>JAIUSX010000231.1:1200000-1545453 GCA_026573805.1 Hesperophylax magnus
GGATATTAAATTCGGATGTTCTAAATTCACGACCGTTATGAAATGTCGGGCCGACTGGACTAGGCTTGTTCCTCAAGTTTCACCTCAATTTGTGACATGGTTTAAGTAACATGCTTTACTATACATATATTAAAAAATACACATATATTCATGGAAGAACACATCGTTCCATTGACTAAAAACAAACACACTCCGTACTGAAGATGTTTAAGAACAAATGATTTTTCTTTCTTGAAGAATCAGTCCCTGAAGCGGACATCTTCGTATTACTTATATTTTAAATAAATTCTTAAGTGTGTTATGCAAATGCCCGCTTTTAAGTAGATATATTTAATGGTATCTTCAATGGTAAATATTTTCAGGAAACTATTTTTATATTCACCTATTTTGGAGGTTATACTTATCAATGTAATACAGGGTTTCCCAATAAGAGGTGTGAAAATCAAAGAAAAATGCCATATTTTAATATAAATGAATGATTATTTCATTATAAAGAGGAAGGTATTCCGTTAATAGTAAAAAATAACATCAGTCCAATGACCACCACGACAACGCCTACAGGACCATATCCTTTTCATGAAATTTTCCATAACCAAATCGCAAAGTGTCTGCCTTATGTCCTCGATAGCCTCACGAATTCCATCTTTGAGGTCTTGAATCGACGCTGGGCTGCTGGCGTAGACCTTCTCTTTCACGTGGCCCCCAAGGAAGAAGTCGCAAGGTGTGAAATCACAAGATCTCGGTGGCCAATTGTGATCACCTCTTCGAGAGATAACACGGTCCGGAAACTTTTCCTGTAAAAGATCAATTGTTTCGTTGCTTGTGTGGCACGTGGCGCCGTCTTGTTGAAAGTAAACGTTGTCCAGATCAATACCATCCAATTCCGGCCGTAAAGAATCATTAATTCCTTAATTAATATTCAAAATAACACCTCTTATTGGAAAACCCTATATATCAGGAGGCAGAATAAGACGTATAGATAAATAAAAAAAGGATAAAGGTCAGAACTAGGAATTGAACCCAGGATCTATTGTCATCCTGGATTATACTTTTAAAATGTGTGTTAAATCGTCAGTGTGTTGATTTATCCGGTCACCATTTTTATTTACATATTTTTACCGAATTAACTAAGCCTATTTACGCTGTACGTAGGTTATAAGACTTGTTTAGCTTCCTATATACGTATTTTTTTCCTAATTTGTCGACAGATCTAATGACGCATCCTGTGGAAAAACCATTATTTTTCTGTTCTCAAAAGAGCCATCTGATGAGCCACACGCAGACTCATAGTGGAGAAAAACCTTTTTTATGTTCCGAGTGCAACTATTCATGTTCTCGTAATAGCCATTTGAAGGACCATATATTGACTCACAGTAAGGTTAAACCTTTTTCATGTTCCAAGTGCAACTATTCATGTTTACGAAAGAGCAATCTAAGGAGCCATATGCTGACCCACAGTGGAGAAAAACCTTTTTCATGTTCCATATGCAACCTTTCATGTTCTCAAAAGAGTAATCTAAGGAACCATATGCTGACCCACAGTGGAGAAAAAAACATTTTCATGTCCCGAGTGCAACTATTCATGTATACAAAAGAGATATCTGACGCACCACATGCTAAATCACAGTGGAGAAAAACCTTTTTCATGTTCCGAGTGCAACTATACAAGTTCTCAACCGAGCCATTTGAAGAGAATTATGCTGATTCACAGTGGAGAAAAAACTTTTTCATGTCCCGTGTGCAACTATTCATGTTCACAAAAGAGATATCTGACGCACCACATGCTAAATCACAGTGGAGAAACACCTTTTTCATGTTCTGATTGCAAATATTCAAGTTCTCAACCAAGCCATTTGAAGAGACATATGCTGACCCACAGTGGAGAAAAACCTTTTTCATGTTCCGAGTGCAACTATTCATGTTCTCGTATAAGCCATATATTGACCACAATAAGGATTAACGATTTTTATGCTCCGAGTGCAACTATTCATGTTCTCTTAAGAGATATCTGTCGCACCATATGCTGACTCATACTGGAGAAAAACTTTTTTCATATTCCGAGTCTAGCTATTCATGTTCTCGAAATAGTAGTTTGACACAACATATGCTAACTCACTAAAAGGATTACCTTTTTTCATGTTCCGAGTGCAACTTTTTTCGAAACGGAAATTTGATGAGACATATGCTGACTCACAGTGTAGAAAAACCATTTTCATGTTCCATGTTCAACTATTTATATTCTAAAAAAAGCCGTTTGAAGGGTAATATGCTGACTCAGCATGAAACAGGCAGTCGCCTAGTATGGTGATTTAATGTATCATATCTAATTTAATTTTATAATGTTTTATCATGTATTTTATGAATAAAATGAACAGTACAAAATAACCTTTTTCTTGTTACGAGTACCACACATTGATTTACTCGGGAAAAACCTTCCTCATGTTCCAACTGCAACCATTCGATTTCTACAAACGGACGACTTAAAATTCACTGCTGTTCTCACGGTGGAACCTGGTTCGTGTGTTTATAGATATATATACATGTTAGATATTGTATGTTTAGATATTTATAAATAATATATAGGTACAAATATATATATATATATATATAAATTATAATATATATATATATTTGAATATATATGTATGCGGATGTAAATGTGTGTATATATTTATATATATATATATATATATATATATATATATATATATATATATATACTTATATACAACCGCATATATGTATGTATGAATGTGTTTCTGTATGTTTGTGTATATATATATTTTCATGCCTACGTATTCGGGCATTTCTGTTTGAGTGTGGGAGGGTTGTTGACATGTCGCGTTTCGTATGTTTTTATCTGGTTTTAATGAGTCCGATGTATTAGATTCTATAACCTTGGCATAAGTTACATGTCAGGATGTTAATTTTGTTTTTATATTGTCTACAAACTGTCCATATAACAAGCGTAAAATCGCTTATTATTTTAATCTTGCCGGTGCTGGGCTTGTCTAAATCAATTAATGTTTTATCTTTGATGCTGGAACCTTTTGAACTCTTTAAGCTTTATTTTTTCCTCCCCTGACATTAGCCTTTATTTTGTTGTGATTCTTTTTTAAATATGCGTTCATTATCTCATTTTTTTCGGGGGTGTCTGTCAGTATTATATTCCTACCAGGTTTTCTTCCTCGTTTTTCTGTCTTCCTGGGTGGTGCTTTAGGGAATGTACATACACGCATTATATAACTATATATGCACTTGAAATAGAAACAAAATAAATTCTTAAACTTTAAAAGATATATTGATTGTACCTGTGGACAGTCCACAGGTACAATCATTGTGTTGTCCACAAGTACAATTTTGACATTATAAGCTAAAATTGTTATAATGGCTAAGATAATCTACTTAGAAGGTTTAAAAATCGTCAATGGGTATATGATATGTTATTTCTCAAGTTAAACTAAATACATATCGAAATTTGTGATTCGGGTATTTGGAAAAACCGTTTCAATATGGTAATAAACTAACTTTTTATTAATAAAATATTAGTTTTAGTAGTATGCTGCGCTTTCCAAGTTGGGACAGAAGAGAAATGGCCGTTAGTCAGTGTTGCCATTTAACAAAATTACTGCATGTTAATATTTTTTTTGTAATTTTAGGTTGTACAGTTTGTGAAATATGCATAGTGTCCATAGGTAAAACCGTCCACAGGTACAGCAGTTGGCCCTACACATCCGATGATAGTTTTTTGGATTTATCGTTTAACATTACAAAAATTTGCTCAGCATCACTGTTTTTGTTTTTTAATAATTTCGATGAATTTTTTTATTTACTGCTATAATTTCTAGCTGGTGTTCCGATTTCGGTCAAATCGGTAGATACTGTGGTTAGGTAGACCGAGCTCCGCTGAGTATATCGATGGTTCCAGCCAGGTCTCAAAGATTATGATGATGTCCTGTGTGATAGTGGGTGCATTAGTTCTAAAGTCACTGAGTTTAGTCCGAAGTCCCCTGACGTTCGGGTAAAAGATGTGACGTGGCGCGGTTATAAGTTTTTTGGTATATTGGTTATAATTTTAGCTCTATTGTTGATATATTTAATAATTAAATTATTTTCTCCCCGCTTTTTCGATCCTCCAGCTCCTACCACAAGTTTAATTTTACGATCTGACTGCAATAATTATCAATAGTTACAGTAGGTGGAATGTATACGACACAAATAAAAATTAACGAGTTTGAATGAGTATTGGACTTGATCACGAGCCACAAATCTTCATTGTCACTTTACCACTCAGTTTTTCTTGAAATAAGAAGTTTTTTAGAAACGGTGGCTAGAACTCCACCACCTTCTCTAGACACAGATTTGGTGGACTCGCGATCTCTTCTAAATACTATGTATCTGTCATCTAACAATTCTACACTGAATACTGTTGAGTTCAACCATGTTTCGATAAAACAAATGATATCAATCGATAAAACAAATGATATCGCGGTAAGTAACCCGTCATCTTTTTCTGTATGATAATACGCCATAGTTGGTCATGCTGACTTGCATATCAATCGCGGCTTTTTGTGCAAGGCAGACTCTATCTCCCTTGGTTGGTTTGCTGGTTTCTTGAAGCGAGTGCAGGTCACACAGATGGCAGCTTGTGAATTCTTGGGGCAATCCATAAAATCATGTCCGGTCAGAGCGCAGTGGCGACAAGTTTGTAATTCTTGTGTGCAGAATTTTCTGGTATGCCCGTACTGGTGTCACTTGAAACATCGTGTGGCTCCTATGTAATCGCGGGCGCGGCAGGCGTTCCACACAAGGAAGCATAAGCCGCTATCTATTTATACCTTTCTTGCTTCTGGATGACACGTTATTATCATATTCATAGAGCTGGAATCTTTTTTGCCGAATAGGGATACTCTCCTCATTGTACGTATGTGATCTTCTTTGGAGAGGTTGCATTTCCCATTTATATTATTGTCGAATATTTCTTCAAATAGTGCAGAATCACTCGTGGGTTCGCCTTTCGGTACATCATATACGACTATTTTAGGGAGTTTTCCCATTGGGTATATCATTTTGATCCCTTTGGCGTTCAATTTTTCTTTCACCTTTTTGATATTCTCCACCCCTTCGGAATTGGTTGTTTGTATTGCAATTCCTGCGCCTTTTATTTTTCGGGTCCTTACCACCTGAAATCCATCTGTTTTTGGGTTCAGAATTGAGGTAAGGTTCCTCTGGAGTTCCTCAGATGTCTTCCACTATTGTATATTTGGGTAAAATAGAATGGTTGGTCTTAAGGAAGGAAGTTTGCTCTCAAAACCATTCATTGAGATCGATTTTGAGGCAGAAACTACTGACATAAATGCAGGTGAACCAGCAGTTGCTCATGCATAAGTATTTCTATTAGGATTTTGATCAAATGTGGAATTTTTGATAGATTGACTGTGTTTTTCTATGAGCTTGTCCAATTTTCCTTCAATTCCCTTTTGGACCTCTGAGAAAGTTTGAGCAGTATTATCCATCGCATTTATAAACACCATTTTCCTAATGTTTTCTAGAGCACTGTTAATGGCAGATCGATCCTCTTTGTTAATCTTGTTTTTTCCCTCATTCATTATTTGCTTGATGCTGTCTTTCATATACTTTATTATTTGCTTGATAGTATAGGATCCAGAACATTAATTACATTTGAATGGTTTGTCTCCATTTCAGTTACAATCCAAACATTAGTGGGGTTTAAAATAACTTCAGTTTGGTTTGTGGGACTTGATGCAGACCTGTTACTTGAAAGATTTTCCATCTCCTGCGCATTGTAGACACCTAATTGGTTTGCTGATACGGACAGGCGCTCACCATGGAGGCTCCTAAAAGGAGACTCCGATCGTATGTGAGTAAAGCGAGGCAGCGAGTTCTCCATGTTCGTGCGCGCTAGCTGGGCTCGAAGATGCTCTAGTTCCTGTCGCTGTGCTATAATATGTTGAGATTGTAGTATGATTGATATTTTAGCTGAATAATCCTCAGACTCAGAGGAGCACATGATGAATTGTTTTTTTTCCCGTGACAGTAAATACCGTCACGCACTTCAAAGAATATGCATAAACTGAAACTTTGTTGTTTTGGTTTTTGTCTATGGTTAACTCAGATTTACTGATTTTCTATGGTTAAGTTCAGATGACCTTCAGTAGTCACCAATCTAAACTGTTTTTGGTATCTGTGATTTTTTTTTTTTTATGGATTTAGGACGGCAATTTATTGTCGATGGTTAGTTTTTATTGGGTCGATGAACTTTACCAAAATGAATGCTTTATAATGTTTTTATGTTTATTTTTTTCCTGAGATCCTCTATCAGAAGATATAAGTGTTAATGATCACAAATTTCGTACACAATTTGTTATGTATTCGGGCAAAATATGATGATATTTAGCACTATATAGTTTATGTTTGTTTCAAGAACTGACATTAGGGACGTTTAACATTTTATTATAAATTTTTTCACTATTATCGGTGAAATCACTTATAAATTATATTTACACTATGTAAAACTGTAGAAGGAAGTTATTTAGTTCGTGAAACATGTAAGTCTGCACAAGGCAGTTACAACCGAAGTGTCACAGAATTACTTTTGTTTACAGTTTACAACTGTCACTTATTCAAAATATGTCACTCATTATTGTAATCACTTAATTATAATTAGGTTGATACACTCAATATAACCCAAGAAATCACCTCCGATATAATTTATTTTCTACTTGCCGGTTTTAAATGCAAATTTGAAAGTTTTTCGTCGAAGCAAATCTCGTGGGCACACATTTCAACAATAACATTCATAGTGAATCGACATAATGTAGTTTTTTAACAGTAACCTTCTGAGTCCGAGGAAAACATGATTCAAATAATTACATTTGGTAAAAGAAGAGAGAGGTTTGAGGAGAATGTATGACTTGGAAGTGAACAATTGAAGACGTGGCACGATCAAGTGAATCAAGTACTTATTACAATACAAAAATTGAATCAATAAGAGCGGGGTGTTATACATTAGAGATTAATGCGAGACCAAATATGACCGATGTAGCTACTTCTTCAGCCACAGAACAAACTTTCGGATTTTGAAACTCGGGGATTTGAAATTATCGAAGTACTCTTCGAAGAGATGAAATAAACTATTGGGTGTAATACCGATACGGGGCCATTTACATCAGAGAGTAATGACATTACTCATAATATCAACATATCCAGAAACACATCGCAGCCATTAGAATCAATGATATATAAATAAATATACAGCTGTGAATGAGCTCAATTAATCAACGATTTTAATAGAAGAGAGAGCGAGAGTGAAAAAATAGCAAAGAATAATTCTACTGCTGTTACAGTAGCTTTCATTGCATCAATTTCTCCGGAAAGAGAAATAATAATAACAGTTTAAAGAAACTACAGTAATTTTGACTGCAGTTACTAACATGTCCGATACATCTACACTCTGATTTTGTACAAGTTAATTATGAGGATAAGAACCAGCTTAATGCCTCAGTATTTCATTCTGGAATACACAATCTAGCTCACAGCACGGACTCATTTAACACCACTGCAAATATGATAACTACAATAGCGCTAACTCCTCAGGAATGTGAATTGATGTGGATGCTTTACAAGCAGGCGAATCAACCTGAACAATTTGGTCAATAGTCCTATCAGAGTCATTACAAACTGCAACGACCATCATGGAAGTGAATCATGAACAAATAATGCAATTTTTGGTCGAGGTGAAACAACTTATTTCTTCCCGAAGGTTCATAATCTTTGTATATTATATTTATTGATAATTTTACGAGCTACACCGGGTAAATGTCAGCTCGTCGGGCACTAATATGTAACACACAATCAATTATCAAGTTTCAACCACTAAAATTGTTCCTTATGGTTGTAAAATATAAGATTATATGCCGACGGACAATTTTTTTACATAATAGAATGACAATGGGTACGTTAGTACCAGAAAACGCTGTCGAAATCCATTGCGTAGTTTAAAAGAACAAACAGACATACGTAAATATCGACTAGGTTTTGTCCTAATTATAGATATAACGTTTTGGAGCGCAATATGGTTCGAATGTTGAAATAATTTAATTTAAATATTTTTCATTAATTCAAATAATACACAGTTTTCCAATAAGAGGTGTTATTTTGAATAGCTCGCTATTTCGGTAGATGTTACTTTTGAAGCTGTCATTTTCTGACATTTGACAAGTAGAAACTACGCCATTAATTAAAATGGAACAATACACGCTTTAACAACGCATTGAAATTATTAAAATTCACTTAGTGAATCAAATGCAAATCATCTTGAGTGATGAGGCCCATTTCCAACTCGGTGGTTTCGTCAACAAGCCAAATTGTCGCATCTGGGGCTCGGAAAACACAGGAGTTATTTTTGAAAAATCTTTATCATCAACGTGTGACTGTTTTTTGCGGTTTATGGTCCGACGGAGTCATTGGACCTTACTTTTTAGAAAATGAAGCTGGAGCAACAGTTACGGTGAATGGATTGCGCTATCGAGAGACGATTAATGATTTTTTTGGCCGGAATTGGATGGTATTGATCTGGACAACGTTTACTTTCAACAAGACGGCGCTAGGTGCCACACAAGCGACGAAAACATTGATCTTTTACGATTGAATATCAAAATAACACCTCTTATTGGAAAATCCTGTATAATAACAATATAGTTTAATATAATTTATTGCATTTCAAAACCTGTTGTCTGATTCAATTTTTTAAATATTAACCCACACAAGAGGTCCTGAGCCTTTGTCATCTTTTATTAATTATTTCATTATATGTAACTTCGTTTTAAATAAAAGAAAATGTAGATATGCTAGAGTTTTTTTAGAGTTACTAATGATTAACTCTCGGCTGTTGCAATAATATGTATGATGTATATTATCAAAACCAGTTTATAATACTTTTGACTTTGTATGTTATTATGGATGTACTTCTAGGCAATTTTTTTTTTAACCATAATACCTAATGCGGCCTTGTACTTTCTTACCGTATTACTATGGACACAGGTAGTTGATTGCTCCAAAGACTACAAAAAACTCATGATCTAGTTTTCCTCATTGGTGAAAAAATTCTTTAAAATACGTATTTCTTTGTTTGTTCTTGGGCCATTTATTATGTATTATTGTAACCATTTTATTAAAATATTCATGAAACAACAATACGCAATTACAAATACGCAAACAAAGATACACAGCAATAGACTAATTATTGTCTATGACTTCATCATTGTCTATGCAAAATTAATCAACTTTTTGACATTTCCTCCATACTAGTCGTTGCGTCATGTTTCTAATCTGTAATTCTACATAATACATCTTTAACTTGTGATAGTTACTGGTAAGTAATAATATTTTATTCATTTTGGTAGCAGACGTTATTCCAAATCTTACTGAACGACCACTGTTCTTTAATTTGAGCTATGGCAGGCTCAAACGAACAACCGCGCTGTATCTAACGTGACCTAGTTTCTTATGTCAAATTAGGGAATCCATTTGCTGAACTATTCGAGGTGCGTTTAAACTGTCAATTTGACGTCTACATATATTAAAATTAGTGCTTCTGTAGATTCATTAAATTTCTAATATGATTTAAGCAGTATTAGAGTGATACAGTAACACTGCGTATGCTGCAATGATAAGTCATCAAAATGACAAATCAGCACACCTTTAAAAAATTATACAAGGTCAATAAAAGTGATGACACAAAAACTAGGTTAGATATTTAACCCATTTAACCTGTTTTTTTCAATCACTTTTCATGACTTTCCATCACTTTTTAAATGTCTGTTGAATTGTCATTCTGATGAGTTATCCAGTCACCTAATTCAACACATTCATAAGCCGTTATAATTTCATTAATAATACAGAAATCAAATAAAAATAATTCGTTATGTACCACTTTGCGTATAAATCATTTCTAAAGTTTTTCATAAAAGATGGTTGCCAGGCAAATAGATGTGGCTTCAATGCCATTCTATAAAGTCGCACGAATGCTCTTTGTTTTTCTAATCAATTGTTACTCATATAGTGTATTGACAAAATCAATTATGGTGGGCGGAAGACTTATTCTTTAACTATACACTCATTAATACAAATAACTTCGACGCAGCCGGTTGTAAATACGTTGCTAAATTATATTGGCGGATTAGGGGTTTTTAATTTGGGTAAATATTCGGAATCGCTGGCCACGGATAATACGAAATATTTTTTAATAATACCTTTTGATTCACTCTTATTATAATAAAAAGAAACTCACTGCATTTGGGAAATTTTCAAAATTAGCATTCTATTTTTTTAATTATGTAAAATTAAAATTCGCTATCCTTGTATGGGATGACAGCCATTTCAAATAATTCCTGTCAATTAGTATTACTGATTCTACATAAGTGACGAACTTCATGTTAAAAAAAATATAATCGACATTAAAAAATGATTTTTTACTCTACTAGCCAGTATAAAGAATACAGTTGATACGAAAAATGTGAAATAATTAATAGTTTAATTTAAACAAACCTTTCATCAGAATAACTTGAGAGTCGCGCTGGTATCCTGATTTTACGTCTGGGACCAGCACTCACCATTTCCGCTTTTCGACAGCTATATAAAAGGTTGGCAAAACTTTTATATAACTGTCGAAAAACGTTGTGACTCCTCAAATCCTTATTTTTGCACGTCTCGCCATATCCTGCCGAGAAAATAATTATTTAAGATGTTTAATTTGCAAAAGGAAGCACATCAAACGGCTAGAGACAATTGAATAACGTTTATGAAAAAAAAAAAGTAATACAATATTCCAACACAATGGTGCCTACTAAAAAAGCTTATGGCGATGCACTGCGTAAGTTTTTTAATAAGCCTAGAAAAAAATAATTTATCAGGCCTATAAAAACTGCTTTATAGTTCAAAATCTCCTATTTACGAACGCATTTTCGGTTACGGTTTTATTGTATAGTGTAGCAAATTAAGTTCTTTATTAAATGATCGTAAAACAATTCAATATGTCCTCAATAGAAATTATTCCGGCTGTTATCCCATACAACGAAAGCGAATGATCAATTCACGTAATTAAAAAATTTAATTTTCCCAAATGCCTAATTCCTTTTATAGTAATTAAGGTCAATCAAAAGGTTTTATTTAAAACTATTTCGTATTATGCGCGGGTAGATTCAGAATAAATACATAAATTAGCATTTGATTTAAATAATCATTTACAAAATATAAGTATTTCCGATATTCTTTTGAAAGCGGATAAGGTTCTACGGTTTTATATTTTGAGAAAGATATTATTATGTGTTATTTATTGAGTTATCCCATGATATATGGCGATTCTCTCAATATTCAGTTATTTGTGAAAAATTCAAATAAGTATTCAAATTATTTATAGAAAAAAATAAAATTAATTACTCATTCAAAACTGAAAATCGTACAATACTTAAATATATATTTGCATGTCCTAAACTAAACACTTCAGTTGCCGAACACCAATATAACCACCGAGGAAAATGTTTCTTTGGTAAATCACCAGCAGAAGGATTAATGATATAATTTGTTATACGTAAGATTTGTAACAAGGTGTGTTCATCACTTTACTTAAATCGCATCTATGGTCTTGGATTGTGGGACCTTTAAGTACCTACACATTGTCATTTTGCTATTGGTCAAATTGACAGCCCTGGAATTTTGACTTGGAGAGTTGCCAAACCTGAGGGAAGAAGAATCTGTGATTTGCATTGGAAGCAGTGGCCATTCTTTGATCACCAGCCCAGATCAGCGGGCATTCCTCTTGGCTAAGGTTCTACGAATACATTAGCCAATTTTTGTGAGCATCAGCTTTGCATATGGAGCATTGACCATTTGATTGATGGAATCGGATGGCATCTGCCGATCCTGATTGGTTAAGAGGGACCCTTTTGGAGACCAGCAGCGTGAGGCTGTTTTGCATTGGACTACGACATTATTTTTTGATAAATTATAAACTGGGACTGTGAAGAGGCTGGGGCTGTGAAGAGCCGGAATCTACTATTTCGCATCAAGAACGAACTGGTATCACACCTTCATTTTACCTATGCAAGCCCTTTGCCAGACAGATTTAATAGTAGGATGCTAATTAATTTATTTTTTATTGTCTTTTTTGGGGTTATACATTTTAGTATTCTTAAATTTTTATTTTTATTTCTAGATAAAAAAAAAACCCATCCTTACTTTTATTTGTTGCCACTTAATCCAACGCTAACAAATTCTGATATTGAACACTCTCAAGAATTATGTTTGAGATATCAGTAACAAAAAAAAACTGTTTCCCCTGTTTATTAAAAGATTTTCCAATATCACTGTTTTGTTTTAGATATATTTTTTTAACTTAAAGCTATCGCTACCACAGCAGCGCCAAGGATCTACTAAATCCAGAAAATGTTTCCATCAAGACGGAACCAGGGCCCCAGGAAGAAGACGAATGTGAAATACCGTACACGGATATAGATGTCGACCTCCCAAATGTAAAGAAGGAATGTTTGCTATATGCGGAGAGTATTCCGTCTGCCAGTAAGTTTCATTTCATATGCTAAGAATGTAGGACATTAAATTCGGATGTTCTAAATTCACGACCGTTATGAAATGTCGGGCCGACTGGACTAGGCTTGTTCCTCAAGTTTCACCTCAATTTGTGACATGGCTTAAGTAACATGCTTTACTATACATATATTAAAAAATACACAAATATTCATGGAAAAACACATCATTCCATTGACTAAAAACACACTCCGTACTGAAGATGTTCATGAACAAATGATCTTTCTTTCTTGAAGAATCAGTCCCTGAAGCGGACATCTTCGTATTTCTTATTTTTGAAATAAATTTCTTTCACGTAGCCCCAAAGGAAGAAGTCGCAAGGTGTGAAATCACAAGATCTCGGTGGCCAATTGTGATAACCTCTTCGAGAGATAACACAGTCCGGAAACTTTTCCCGTAAAAGATCAATGGTTTCGTTGCTTGTGTGGCACGTAGCGCCGTCTTGTTGAAATTGAACGTTGTCCAGATCAATACCATCCAATTCCGGCCATAAAGAATCATTAATTCCTTAATTAATATTCAAAATAACACCTCTTATTGGAAAACTCTATATATCAGTAGGCAGAATAAGACGTATAAATAAAAGTATAAGGGTAGCAACTAGGAATTGAACCCATGATCTATTGTCGTCCTGGGGGATACGTCTTTAGTATAATCAAGTCTTAGAATCGTGTTCTTAATCCTGAATTCAGAGACATTTATCTTTTTGTTTGTCTCGATCTTGTTCTGTTTCATGTTTTTTATTTTATTTAAATCTTTCTACTAGCACAAATACGTTTTGATGTACATCAATTATCGATATAAGTATTGTTGTTTTGTTTATCCAGGTAGCATTAATTTGGAGACAGTTACCATCAAGGCGGATCTTGGACCCCGAGAAGATGAAGGGGGATATCCTTACGTGGAGATCGACATTGACCTGCCGGATATTAAAAAGGAATGCTTAGAACGTTTCGAAAGAATTACCCACACAGCAGGTAAAACCGATTATTGAGAACACGTCAAACAATTCGTGCTCTCCA
Organism: Hesperophylax magnus; assembly: GCA_026573805.1. Classification (NCBI taxonomy): domain Eukaryota; kingdom Metazoa; phylum Arthropoda; class Insecta; order Trichoptera; family Limnephilidae; genus Hesperophylax; species Hesperophylax magnus. The sequence continues at coordinate 1,213,647 of JAIUSX010000231.1, forward strand.
ATGTTTTACGTTTTTATGAATTTAAAGTGCTTATTTTATCTGGTATCACTCTGTTCTCTCACGCAACCTTTTAAAAAAAGCGTTAACCATCAAGGCGGATCTTGTACCCCGAGAAGATGAAGGGGGATAAATTTCCGTGGCCTTCGCGATGTTAAAAAAAACTATTTAGAACGCTTTGAAAGCATTTCTTAGACTACAGATCAAACCACGTTTCTATGTAAGTTTTAATAATTCCCGCTGCTTGTTTTGAAAAACAAGTTATTTATTTGATTTTCTTAAAATTACCGGTTTCGCTTAGTACAAGCATTTTCGGTTCTATGATAAATCAACACACTGACGATTTATCCCACATTTTAAAAGTGATATAAAGTCATTAGAAACGATGAAAAAAAAACCCAACCTCACCTAACCTACTTAACTTATTTCACTTTTAAAATGTGTGTTAAATCGTCAGTGTGTTGATTTATCCGGTCACCATTTTTATTTACATATTTTGAACGAATTTACTAATCCTATTTACGCTGTACGTAGGTTATAAGACTTGTTTAGCTTCCTATATACGTATTTTTTTCCTAATTTGTCGACAGATCTAAAGACGCATCCTGTGGAAAAACCATTATTTTTCTGTTCTCAAAAGAGCCATCTGACGAGCCACACGCCGACTCACAGTGGAGAAAAACCTTTTTTATGTTCCGAGTGCAACTATTCATGTTCTCGTAAAGGCCATTTGAAGGACCATAATATATTGACTCACAGTAAGGTTAAACCATTTTTATGTTCCGAGTGTAACTATTCATGTTCACAAAAGAGATATCTGACGCGCCACAAGCTAACTCACAGTGGAGAAAAACCTTTTTCATGTTCCGAGTGTAACTATTCATGTTCTCATCCGAGCAATATGAAGAGACATATGCTGACCCACAGTGGAGAAAAACCTTTTTCATGTTCTATATGCATCTTTTCATGTTCTCAAAAGAGCTCTCTAAGGAACCATATGCTGACCCACAGTCTAGAAAAAACTTTTTCATGTCCCGAGTGCAACTATTCATGTTCTCGTAAGAGCAATGTGAAGGACCATATATTGACTCACAATAAGAATAAACCATTTCTATGCTCCGAGTGCAACTTTTCAAGTTCTCAAACAAGCCATTTGAAGAGACATATGCTTACCCACAGTGGAGAAAAACCTTTTTCATGTTCCGAGTGCAACCATTCATGTTTACTAAAGAGCTATCTAAGGAGCCATATGCTGACCCACAGTGGAGAAAAACCTTTTTCATGTTCCATATGCAACCTTTCATGTTCTCAAAAGAGTAATCTAAGGAACCATATGCTGACCCACAGTGGAGAAAAAACTTTTTCATGTTCCGAGTGCAACTATTCATGTTTACTAAAGAGCAATCTAAGCAGCCATATGTTCACCCATAGTGGAGAAAAACCTTTTTCATGTTCCATATGCAACCTTTCATGTTCTCAAAAGAGTAATCTAAGGAACCATATGCTGACCCACAGTGGAGAAAAAACTTTTTCGTGTCCCGAGTGCAACTATTCATGTTCCCAAAAGAGATATCTGACGCACCACATGCTAAATCACAGTGGAGAAAAACCTTTTTCATGTTCCGAGTGCAACTATTCAAGTTCTCAACCAAGCCATTTGAAGAGACATATGCTGACCCACAGTGGAGAAAAACCTTTTTCATGTTCTGAGTGCAACTATTTAAGTTCTCAACCAGGCCATTTGAAGAGACATATGCTGACCCACAGCGGAGAAAAACCTTTTTCATGTTCCGAGTGCATTTATTCATGTTTACTAAAGAGCAATCTAAGGAGCCATATGCTGACCCACAGTTGATAAAAACCTTTTTCATGTTCTATATGCAACTTATGATGTTCTCAAAAGAGCATTCTAAGGAGTCATATGCTAACTCACAGCGGAGAAAAACATTTTTTTGGTTTGAGTGCAACTTTTTATGTTCTCCAAACAAAAAAATGAAGAGACATATGCTGACCCATAGTTAAGAAAAACCTTTTTCATGTTCCATGTGCAACTTTTCATGTTCTCGAAAAAGCCATCAAAGGAGCCAAATGCTCACCCACAGTGGAGAAAAACCTTGTTCATGTACCGAGTGTGACTATTCATGTTCTCGAAAGAGCAATCTTAGGAAAAATATTCTGACCAACAGTGGAGAAAAACCTTTTTCATGGTTCATATGCAACTCTTCATTTTCTCGAAAGAGATATCTGACGCACCATATGCTGACTCATACTGGAGAAAAACTTTTTTCATATTCCGCGTCTAGCAATTCATGTTCTTGAAATAGTAGTTTGACAGAAGATATGCTAACTCACTAAAAGGATTAACTTTTTTCATGTTCCGAGTGCGACTTTTCTCGAAACGGAAATTTGATGAGACATATGCTAACTCACAGTCTAGAAAAACCATTTTCATGTTCCATGTTCAACTTTTCATATTCTAAAAAAGCCGTTTGAAGGGTCATATGCTCTTTTATCATGTATTTTATGAATAAAATGAACAGTAGAAAATAACCTTTTTCATCTTACGAGTTCCACACATTGATTAACTCGGGAAAAACCTTCCTCATGTTCCAACTGCAACCATTCATTTTCTACAAACGGACGACTTAAAATTCATTGCTGTTCTCACGGTGGAACCTGGTTCGTGTGTTTATAGATATATATACATGTTAGATATTGTATGTTTAGATATAACAATAGTGAAATCTGTTAGATATTTTTGTAAAATGTGGCCCAATGTATCCCTTCTGTATATTTTTCAAATTGGCTTCATTCGACGCCTTTCATATATTATGTTATAACGATAAAATGTTACTTTCGGGTCAGATACATTGAGGCTGACCTCAATCTATACAAATGACCTCGAAGTATTGGCGCGCTCGAAAAAATGTTCTCATTCAATGCTCCCCGCATATATATATATATATATATATACAAAAATATCTAACAGATGTCACTATCATCTCGTTTTAAGATTTTGGAGTATTCGATTGGAATAATATCTTTGTTTTGAACCCATTTACCTACTCTATGTTTATTATTCTTTTTCGTTTACTTATGTCGCGATTTCGGAGAAAGTCGCAATTTTTATTTAATTGTAAATAATTTTTATTTAATTGTGTGAGTTTTTCTCATCAGATAATATTTAATAAACTGACAGTTAAAAACCCGCTTTGCGTATTTTTGCTACTAGACCCTCTGGGAGGCTTTTGGTTCTGCTTCGCCCAGTTTAAGTGTTGGTGACCATTTTTAAAGCTTCGCACTTTTTTCAAAACTAACAACTAAGACCGCTAATATTATATTTATATTTATATTGTATTATATTTATATTAAAAATATTATATTACATTAAAAACGCAAAAATTGTTATTTTAAAAATACTTATAATTCTTTCAAGTTTTCGGGGGGTTAACTATCGAGGAATTAACTGTCGGGGGATCAACTATCGAGTGTCAACTGTTGAGGTATCTACTGTCGAGGTATCTACTGTCGAGGGATCAACTGTGGAGGGTCAACTGTTGAGCAATAAACTATGAAGGGATCATCTTTCAGGGGTCAACTGTAAGCGTTCAACTATTGAGTGATCAACTGCATGGATCAACTATCGAGGTATTAATTCTCGAGGGATGAATGGTCGGGGTCAACTGTTAACGATCAACTATCGAGGAATCAACTGTCGGGGGTCAACTTTTGGCGAACAACTATCGCGGGATCAACTATCAGGGGTCAGCTGTTGACGAACAACTATCGAGTGATCAACTATCGAGGAACAACTGTCGGGGGTCAACTGTTGGCGATCAACTATCAAGGGATCAACTATCGGGGGTTAACTATCAAGGGATCATCTTTTAAGGTTCAACTATCGAGGGATCAACTATTGAAGGGTCAACTGTCGGTGGTCTGTTGGCGATCGACTATCGAGGGTACAAATTTCGGGGGTCAACTGTTACCCATCAACTATCGAGAGATAAAATGTCAGATATCAACTATCGAGGGATCAACTGTCGAGTGATAAACTGTCGAGGGTCAACTGTTAAGCGATCAACTATCGGGGGATAAACTGTCTGTTCACCGCCTATTATTATGCGACAGATCTTCCATATTTTGAAACGGATCTTCGGTCCTTGTCGCGCTAGATCGGACTCTCGAGCCAGTTATCTATGTGTGCGTGCATGTGTAGAACTTCCAATTTCTCCCCGACACGACTTGGACAAGTCCGTTCATGAAGGTTGCCTCTGTTTGTTACGGGAGCGGTTCGTGCAGTTTTTAGCACACAAAAAATAATACGGTATTGCAGATATTTTGCTCAAGTGATTTGCGAATGAATATTACTTATTTCTTTGCTGTTATTTATTTATTTCAAAAATTAATTAGGTACACATTCATAGTAAAATAACGAAGTCTACATTAATAAAAAATTGTTTTGCACTTACTATACCTACCAAAATATGTAGGTAGGTAGGTACATTTATACTGCCTAATCCTGAGGTCGCAGGTTCAAACGCCGGCGTAAGTATTTTTTTGTTCTTTTTCAATCTTCGTAAATTCACTTTGTGGGGTCATTTAAAAAAAATAAAACAAATCATTTTGTAAAACACCACTTATTTAAAAAAAATCAAGATGTTTCAAAAACAATGGTTTAACAAGAGTCCCAACCGCCTGGAGCCATTAAAACTGACATAACCGATTTGGGTATGTTGTGAGTTTTGTTTTAACTAACTAACTACTTGACTGGCCATCACGCCGTTTCCGTAGGCAGAGAGGACGGACCGCCAAACAACACTCCTTGCCTCATTCACATTTATTCATCTTCTCATACATACTCATTACAGCGCCCTTGAGATGATTTATGTGAATAACAAGAGTCCTAACCGGCTGGAGCCATTAAAACTGACATAACCGATTTGGTTATGTTGTGAGTTTTGTTTTAACTAACTAACTACTTGACTGGCCATCACGCCGTTTCCGTAGGCAGAGAGGACGAACCGCCAAACAACACTCTTTGCCTCATTCACATTTATTCATCTTCTCATACATACTCATTACAGCGCCCTTGAGATGATTTATGTGAATAACAAGAGTCCCAACCGCCTGGAGCCATTAAAACTGACATAACCGATTTGGGTATGTTGTGAGTTTTGTTTTAACTAACTAACTACTTGACTGGCCATCACGCCGTTTCCGTAGGCAGAGAGGACGAACAGCCAAACAACACTCCTTGCCTCATTCACATTCATTCATCTTCTCATACATACTCATTACAGCGCCCTTGAGATGATTTATCTGAATAACAAGAGTCCCAACCGCCTGGAGCCATTAAAACTGAAATAACCGATGTGGGTATGTTGTGAGTTTTGTTTTAACTAACTAACTACTTGACTGGCCATCACGCCGTTTCCGTAGGCAGAGAGGACGAACCGCCAAACAACACTCCTTGCCTCATTCACATTCATTCATCTTCTCATACATACTCATTACAGCGCCCTTGAGATGATTTATCTGAATAACAAGAGTCCCAACCGCCTGGAGCCATTAAAACTGACATAACCGATGTGGGTATGTTGTGAGTTTTGTTTTAACTAACTAACTACTTGACTGGCCATCACGCCGTTTCCGTAGGCAGAGAGGACGAACCGCCAAACAACACTCCTTGCCTCATTCACATTTATTCATCTTCTCATACATACTCATTACAGCGCCCTTGAGATGATTTATGTGAATAACAAGAGTCCCAACCGCCTGGAGCCATTAAAACTGACATAACCGATTTGGGTATGTTGTGAGTTTTGTTTTAACTAACTAACTACTTGACTGGCCATCACGCCGTTTCCGTAGGCAGAGAGGACGAACCGCCAAACAACACTCCTTGCCTCATTCACATTCATTCATCTTCTCATACATACTCATTACAGCGCCCTTGAGATGATTTATCTGAATAACAAGAGTCCCAACCGCCTGGAGCCATTAAAACTGACATAACCGATGTGGGTATGTTGTGAGTTTTGTTTTAACTAACTAACTACTTGACTGGCCATCACGCCGTTTCCGTAGGCAGAGAGGACGAACCGCCAAACAACACTCCTTGCCTCATTCACATTCATTCATCTTCTCATACATACTCATTACAGCGCCCTTGAGATGATTTATCTGAATAACAAGAGTCCCAACCGCCTGGAGCCATTAAAACTGACATAACCGATTTGGGTATGTTGTGAGTTTTGTTTTAACTAACTAACTACTTGACTGGCCATCACGCCGTTTCCGTAGGCAGAGAGGACGGACCGCCAAACAACACTCCTTGCCTCATTCACATTTATTCATCTTCTCATACATACTCATTACAGCGCCCTTGAGATGATTTATGTGAATAACAAGAGTCCTAACCGGCTGGAGCCATTAAAACTGACATAACCGATTTGGTTATGTTGTGAGTTTTGTTTTAACTAACTAACTACTTGACTGGCCATCACGCCGTTTCCGTAGGCAGAGAGGACGAACCGCCAAACAACACTCTTTGCCTCATTCACATTTATTCATCTTCTCATACATACTCATTACAGCGCCCTTGAGATGATTTATGTGAATAACAAGAGTCCCAACCGCCTGGAGCCATTAAAACTGACATAACCGATTTGGGTATGTTGTGAGTTTTGTTTTAACTATCTAACTACTTGACTGGCCATCACGCCGTTTCCGTAGGCAGAGAGGACGAACAGCCAAACAACACTCCTTGCCTCATTCACATTCATTCATCTTCTCATACATACTCATTACAGCGCCCTTGAGATGATTTTTCACAAAAACGGCGCTATACAAGTCATCCAAACATTATTATTATTTATACTCTTCTATTATTCTGACTCTTGACATGGCCCCACCCAAGTATCTGATTCACTTGATCGTGCCATGTATTCCTCGGGCGTCCCCGACTTCTGCTACCATTCACATTTGCGTCATATATTCTCTTTACACTCCTTTCTTCATTCATACGCTCTACAAGTCAAAACCATAATACAAGTTATTTTTTTTACATTTTTCCAAGAGGCCCCGAGGGAAAAAAAATCCCTCAGCGCCTATTTTATCTTTGAAGATGCTGTATTAAAGGTCTTATTATGGAAATGAAGGAAAGAAAGTAATGGGAAGGAAAATGGTATGAGGAGTGGGTATTAGAACTCAATGTGTCCAGGAGTGACGGACGTATGAATCCAACCTTCCCACTGCGGTGAAAGGAGATTGGTCAAGAGCGTTCGGCTGGAGAGGTCAAAAGGTCTCACAGGCCACGCAGTAGGTGGGCAAACGCATTCGCCGCCAAGACAAAATAGATAAACCTTTTCCCATGAACCCAGCCACCCCTGCTAAGTAAGTCACCAAACGTAGCGTACCACTCGGAACGAACTATGGCAGGGGTGTTGATTATCCAATAAATGGTTCTCGGGGCGGCGGTACCGATGCCGGTCTCAAAAGTCGCAACTGCTACCAACCATCTGAAGCCAGTGAGACTATGGCACCTTGAATTCTGGTATGTTGTGAGGTGCACATATAGGGGAGTAAGATAGGGAAGAACCTATCTATTCAGATTTGGTCACTAAAAACGGCTAAAGTCATTTAAATTTGGCTGGTAGGTTTAGGTACCGCCATCGCGGGAACCATTTATTTTATAACGAACACCTCTACCAAAGGTCACTTCAAGTGGTTCACTACGTTTTGTGACTTAGCAGGGGTGCCCGGGTTCATGAAGTGAGGTTTGTCCGGGTCTTGGCGGCAGGTGCATTTGCAATTCCAGTATTTCAAACATAAATGCACGTAACTGGGTTAAAAATATATCTAGTTTAGTTAAAAAGAAGCATGACAACCTTTAAAAAAATTTTATATTTACAAAAGTACTTAATAAGTTAATAATTAATAACATAATCATCCTTTGGGAGTTTTCCGCAAAAGTGGCGTTATAAAAATAGTCACTTTAACGATACTATTCACAAGAAATGTAGGAGAACGGAAAAAGAAAAAAAATACACTAGCAGATTTCGTAGCGAAACTACGAAAGCGAATGTTTGGAACTTTCTAAATGGAAATATGAGAACGCAAAAAACTGTCAAATAATATTGTGATCACGTGAAGCTAGTTGGGCGAACACGCAAGATGAGCGTGTTGCATGTGCCGCGATTTTGCAGTTTCTAAGGGCTGTCGTTAAACTAAAAAATACCTTTGAAAAAATTTATTTACTTACGTAATAGCAAATTCAAGGTTTTTTTTACAGTTTGTAGATTATAGTACAAACAGTGGTATCTAATACGAAGAAAAAACGGTAATTTTTGGAGATCGTCGGCATCGGTTAATACGCAGTTTTTTTTGAAAAAATCTTTTGATTCACATTAATTACATTAAAAGACAACTATTTGAATTGGGGGAAGTGGAAAATATTTAATTTTAATTTTCAATTTCGTAAAATTGAAATTAGCTTTCGTCTTGTGAGATTGCAGGCCATTTGCTCAATCGCTGTCACTTTGGTATATATCCTGATACACTTTTATGTATAACGACTTTCTTTTGTATCCCAAACCATATTACACAAAGCTAGCGTAGCAGCTAAACCACTTGAAAACGGTGATGTTTTTACTTGCCTTAACGCGAGCAGGCGGTATAAAGGGGGCACTACCCTTTTTCATCACAATCCATGTTACACAAATCTAGAGTAGCCGCTCAACCACTTGAAAACTGGGATGTATTTCTTTGTGTTTCTTTAAGTCTGCTATCCTTCACTTTAGCATCTCTCTGTATAGTATCAAGAATACCAACATATCAAAATGACACTAGACAATAATGTTTGGAAATGGACGGTGTCGTTTCACAGAACGAAAGATGATTTTAATTTTACGTAATTGAAATTAGAAAGTATTTTCCATTTCCCACAATGCAATTAGTTGTCTTTAAATGTAATCTATTTTTACGCATGTCTTTTTCAACTTTCCATTTAGGTCCAATTTCCGTTTATATTTAATTCATATGTTTACACTAGACTTTATACAAAATAACTATGTTCCATTGGTCACCATGAAACGGGCAGCCGCCAAGTGTGGTGATTTAATATTAAAAATATATATAAATGTTTCGACTGCAACTATTCATGTTTACCCGTTTTTCTTTTGACCTAAATGTTCATTTATGAAAACAGCGAATAAAATAAAATACTTAGGAACAATAATTAATAAAAATCTCTCTTGGGAAGATCAGATCTGTCATACAAAGATGAAAATTAGGAAATTATTTCATATGAATTTTAAATTTATCATCAAAAAAAAACTTTTACTCAATATATTGAACATACCTAAAGTCTTTTCTACAATATGACATTATCAGTTGGGGAGCAGCTTACAAACCTACCCCCATAAAATTAAAAACTCATAATCATAACAATAATACTAACGAAAACCTTTTTTTCCCATTGAACACTTTTTCGTAGAATTCAATGTGAAGGAAGTTATATAAAGCAATTAAATCTATGGAAGATTGTGAACTCTTAAAAAAAGACTTAATGGTGCTGCCACACGCAAAGCTCACATCAACAGATAATATAAAGCACAATAGCGCTCGCCATACAATCCCATACAGACCCGACACACGTAAAAAGATAACGCGCTATAAGTGTGGTTCTGAACTTCGCTAACCGAATTTATTTTACGTATCCGCTCCCGAAGCGATATTTGAAAAGTTATGCGTCCCCCTCTCCGCCGTAAAAAGGAGAGGGGGTCATTTTAATTACGGAGCTACCAACTAAGTTCTGTGTTCCCTTAGTAAAGTTGTCACTTTGACAGATGAAATTATGTTCCTCGGCCGCTCTCGAATTCAACTGACCCCCTCTCCTACCATAGGAAGAAATATTTGATAGCGTCGTGTGTCGGTAGAAAAGATGATGCGCTGTACATTAACTTTTGATGTGAGCTTTGCGTGTGGCAGCAGCTTGACGCTTTACGTGCTTGGTGTGTTGCCAACAAAATGGAACTGAATATTGCTAAGTACAAAGTTATGACAACAAACTAAAGTTCAACCAACACATTCAATACATTTGAGTAAATCAAATAAATTACTCGGTTTTAATAAGAATTATAGTAGCCTAATAATTCTATTAAATTCGTTAATACGCAGTGTTTTTGAGTGTGGATCAACAGTCTGTAATCCACACTATATTACATAGGTATCTAGTCTTGAATCTGTCCAAAGAAAATTTAAAGGGATTTTGTCTTATCAATCAGGTGTCTACCATCTACTAGTACTAGACGATTACGAACAAAGACATATTTCAAATTTGGGAGTCGAGTTAAAATCGAAAAATTAAGGACCTCGTAATGCTTTACAAATTTGAGAATAATCAAGTAGATTGTAACTTAATCTATCAAATGAAGTTAAACGCCGGCCGAAATTCACTAGAAACCTTGACATATTTTGGATCGAAATTTTCGCTAATTACACTGGATATTTTAATCCTATGTCAAGAATGTCTCGATCATACAACGATCTTGCTAAACCACAAACTATTATAGATATTTTCGAAAATAATATAACTTATTTTAAAAGATATCTCCACAATCTCTGTACCTACAAAAAAATAATTTTTTTGTCGATTTTTGATGGTTTGATATTTTTTTTATTATATACCTAATTTAAACATATTTTTTTAAATTATTATGTCTTTTAATTTTTGTAATATTAAACTTTGTTTAAAAAATACTGATATTGTTGTGTTTGCTTCCGTGAATGTGCAAATGTGATTGCGGCAGACGCACACGTATTTGCATGTAAAGTTATTTTATACTTCCCACAAGAATGTACTTTAAATATCCTATGATTTAAGATTTTCACGGCCAAAAGTATTTTTATTATTTGCTTTGGGGTGTTATACCGTGTTGCGCTGACTCCTTCTTTAGCCAACGATTTGGACAGTATTGCAGTGTCCATCATCACGGCAGATGTGTTATTTAAATAACACGAAGTACCGATAACGTTACGTAATGTAATGGTAAGATAACGAATTGCAAATGCTTGGTGATCATGTCAACCAGCCTACTTCTTTTGTTAATGATTTAATCAATCAGTCTACTCCATTTACTGATGGTTTGGTAAACCAGCCTTCTTCATTTGATAATGAGGTGGTTGGTCAGCCTTCTTTATTTGCTAACGATTTTGTCAACCAGTCTACTACATTTGCGAATAACTTGGTCAACCAGTCTTTATTATTTGCTTATGATTTGGTCGGCCAGACTACCTCGATAGCTAATAATTTGGAGATCCTGCCAATTTTGTGTTCTGCTTTGTGTGATTTATTCAACCAATCGTTTAGTCAATATTTTTGCAATATAGGCTCGAACTTAGCAAATAAAATCAAACAATCTTCATTTACTGCCGAAAAAACAGTGTGGAATGAAAATGTCAATCAAGAAAACTCCCTCAACATAGTCAAGATAACAAATGAAGATATAAGAATAACCATAGCCTTTCTAAACACAAATACCTCATCCGGAAATGAACTGATATCAAACAGAGCAATTAAATATCTACTAAATGAGCTTATCTACCCACTGACGTACCTTGTAAATCTTTCAATAAGAAAAGGTATTTATCCCACGCGTCTTAAAATTTATACGATTATTCCTATATACAAAAGCGGTCCCAAAAATGAAATATCTAACAATCGGCCATTTAGTCTATTACCTACACTATCGAAAATATTGGAAAAAATAATAAGAAAACAAATGGTTTTATTTTTGGGATGAAAATAAAATATTATCAATGACGCAATATGGTTTTAGGGAAAACCTGGGTACTGGTGATGCTATAGCTAAAGTAACAAATACAATAATAAAATAACTGGATGAAGGTAAAAAATGCTTGCCAGTTTTTATTGACCTTCAAAAAGCTTTTGATACAATTGACCATGAAATACTATTTTTAAAATTTAAAAAAAATGGAATAACACAAACAACTCTAAATCTACTTAAAAGTTACATAACTGGAAGAGAGCAGTATGTACAAATTGGTAAAAAAGTAGTAAAACTCTATCAATCAAGTACGGTGTCCCTCAAGGAAGCGTATTGGGTCCAATACTATTACTCATTTATATTAATGAACTTATGAGTCTTTCCATTGAAGGAGACATAATAAGCTTTGCAGATGACACTGTCATTATATTCTATGAACAAAATTGGACAAGCACACATAAAAAAGCGGAGCAAGGTGTGACTGTACTCCGAAACTGGCTATAAGCAAACTCCCTTACATTAAATGTGAGTAAAACTAAATATCTAACATTCTCTAAAAACAAAAGAGGTCAACCAACGAATGAGCATACACGCAAATTAAGTGAATGTCTAAACAAATATCGGCAATGTTCTTGCCCGCATATAGTCCAAACTAAAACAATTAAATATCTTGTGATGGTAATTGACGACAAACCTCATTGGGATGCACACATCGAAGGAACCTCAAAAAAGCTAACAAAACTCATCTATTTCTTCAAAAAATTACGAAATATCTTGTCAACTACAGATCTAAAGAGAGTATATTTTGCTCTATGCCACTCTCTATTGGAATATGGAATAATAGGATGGGGCTCACCATCATCAAACCATCTTAAACAACTAAAGAAAACTCAAAATTGGATCATAAAAACCTTATTAAAGCTCCCCGTAAGGACGCCTACTACTGATATTTTTAATCTGTTTGATGTTCCAAGTTTACAAAAAATCTATGCTAAAAATATTCTAGTTCATCACCTAAAAAATATATATTTTTTTTTTTATAGTGAATACCTCACAAGAGTCCCAACTGCTCCCGTCTGGAGCCAGTAAGACTATGGCATCCCCAATTGGGGGATGTTGTGAGGCTGAAGGTAAGTGGGGAAGGGAAAGAGGAAGGTGGGGAAGTACCTGGCTATTCAGATCTAGTCACTAAACACGGCTAAAGCCATTTGGAGCAACGTTTCAATTCTGAATGGTGGTCTTACAACAGGGCGATACTGGTAGTATCTTCCACTCTGGAACGTGCCGCAAATATACTATATATTATTTTAATTAATTAATTGTGAAATAACACAAATTAATCAAATAAAATTTATTTGCGCACGCCGGGTTCGAACCCGCGACCTTCGGAATGGCAGTCCAATGCGTTACCACTGGACTATGCCGGCCGTCAAACCCCTCTAACGATCATAAAACCAGAGCCAAGCAAACAGACATACTAAATATTCCTAAATGTAACTCTACCTTTGGACAAAGAAGCTCTGAATTTTTAGCAATAAAATTATGTAATAAACTCCCTCTCAACATCAAACAAAGGAAAACGAAGGCCCTATAATATCACTTGCCCTTTGATTCAAATGTGTAGACTGTACAATTTGGTTTCTTGAAGCGAGTGCAGGTCGCGCAGATCGCAGCTTGTGATTTCTTGGGGCAATCCATAAAATCATGTCTGGTCAGAGCGCAGTGGCGACAAGTTTGTAATTCTTGTGTGCAGAATTTTCCGGTATGGCCGTACTGGTGGCACTTGAAACATCGTGTGGCTCCTATGTAATCGCGGGCGCGGCAGGCATTCCGCCCAAGGAAGCATAAGCCGCTATCTATTAATACCTTTCTTGCTTCTGGATCACACATTATTATCATATTCGTAGAGCCGGAATCTTTTTTGCCGAATAGGGATACTCCGCTCATTGTACGTATGTGATCTTCTTTGGAGAGGTTGCATTTCCCATTTATATTATTGTCGAATATTTTTTCAAATAGTGCAGAATCACTCGTGGGTTCGCCTTTCGGTACATCATATACTACTATTTTAGGGAGTTTTCCCATTGGTTATATCATTTTGATCCCTTTGGCGTTCACTTTTTCTTTCACCTTTTTGATATTCTCCACCCCTCCGGAATTGGTTGTTTGTATTGCAATTCCTGCGCCCTTTATTTTTCGGGTCCTTACCACCTGAAATCCATCTGTTTTTGGGTTGAGAATTGAGGTAAGGTTCCTCTGGAGTTCCTCAAATGTCTTCCACTATTGAATATTCGGGTAAAATAGAATGGTTGGTCTTAAGGAAGGACGTTCGCTCTCAAAACCATTCATTGAGATCGATTTTGAGGCAGAAACTACTGACATAAATGCAGGTGCACCAGCAGTTGCTCCTGCATAAGTATTTCTATTAGGATTTTGCTCAAATGTGGAATTTTTGATAGATTGACTGTGTTTTTCTATGAGCTTGTCCAATTTTCCTTCAATTCCCTTTTGGACCTATGAGAAAGTTTAAGCAATATTATCCATCGCATTTATAATCACCATTTTCTTAATGTTTTCTAGAGCACTGTTGGTGGCAGATCAATCCGCTTTGTTAATCTTGTTTTTCTCTCATTCATTATTTGCTTGATGCTGTCTAACATATACTATATTATTTGCTTGATAGTATAGGATCCAGAACATTCATAACATTAGAATGGTTTGTCTCCATTTCAGTTTCAATCCAAACATTAGTGGGGTTTAAAATAACTTCAGTTTGGTTTGTGGAACTTGATGCAGACCTGTTACTTGAAAGGTTTTCCATCTCCTGCGCATTGTAGACACCAAATTGGTTTGCTGATTCGGACAGGCGCTCACCATGGAGGCTCCTAAAAGGAGACTCCGATCGTATGTGAGTAAAGCGAGGCAGCGACTTCTCCATGTTCGTGCGCGCTAGCTGGGCTCGAAGATGCTCTAGTTCCTGTCACTGTGCTGTAATTTGTTGGGTGGGTCAGAAAAAAAGACACGGTAATCTCTATGGGTGACTTGTGACGTATATTTTCCACATTCCAGTACGAACTTCATGCATGTTTATAGGCCGCTGTCATTGGCCGATTTTAGGCTAGCCAATGGGTTGGCTCCGAATGAGAATTATATTGTCTATGGTTACGCCTTTTTTATAGTTTCTATCCTAGTCGATGGTGAGTATGTGTAGTAGTGACGTATATTTTTCAGTTACAGACTTTTATCTATGGCAAACATTATGACCCATGGGCTCAGTACTAAAAACCCGAAGATATTGATCTAGTGAGTGGTTCATTTATGCCTTCAGTAGTCACCAATCTAAACTGTTTTTGGTATCTGTCATTTATTTATATTTTTTTATGGATTTAGGATGGCAATTTATTGTTAATGGTTATTTTTTGTTGGGTCGATGAACTTTACCAAAATGAATGCTTTATAATGTTTTTATGTTTATTTTTTTCCTGAGATCCTCTACCAGAAGATATAAGTGTTAATGATCACAAATTTCGTACACAATTTGTTATGTATTCGGGCAAAATATGATGATATTTAGCACTATATTGTTTATGTTTGTTTCAAGAACTGACATTAGGGACGTTTAACATTTTATTATCAATTTTTTCACTATTATCGGTGAAATCACTTATAAATTATATTAACACTATGTAACACTGTAGAAGGTAGTTATTTAGTTCGTGAAACATGTAAGTCTGCACAAGGCAGTTACAACCGAAGTGTCACAGAATTACGTTTTGTTTACAATTTACAACTGTCACTTATTCAAAATATGTCACTCATTATTGTAATCAATTAATTATAATTAGGTTGAAATACTAAATATAACCCAAGAAATCACCTCCGATATAATTTACATTCTAATTGCCGGTTTTAAATGCAAATTTGAAAGTTTTTCGTCGAAGCAAATCTCGTGGGTACACATTTCAACAATAACATTCATAGTGAATCGACATAATGTAGTTTTTTAACAGTAAACTTTTGAGTCCGAGGAAAACACGATTCAAATAATTACATTTGGTAAAAGAAGAGAGAGGTTTGAGGAGAATGTATGACTTGGAAGTGAACAATTGAAGACGTGGCACGATCAAGTGAATCAAGTACTTATTACAATAAAAAAATTGAATCAATAAGAGCGGGGTGTTATATATTAGAGATTAATGCCAGACCAAATATGACCGATGTAGCTACTTCTTCAGCCACAGAACAAACTTTCGGATTTTGAAACTCGGGGATTTGAAATTATCGAAGTACTCTTCGAAGAGATGAAATAAACTATTGGATGTATTACCGATACGGGGCCATTTACATTAGAGAGTAATGACATTACTCATAATAGAAACATATCCAGAAACACATCGCAGCCATTAGAATCAATGATATATAAATAAATAAATATTGATAAATGTTGCCTATTTCTTACTTATCCCTTTGGTTTTGCAAATATATTATTTACTTACTTACATGATTCCATATAATTGAGCTAGGATTCACTCACCAAACACAAGAGCCTCGTCTCTTTATGGTGAGGAAAAGCTATTATTATTTACCTTTATAACACTGTATAATATGTATAATTGTATATTTATTGTAAAAAACATACAAATATTCAATAAATAAAAATAAAATAAAAATATATATATATACAGCTGTGAATGAGCTCAATTAATTAACGATTTTAATAGAAGATAGAGCGACAGTGAAAAAATAGCAAAGAATAATTCTACTGCTGTTAGAGTAGCTTTCATTGCATCAATTTCTCCGGAAAGAGAAATAAAAATAACAGTTTAAAGAAACTACAGTAATTTTGACTGCAGTTACTAACATGTCCGATACATCTACACTCTGATTTTGTACAAGTTAATTTTGAGGATAAGAACCAGCTTAATGCCTCAGTATTTCATTCTGGAATACACAATCTAGCTCACAGCACGGACTCATTTAACACCACTGCAAATATGATAACTACAATAGCGCTAACTCCTCAGGAATGTGAATTGATGTGGATGCTTTACAAGCAGGCGAATCAACCTGAACAATTTGGTCAATAGTCCTATCAGAGTCATTACAAACTGCAACGACCATCATGGAAGTGAATCATGAACAAATAATGCAATTTTTGGTCGAGGTGAAACAACTAATTTCTTCCCGAAGGTTCATATTACATGTATATTATATTTATTGATAATTTTACGAGCTACACCGCGTACATATCAGCTAGTCGGGCACTTATATGTAACACAAAATCAATTATCAAGTTTCAACCACTAAAATTGTTCCTTAAGGTTGTAAAATATAAGATGATATGCCGACGGACAATTTTTTTACATAATAGAATGACAATGGGTACGTTAGTACCAGAAAACGCTGTCAAAATCCATTGCGTAGTTTAAAAGAACAAACAGACATAAGTAAATATCGACTAGGTTTTGTCCTAATTATAGACATAACGTTTTGGAGCGCAATATGGTTCGAATGTTGAAATAATTAAATTTAAATATTTTTCATTAATTCAAATAATACACGGTTTTCCAATAAGAGGTGTTATTTTGAATAGCTCGCTATTTCGGTAGATGTTACATTTGAAGCTGTCATTTTTTGACATTTGACAAGTAGCACATCTTGATACAGGAATGCCCTAGTGAGATGTGCAGAGTATGCTTTTTATGTAAAAACTGTATTTTGAATGAAATAAATAAAGAAATAAATAAAGAAATAAATAAAACTACGCCATTGATTAAAATGGAACAATACAAGCTTCAACAACGCATTGAAATTATTAAAATTCACTTAGTGAATCAAATGCAAATCATCTTGAGTGATGAGGCCCATTTCCAACTCGGTGGCTTCGTCAACAAGCGAAATTGTCGCATCTGGGGCTCGGAAAACCCAGGAGTTATTTTTGAAAAATCTCTATCATCAACGTGTGACTGTTTTTTGCGGTTTATGGTCCGACGGAGTCATTGGACCTTACTTTTTAGAAAATAAAGCTGGAGCAACAGTTAAGGTGAATGGATTGAGCTATCGAGAGATGATTAATGATTTTTTTGGCCGGAATTGGATGGTATTGATCTGGACAACGTTTACTTTCAACAAGACGGCGCTACGTGCCACACAAGCGACGAAAACATTGATCTTTTACGATTGAATATCAAAATAACACCTCTTATTTGAAAATCCTGTATAATAACAATATAGTTTAATATAATTTATTGCATTTCAAAACTTGTTTTCTGATTCAATTTTCTTAACATTTTCCCACACAAGAGGTCCTGAGCCTTTGTCATCTTTTATTAATTATTTCATTATGTAACTTGGTTTTAAATAAAATAAAATTTAGATATGCTAGAGTTTTTTTAGAGTTACTAATGATTAACTCTCGGCTGTTGCAATAATATGTATGAAGCATGTTATCAAAACCAGTTTATAATACTTTTGATTTTGTATGTTATTATGGATATACTTCTAGCCAAATTTTTTTTAAACTTTAATACCTAATGCGGCCTTGTACCTATTTACCGTATTACTATGGACACAGGTAGTTGAGGGCTCCAAAGACTACAAAAAACTCATGATCTAGTTTTCCTCATTGGTGAAAAAATTCTTTAAAATACGTATTTCTTTATTTGTTCTTGGGCCATTTATTATGTATTATTGTAACCATTTTATTAAAATATTCATGAAACAACAATACGCAATTACAAATACGCAAACAAAGATACACAGCAATAGATTAATTATTGTCTATGACTTCATCATTGTCTATGCAAAATTAATCAACTTTTTGACATTTCCTCCATACTAGTCGTTGCGTCATGTTTCTAATCTGTAATTCTACATAATACATCTTTAACTTGTGATAGTTACTGGTAAGTAATAATATTTTATTCATTTTGGTAGCAGCCGTTATTCCAAATCTTACTGAACGACCACTGTTCTTTGATTTGAGCTATGGCAGGCTCAAACGAACAACCGCCCTGTATCTAACGTGACCTAGTTTCTTATGTCAAATTAGGGAATCCATTTGCTGAACTATTCGAGGTGCGTTTAAACTGTCAATTTGACGTCTACATATTTTAAAATTAGTGCTTCTGTAGATTCATTAAATTTCTACTATGATTTAAGCAGTATTAGAGTGATACAGTAACACTGTGTATGCTGCAATGATAAGTCATCAAAATGACAAATCAGCACACCTTTAAAAAATTATATAAGGTCAATAAAAGTGATGTCACAAAAACTAGGTTAGATATTTAACCCATTTAACCTGGTTTTTTTCAATCACTTTTCATGACTTTCCATCACTTTTTAAATGTCTGTTGAATTGTCATTCTGACGTGTTATATAGTCACCTAATTCAACTCATTCATAAGCCGTTATGATTTCATTAATAATACAGATTCAAATAAAAATAATGTATTATGTACCACTTTGCGTATAAATCATTTCTAAAGTTTTTCATAAAAGATGGTTGCCAGGCAAATAGATGTGGCTTCAATGACATTCTATAAACTCTTTGTTTTTCTAATCAATTGTTACTCACATAGTGTATTGACAAAATCAATTCTGGTGGACGGAAGACTTATTCTTTAACTACACACTCATTAATACAAATAACTTGCAATTATGTATTGAACTTTTACAAAAAGATTACATTGAACTTTTAAAATGGTCTCACGACTCTGGCCTAATCATAAATGCAAAAAAAACTAAATTGATACACATTAGATCACCAAATGCCAAGGTAAATACTATTATACCCGAAATTAAAACACACAATTCAGATTGCCTACATGTTGGTATCCCTGCGTTGTGTACATGTGAAAATATTGAACTGGTTAAAAAATATGTTTATTTAGGTGTTATTATTGATTGTTTTTTCAAATGGGATTTACAGATAAATAAAGTCTGTGAACGACTGAGATCTATTATTAGTAGATTATATAAATTAAAATTTTATGTTCCAATATGCACACTTCGAATAATTTATTTATCACTAGCTGAATCTATCATAAGGTATGGAATTACAGCTTGGGGATTTTCCTCTAAAACAAATATAAATCATGTTCAATCAGTTCAAAATTCTCTTGTTAAATTATTAGCTCATAAAAGTTTATACGAACAAAGGCATAATGTTCCATACCTTTATCAAAATCTGAAAATCCTCTCGGTAAGAGCAATTATGTGGTATAAAATAATTTTTCAGCACATAAATAGCCCTATGTACATAAATAGACTGGAACACACTTACAATACTCGTTTTACATTAAATGAAGGACTAATCGTACCAAAGCATGTAGACAAATATGGACAAAGAACGCTAGACTACATGATACCAAATTGTTTAAATATGTTACCTGCAGAAATCAAAAAATGTACAAATATAAAAAGAAATTTTTTGTTGAAAAATTGGCTAGCTGAAAGAAATAGTTTGTACTAGACTCTAATACAAACTATTTCTAACTGCATACGCTTTAATTGTTTTTTGTTTTTATTTTTATTGTATTACACCTCTCATGATATGAATGTATACATTTGATATAATCTGTTTAAGTTAAAAGCACCCAATGACAAACTACTTTAAAGTAGTTTATTGGGACTTTTTGATTTTTGTATATTATTTTGATATTTAATAAAAAAAAAAAAAAAAAACTTCGACGCAGCCGGTTGTAAATACGTTGCTAAATTATATTGGCGGATTAGGGGTTTTTAATTTGGGTTAATATTCGGAATCGCTGGCCACGGATAATACGAAATATTTAATCAGTTTAAATGTTTAATCAGTTTAATTTTGTACCCTGACGATGCTCGAGTGTAGCGAAACCGGTCGGTCTTAAAATTAATAAAAAAAATTCGTGGTTTTAAACAAAAAATATTGTTTTTATTTCATTAAAAGAAAATGTCATCAACAGAAATTATTCCGGCTGTTATCCATACAACGAAAGCGAATGATCATTTCACGTAATTAAAAATTTTAATTTTCCCAAATGCCTAATTCCTTTTATAGTAATTAAGGTAAATCAAAAGGTTTTATTTAAAAATATTTCGTATTATCCGCTGCTAGATTCAGAATAATTACATAAATTTGCATTTGATTTAAATAATCATTTACAAAATATAAGAATTTCCGATATTCTTTTGAAAGCGGATAAGGTTATACGGTTTTATATTTTGAGAAAGATATTATTATGTGTTATTTATTGAGTTATCCCATGATTTATGGCGATTCTCTCAATATTCAGTTATTTGTGAAAAAGTCAAATAAGTATTCAAATTATTTATAGAAAAAAAGATAATTAATTACTCATTCAAAACTGAAAATCGTACTATACTTAAATATATATTTGCATGTCCTAAACTAAACACTTCAGTTGCCGAACACCAATATAACCACCAAGGAAAATGTTTCTTTGGTAAATCACCAGCAGAAGGATTAAGGCCCGTTTATAATAGGAATAAGCGGTAAGAATAGGCCGGTGCCGTAATCCGTTATATTTTAGATCGTCGTTTATAATTGAAATAGAAAAATAATAGAATACATAATTGTAAAAAGCATTCACTTTGTGGCTCATCATAATTTACAATAAAAACACAAATTTGTTTTTGACCACTATAGTTTTATTTTTACTCTACCGGTTTCGGAAGAACCCTTCCTTCGTCAGGAGAATATTTTGTATCTGGACGGGAACAGAGCGGCAACTAACTTCCTTCTTCTTATAAATTCATTTCATAAAAACATTCAATTCACTGTAGAGGTAGGCAGTAATGCATCAATTAATTTTCTGGATTTAACACTTATTTCAATAAATAATACAATTGAATTTAACATCTATCGTAAACCGACATTCACGGATATAACTATACATAACACGTCAAACCACCCGATATCACACAAACATTCTGCCTATCATTCAATGGTACACCGCTTAGTAAAAATCCCACTATCAGCTGTTAATTTCGAAATTGAACTGTCAAAAATAAAACAAATTGCTCTAAATAATGGTTACTCGACACACTTAATTGATAAAATCCTGAATAAGAAACTTAAACTCATTTCGACGAATACATTTTTATTTGGTACACCTGAAACTAATAATAAAATCATAAATCCCTTTCAATGGCGTAAAATCTTATACATATCCAAAATTTCTTCACTTAGTACAAAAAATTTGCCTACCCACATTAAACCCGCGTTCTATACTGATAACAACTTGGGAAAATTACTTAAAAATGCTAAAGATAAAGATCACAAATTTAGCCACTCAGGCATTTACCAACTATGTTGCAATGATTGTCCATCGTTCTACATAGGTAAGACAACTGGAAATATAAATATTAGAATCATGGAACATTTAAGATGTTTAAATAACAATAATTTTTCAGAGTTTGCCAATCATCTCATTTCCACCGATCATACTTTTAGTAAAGATACAGGGGTTAAAATTCTTCACCGTAGTAATAAAGGCAAAAAATTAGATAATTTAGAAGCACTTGAAATCAGAAAATCCCTCAATAATAACTCCAGTATAATAAATAACCAAATAAATCTGTCTTATAGTCCTATTCTAGACATATTTCCAGTTAACCGCTCTGTTCTTCCTGGAATTACCGTAATTACCCCTTCCACTTTGTCCACCCCTCCCTCAAACACTTAACATTTTTGTATATCTATGTCAATATTTTGTGTGGTAGATCAATTTTAAATATTCTCCTGACGAAGGAAGGGTTCTTCCGAAACCGGTAGAGTGAAAATAAAACTATAGTGGTCAAAAACAAATTTATGTGTTTTTATTGTAGAATAGAATACGTCCATAGAAGTCACTATGCCGCTGTCACTTGTCTATGTCAATTGTCAACCGAGAGTATATTCTTCCTCCATCTTATAAAAGTAATATTGTTTTATATAAACAAATATTGAAACGATGGATTCATCAGATATTGTTGCATGTGGAATGTTTTTGTCAATTCTGGGGCTAGCATTCGCTGCAATAGGAGACACACAGTTGACGAAAAATATGATGAAAAAATGACGTTGGAGTGTGCTTCCCATTAACCATAAACGGAAGAAAACAGGACATTTCCATAATTTGTTTAAAGACATGGCGACAGAAGACAACGATCAATTTAAGAAATATACAAGAATGTCGCAGACCAATTTTTATAAATTGTTAGGACTTCTACAACACAAATATTATTGTTCGATTGTCAAATACATAATTAACCACTCTTGTCAAATAGTAGATACCATAGAGTATCGATCGAAAATACATAAATCTCGGTATATATCTCAGCTTTCTGTAATCCGTAACCGTAAAAGATATAGTTGGACCATCTTTTCGGTTATAGAAAAAAATAAGAAATTATTGCTATCTATTATAAACTGATACGCAGGTTTCCTATATTCCAACTTTGTGGGACCTTTAAGTACCTACACATTGTCATTGTGCTATTGGTCAAATTGACAGCCCTGGAATTTTGACTTGGAGAGTTGCCAAACCTGAGGGAGGTAGAATCTGTGATTTGCATTGGAAGCAGTGGCCATTCTTTGATCACCAGCCCAGATCAGCGGCCATTCCTCTTGGCTGAGGTTCTACGAATACATTCGCCAATTTTTGTGAGCATCAGCTTTGCATATGAAGCATTAACCATTTGATTGGTGGAATCGCATGGCATCTGCCGATCCTGCTTGGTTAAGAGGGACCCTTTTGGAGACCAGCAGCGTGAGGCTGTTTTGCATTGGACTACGACATTATTTTTTGTATAAATTATAAACAGGGACAGTTGCTGTGAAGAGCCGGAATCTGCTACTTCGCATCAAGAACGAACTGGTATCACACCTTCATTTTACCCAAGCAAGCCCTTTGCCAGACAGATTTAATAGTAGGATGCTAGTTAATTTGTTTTCTATTATGTCTTTTTTGTGGTAATACATTTAGTATTCTTAAATTATTATTTTTATTTCTAGATTAAAAAATACACATCCTTTTATTTGTTGCCACTTGATCCAACGCTAACAAATTCTAATATTGAACACTGTCAAGAAATATGTTTGAGATATCAGTAACAAAAAAAACTGTTTCCCCTATTTATTAAAAGATTTTCCATTATCACTGATTTGTTTCAGATATATTTTTTTAACTTAAAGCTATCGCTATCACAGCAGCGCCATGGATCTACTAAATCCAGAAAATGTTTCCATCAAGACGGAACCAGGGCCCCAGGAAGAAGACGAATGTGAAATACCGTACACGAATATAGATGTCGTCCTCCCAAATGTAAAGAAGGAATGTTTGCAATATGCGGAGAGTATTCCGTCTGCCAGTAAGTTTCATTTCATATGCTAAGAATGTAGGAGATTAAATTCGGATGTTCTAAATTCACGACCGTTATGAAATGTCGGGCCAACTGGACTAGGCTTGTTCCTCAAGTTTCTCCTCAATTTGTGACATGGTTTAAGTAACATGCTTTACTATACATATATTAAAAAATACACATATATTCATGGAAGAACACATCATTCCATTGACAAAAAACAAACACACTCCGTACTGAAGATGTTTAAGAACAAATGATTTTTCTTTCGTGAAGAATCAGTCCCTGAAGCGGACATCTTCGTATTTCTTATATTTTAAATAAATTCTTAAGTGTGTTATGCAAATTCCCGCATCTAAGTAGATATATTTAATGGTATCTTCAATGGTAAATATTTTCAGGAACCTATTTTTATATTCACCTATTTTGGAGGTTATACTTATCAATATAATACAGGGTTTCCCAATAAGAGGTGTGATATTCAAACAAAAATGCCATTTTTTAATATAAATGAATGATTATTTCTTTATAAAGAGGAAGGTATGCCGTTAATAGTGAAAAATAACATAAGTCCAATGACCACCACGACCACGCCTACAGGACCATATAGTTTTCATGAAATTTTCCGTAACCAAATCGCAAAGTGGCTGCCTTATGTCCTCGATAGCCTCACAAATTCTATCTTTAAGGTCCTGAATCGACGCTGGGCTGCTGAATCACAAGATCTCGGTGGCCAATTGTGATCACCTCTTCGAGAGATAACACGGCCCGGAAACTTTTCCCGTAAAAGATAAATGGTTTCGTTGCTTGTGTGGCACGTAGTGCCGTCTTGTTGAATCCAATTCCGGCCATAAAGAATCATTAATTCCTTAATCAATATTCAAAATAACACCTCTTATTGGAAAACCCTATATATCAGTAGGCAGAATAAGACGTATAAAGAAAAGGATAAAGGTCACAACTAGGAATTGAACCCAGGATCTTTTGTCGTCCTGGGGGATACGTCTTTAGTATGATCAAGTCTTCAAATCGTCTTAATCCTGAGTTCAGTGACATTTATCTTTTATTTGTCTCGATCTTGTTCTGTATCATGTTTTTATTTTATTTAAATCTTTCTACTAACACAAATACGTTTTGATGTACATCAATTATCGATATAAGTATTGTTGTTTTGTTTATCCAGGTAGCATTAATTTGGAGACAGTTACCATCAAGGCGGATCTTGGACCCCGAGAAGATGAAGGGGGATATCCTTACGAGGAGATCGACATTGACCTGCCGGATATAAAAAAGGAATGCTTAGAACGTTTCGAAAGAATTACCCACACAGCAGGTAAAACCGATTATTGAGAACACGTCAAAAAATTCGTGCACTCCAATGTTTTACGTTTTTATGAATTCAAAGTGCTTATGTTATCTGGTACTCTGTTCTCTCCGGTATGGTTGAGCAATGTACGTATATTTTACAGGTTGCATAAATGTGCAACCTGTAAAAAA
Source organism: Hesperophylax magnus (assembly GCA_026573805.1). Lineage (NCBI taxonomy): Eukaryota > Metazoa > Arthropoda > Insecta > Trichoptera > Limnephilidae > Hesperophylax > Hesperophylax magnus. The sequence goes on from JAIUSX010000231.1 coordinate 1,239,281, forward strand.
GGCGTTAACCATCAAGGCGGATCTTGTACCCCGAGAAGATGAAGGGGGATAAATTTCTGTGGCCTTCGCGATGTTTAAAAAAACTACTTAGAACGCTTTGAAAGCATTTCCCAGACTGCAGATCAAACCACGTTTCTATGTAAGTTTTAATAATTCCAGCTGCTTGTTTTGAAAAACAAGTTATTTATTTGATTTTCTTAAAATTACCGGTTTCGCTTAGTACAAGCATTTTCGGTTCCATGATAAATCAACACACTGACGATTTATCACAAATTTTAAAACTCATTAGAAACGATGAAAAAAAAAACCCAACCTAACCTAACCTACTTAACTTATATCACTTTTTAAATGTGTGTTAAATCGTCAGTGTGTTGATTTATCCGGTCACCATTTTTTTTTACATATGTTTAACGAATTTACTAAGCCTATTTACGCTGTAGGTAGGTTATAAGACTTGTTTAGCTTCCTATATACGTATTTTTTCCTAATTTGTCGACAGATCTAAAGAGGCATCCTGTGGAAAAACCATTATTTTTCTGTTCTCAAAAGAACCATCTGACGAGCCACACGCCGACTAACAGTGGAGAAAAACCTTTTTTATGTTCCGAGTGCTATTCAAACAAAAATGCCATTTTTGTTGTTTGTTTTTGGGGTGTTATGCCGTGTTGCGAGTTGTTAATTGTTGTTAACACCCCAAAAACAAACAACAAAAATGCTTTTGGCCGTGAGAATCTAAAAACTTACAAAAATGCCATTTTTTAATATTCGTAATATTGTTCTCGTAAGAGCCATTTGATGGACCATATATCTACTCACAGTAAGAATAAACCATTTTTATGTTCCGAGTGCAACTATTCATGTTCACAAAAGAGATATCTGACGCGCCACATGCTAACTCACAGTGGAAAAAAACCTTTTTCATGTTCTGAGTGCAACTATTCATGTTCTCATCCGCGCCATTTGAAGAGACATATGCTGACCCACAGTGGAGAAAAACCTTTTTCATGTTCCATATGCAACTTTTCATGTTCTCAAAAACGCTCTCTAAGGAACCATATGCTGACCCACAGTGGAGAAAAATCTTTTTTATGTCCCGAGTGCAACTATTCATGTTCACAAAAGAGATATCTGACGCACCACATGCTAAATCACAGTGGCGAAAAACCTTTTTCATGTTCCGAGTGCGACTATTCAAGTTCTCAACCGAGCCATTTGAGGAGACATATGCTGATCCACAGTGGAGAAAAACCTTTTTCATGTTCCAAATGCAACTTTTCATGTTCTGAAAAGAGCAATCTAAGGAGCCATATGCTAACTCACAGTGGAGAAAAGCCTTTTTCATGTTCCGAGTGCAACTATTCATTTTCTCATCCGAGCAATTTGAAGAGACATATTCAGACCCACAGTGGAGAAAAACCTTTTTCATGTTCCATATGCAACTTTTCATGTTCTCAAAATAGCTCTCTAAGGAACCATATGCTGACCCACAGTGGAGAAAAAACTTTTTCATGTCCCGAGTGCAACTATTCATTTTCTCATCCGAGCAATTTGAAGAGACATATTCAGACCCACAGTGAAGAAAAACCTTTTTCATGTTCCATATGCAACTTTTCATGTTCTCAAAATAGCTCTCTAAGGAACCATATGCTGACCCACAGTGGAGAAAAAACTTTTTCATGTCCCGAGTGCAACTATTCATGTTCTCAACGGAGCCATTTGAAGAGACATATGCTGACCCACAGTGGAGAAAAATCTTTTTCATGTTCTGAGTGCAACTATTCATGTTCTCGTAAGAGCTATTTGAAGTACCATGTATTGACTCACAGTAAGGATAAACCATTTTTATTTTCCAAGTGCAACTATTCATGTTCACAAAAGAGATATCTGACGCGCCACATGCTAACTCACAGTATAGAAAAACCTTTTTAATGTTCCTAGTGCAACTATTCATGTTCTCATCCGAGCCATTTGAAGAGACATATGCTGACCCACAGTGGAGGAAACCCTTTTTCATGTTACATATGCAACTTTTCAAGTTCTCAAAAAAGCTCTCTAAAGAACCATATGCTGACACACAGTGGAGAAAAACCTTTCTCTTGTCCCGAGTGCAACTATTCATGTTCACAAACGAGATATCTGACGCGCCACATGCTAACTCACAGTGGAGAAAAACCTTTTTTATGTTCCGAGTGCAACTATTCATGTTCTCATCCGCGCCATTTGAAGAGACATATGCTGACCCACAGTGGAGAAAAACATTTTTCATGTTCCATATGCAACTTTTCATGTTCTCAAAAACGCTCTCTAAGGAACCATATGCTGACCCACAGTGGAGAAAAATCTTTTTTATGTCCCGAGTGCAACTATTCATGTTCACAAAAGAGATATCTGACGCACCACATGCTAAATCACAGTGGCGAAAAATCTTTTTCATGTTCCGAGTGCGACTATTCAAGTTCTCAACCGAGCCATTTGAGGAGACATATGCTGATCCACAGTGGAGAAAAACCTTTTTCATGTTCCAAATGCAACTTTTCATGTTCTGAAAAGAGCAATCTAAGGAGCCATATGCTAACTCACAATGGAGAAAAGCCTTTTTCATGTTCCGAGTGCAACTATTCATTTTCTCATCCGAGCAATTTGAAGAGACATATTCAGACCCACAGTGGAGAAAAACCTTTTTCATGTTCCATATGCAACTTTTCATGTTCTCAAAATAGCTTTTTAAGGAACCATATGCTGACCCACAGTGGAGAAAAAACTTTTTCATGTCCCGAGTGCAACTATTCATGCTTTCTAAAGAGATATCTGACGCAACACATGCTAAATCACAGTGGAAAAAAACCTTATTCATGTTCCGAGTGCAACTATTCATGTTCTCAACCGAGCCATTTGAAGAGACATATGCTGACCCACAGTGGAGAAAAATCTTTTTCATGTTCTGAGTGCAACTATTCATGTTCTCGTAAGAGCTATTTGAAGTACCATGTATTGACTCACAGTAAGGATCAACCATTTTTATGTTCCAAGTGCAACTATTCATGTTCACAAAAGAGATATCTGACGCGCCACATGCTAACTCACAGTATAGAAAAACCTTTTTAATGTTCCTAGTGCAACTATTCATGTTCTCATCCGAGCCATTTGAAGAGACATATGCTGACCCACAGTGGAGAAAAAACTTTTTCATGTCCCGAGTGCAACTATTCATGCTTTCTAAAGAGATATCTGACGCAACACATGCTAAATCACAGTGGAAAAAAACCTTATTCATGTTCCGAGTGCAACTATTCATGTTCTCAAACGAGCCATTTGAAGAGACATATGCTGACCCACAGTGGAGAAAAATCTTTTTCATGTTCTGAGTGCAACTATTCATGTTCTCGTAAGAGCTATTTGAAGTACCATGTATTGACTCACAGTAAGGATAAACCATTTTTATGTTCCAAGTGCAACTATTCATGTTCACAAAAGAGATATCTGACGCGCCACATGCTAACTCACAGTATATAAAAACCTTTTTAATGTTCCTAGTGCAACTAATCATGTTCTCATCCGAGCCATTTGAAGAGACATATGCTGACCCACAGTGGAGAAAACCCTTTTTCATGTTACATATGCAACTTTTCAAGTTCTCAAAACAGCTCTCTAAAGAACCATATGCTGACACACATTGGAGAAAAACCTTTCTCGTGTCCCGAGTGCAACTATTCATGTTCACAAAAGAGATATCTGACGCACCACTTGCTAAATCACAGTGGAGAAAAACCTTTTTCATGTTCCGAGTCCAACTATTCATGTTCTCTAAAGCAGTGCTCCGCAACCTTTGCTCACCGACGACGCACCAAAAATCTTCCTAGAATTCCAAAAGCCAAGAATTCCAAATAACCAAAAGCTAAAATATATAGGTATCAAATTGATAGACAAATTTTAAAATAATCTTTTGTTTTTTTATTTGAAAAGTATCCAAACATATAACTATAACATATTTATTTTTACGTAATCTTAATAATTGTTATAAAAAAATTAAAAAAATTAATGTGATATCTGCGCTTATTTCAATGAACACAAAAGTTTTATATTCGGCTCGATTTTTAACAGCGCAACCCGAAGTTATTGGTCTAGACCTTTTAAGCGTGACCGCTTATCATTTTTAATTAATACAAGCGTAGAAAAACTTTGCTCACATAAATATGTCGTTTAAAATGGAAGTAGTGTTACGATTGCCTTGTCGGAAATGTATATTTAATATAGTCTTCGTCGTATTTTCTTTTCACTATCTTCTTTGTTTTTTTTTTGTAACACTTGTGCTGGGTTCTTCATCACCAGACGGATATTTTCTCCATATTTAAAGGGATATAAAACTAAATATTTATCACACGAAGAAGAACGCTAACCACACACAATTAATAGTAATTATCGTTAATGGTAGAAACCTGTTTTTTTGTGTTGTAAAAGTAGTGACAGCTCTACACACGACAGTAATGACGGACGAGTGAACGTGATCATAACGTGATGTAACGCGTGCGAATGCGGTATAACGCATGCGCATGGGCATGAATCTTCAGAGACGCTCATAAGGCAAATTTTTCTTTGTGTACGACTAATTTGGTGCGGCCATGGTGTGTACAAAGCACAATGCAGTTTTCAACAATTGGAACCAGGCGCTGGAGGAACATTGAAAAAATATTTTTTTATAATAAATATTCTATTCTACATTTTGAAAAATAGACAATATTATGAAAAATAATTTGTCATTGTATATTAAATACATAACAAAATATTGTAAAATGTCAAATACATTAAATTTGACCGCGGCACACCTGTATCCGGCTCACGGCACACCAATGTGCCACGGCACACTGCTTGCGGAGCACTGCTCTAAAGGGATATCTAACGCTCCACATGCTAACTCACAGTGGAGAAAAACCTTTTTCGTGTCCCGAGTGCAACTATTCATGTTCACGAAAGAGCAATCTAAGGAGCCATATGCTGACCCACAGTGGAGAAAAACCTTTTTCATGTTCCATATGCAACTTATCATGTTCTCAAAAGAGCCTTCCAAGGAGTCATTTGCTAACTCACAGTGGAGAAAAACAGTTTTTCTTATCTGAGTGCAACTTTTTATGTTCTTCAAACAAAAAATTGAAGAGATATATGCTGACCCATAGTTAAGAAAAACCCTTTTCATTTTCCAAATGCAACTTTTCATGTTCTGGAAAAAGCTATCAAAGGAGCCATATACTCACCCACAGTGGAGAAAAACCTGAATGCAAAAAGATGCACATCAGGGATGTCACCAACATTTCCAATTAAAGTGGGGGTACACCAAGGATCTGTCCTCAGCCCATTGCTATTCATAATGGTCATGAATTACCTAACGAGTCAAGAAATGAACAGTATTCTCAAGACTATGCTTTTTGCAGATGATGTAGTACTGATAGAAGAAAATCATTGTGATCTACAAAATAGCCTGGAAAGGTGGAGAAAGATTCTGGAGGATAATGGACTAAAAATTAGCAGGAAAAAGACGGAATATTTGTATTTACCATTTGAAGACCCAAATGCTGTAACTCCTTCGATGCAATTGGATGGAGTAGCATTAGCCAACTGTGACTCATTTAAGTATCTGGGCTCACTCATCCACAGAGACGGAGGATGTGCAGCGGATGTCAACCATAGGATAGGAGTGGGATGGATGAAATTTAGATCCATAACAGGAATTTTGTGCGACACGAAAATGTCAATAAAACTTAAAGGAAAGACATACCAGACTATTGTTAGACCCGCGATAATGTATGGCTCCGAATGCTGGACTATGTACAACTCCTACTCTAGGCAACTCGAATCAGCAGAAATGCGAATGCTTAGATGGACGGCAGGAGTATCATTAAAAGATAAAATTAAAAGCTCACGCATTCGTGGTAGCCTGGGTGTCACTGACATAAACAGTAAGCTAGAGGAACGACAGTTAAGATGGTATGGGCACATGAGACGGAGACCACCAGACCACACAGTGAAGCAGGCAATGTCTATAGAGCTTTAAAGACAGTCATCCCGAGGTAGACCAAAGAACTCCTGGATGACCCAATGCTCCAAAATCCTACAAAGAAACGGCCTAGATGAAAGCGACACTCAGAACCGAAGAAGCTATAACCTGAGAATGAGAAGAGCCGACCCCAACAGCCTACCTAGGCAATGAGTTGGGATAGTGCTAGGAAGAAGAAGTGGAGAAAAACCTTTTTCATGTACCGAGTGTGACGATTCATGTTCTCGAAAGAGCAATCTTAGGAAACATATTCTGACCAACAGTAGAGAAAAACCTTTTTCATGTTTCATATGCAACTTTTCACTTTCTCGAAAGAGATATCTGGCGCACCATATGCTGACTCATACTGGAGAAAAACTTTTTTCATATTCCGAGTCTAGCTATTCATGTTCTCGAAATAGTAGTTTGACACAACATATGCTAACTCACAAAAAGGATTAATTTTTTTCATGTTCCGAGTTTCCGTATGTCCATATGTCTATATCTTTGTCTCTATCTTTCCGTATGTCCGTATGTCCATATCCATATGTCTCATCAAATTTCCGTTTTATCGAAACGGAAATTTGATGAGACATATGCTCACTAACAGTGTAGAAAAACCATTTTCATGTTCCATGTTCAACTATTCATATTCTAAAAAAAGCCGTTTGATGGGTTATATGCTGACTCACCATGAAACAGGCAGTCGCCTAGTATGGTGATTTAATGTATTATATATAAATCAATTTGATAATGTTTTATCGTGTATTTTATGAATAAAATGAACAGGAGAAAATAAAATTTTTCATGTTACGAGTGCCACACATTGATTTACTCGGGAAAAACCTTCCTCATGTTCCAACTGCAATTATTCATTTTTTAAAAACGGACGACTTAAAATTCACTGCTGTTCTCACGGTGGAACCTGGTTTGTGTGTTTATAGATATATATACATGTTAGGTATTGGATGTTTAGATATTTATAAATATGTATTTAAAGAATTTGAACCAACTCTAAAACTTTTTGTCCTTTGTGTGGAAGAATATTTTATCAAAAGGAAACTATATATAAACCCGTAGAACGGAAGTTTTTGTTTGTTTTGTAATGATTTGTGCGAAAATGAAGAAAGAAAATATATAGTAAAATACATTATTTCACGCCTTTTTAGGCCTTTAATATATATATATATATATAAATGTTCACACACTTACACGTTATATACTGAATCTATTATCACTAGATTGATAATAGATTCAGTACAGCACCATATCCCGCATTGTAACAATAACATGTCAATGACAGTTGTCGAGTTTTTGTTTTGCTCTTAATAATTAATGTTTTTAAGAAGGTATTGAGCTAAAATATATCAAAATCTATAAAACCAAATAAATAAAAATATATATAAACAAATAAATAGTGTTTGCAAACAAGCTAACATTTTTTTAACAATTATTTAAACTTCTGTGTGCAGTGAATCAGTTTCTTCTGAATAAGTATAGTTCCAAATTCCGCCAAATAACGCTTTCAAAATGAATACGAATGAAGCACTTTCTCTTCTAAATAAAGCCAAGGAAGAGATTACTGGCATCCATAGTGTCATTACCGATTCATCTTTAAAAATCACTAAAGATCAAATGGCAAAAATACTCACCAAACTATCTAACATCTCTGGAACCATGCAGAACCTAGGAGTCCTCAAGGGGAAAGTTATGACATTTGAAAAGATCATAGAAAAGAAAGTATTACCCCAAGAAACAACACCAATTTGTGACTTGCTCGCTGAGATAGAGGAACGCAAAATCCGCACCAAGAACGTGATTTTACTTAACGTTCCCGAGTCTAGTTTCAACTCAAGCATGGAGAATATCTTGGAAGATAAAAAAAGTTTTAACTATCGTTAGTGAAATAAATAGCGAGTTCAATCCGGAAGAAGTTAAAATTTACAGGCTTGGTAGAAAAATTTCAAACAAAATCAGGCCCATTAAAGTCGAATTTGTAGACCCCAAGCTGGCGAAACTTATTCTTTTTAATAAAAATACTTTGCCTAATGGAATAAAAATGAAACCGGATAGGACCCTTCAATAAAGAGAACATTTGACTGACCTCTGGAAGGAATGGAGGAGTGAAAAGAAAAGGGTGAAATTGATTTGCGAATCAAACATTTTAATGGAATTCCTAAAATTATCAAAAGCCATGCAAAAAACTGACAAACAAATATAACACACTCTTAAGAATCAATGGATATTATCAAAATGTTCGAGGAATCCGTACGAAATTGCAACAACTTAAAAGGAATTCGCGCACCTTCTCATGACATTTTATTATTAACTGAAACATGGTTAAATGCGGATATCGGCTCTTCAGAATAAGGTCTAAATCAATATACTATCTATCGCCTTTATCGAAGTCATAATTTGAGCAAAAAGTCTAACGGAGGAGGCGTGATGTTATGTGTGTCTTAAAATATCTCATCCTGTAGACTACCGGTCAAGCACATAAGTGTTGGAACACATTTTTGTAATGCTCAACATACCTTATAGTAAAATTATTATCGGTTGTGTCTACATCCCACCTGCATCTGATTTGCAAATGTATAAAAACCACAATGAGGACATAGAAATGCTGAAATTTAAATATCCGAAAGCTAAATTAATAATTGCTGATGATTATAATCTGCCGAACTGGACCAGCCAAGATGATATCGGATCTGCCACAAAAGAAGTTGAATTACAGTGCGCTCAATCCAGTGAAATTCGTGATATGTCCATATTCCTAGGACTAACTCAATCAAACAATGTGTCTAATTCTAAGAATCGAATGTTAGATTGAGTGTTTTCAAGTTATTCAAAAATAGTGGTTGAGAAATCTGACGAATTATTATTGCCTCTAGATAAACACCATCCACCATTAGATATTATCTTAACAAATATGTCTGGAAGATCTCCAAACCTAACAACCACATCGTATAATTTCTACAAATCCGAATACCATAGTATTATTGAGTACCTTACCTCGGTAGATTGGTCATTTTTAGACGACGAAAATAATTTAAAAAATCAATTAGAACAATTTTACTCAATTTTGAATACCTCGATAGAGCGCTTTGTTCCTAGGGTAAACTTCACACCATCTAACTATCCCAAATGGTTTACGAGGGAATTAAAAAAATATATTAATTACAAAAAACATATCCATAGAATATATAAACATACCAGAAATATCAATGATTACATAACCTTTACTAAATTACGAAAGCAGTGTAAAGAATTATCAATAAAATGCTAAAGTGATTATGTAAGTCTAATAATAATAATACCTCTAAAAAGAGGTACACAAAAATGTTATAAAATTATGAAGTTTTTCTAAAAATCAACAAAAAAATTATTATGAATTTCCTAATAACATGTACTTAAAAGAAAAATGTGCCGACAGTATCGAAGGTATAGTTAATCTCTTTGCTGATTCATTTAAAAGTGTTAACGACACCGATATTCGTGTCAATACGATTCTCGATATTTCAGTGGAACAGTTATTAAATCTAAGCCAATGTCTCATCAAAAAAGAATCTATAGAAAAAGTCATAAAAGAATTAGATAGCAATAAATCTGCTGGACCGGATGGTATTCCTCCAATATTGTTCACCTGTGTTAGTAGTCTGATATGTACTTTTTATAAACTCTTTAACAATTCTTTAAGTTCTGGGTCTTTTCCAGCTCAGAGGAAAAAGAGTTATTTAACCCCTATTCATAAAAAAGGCGATAAAAGCGATATATCAAACTATTGACCAATTTGTATAATGTCTGCTTTACCGAAAGTTTTTGAGAAATTAGTCCTAGATACCATTGTAAAACCAATCAGCAACATTATTGTTCCTAACCAACATGGCTTCATCACATGTCGCTCTACCGTAAGTATTTTAATGATTTATGAAAATTACATATCTGAATCTCTGGGTCTCAAACAACAAGTGGACAGTATAAACACTGACTTTAGTAAAGCTTTTGATAAGGTTCGACATCACATACTTATATATATAAACTTCGAATGCTGGGCATCAAAGGTAAATTATTGATTATTTTTTTTTTTTTGGTAAACTAATGTTTAAGACAAGATTTTTTATGCATAGCACAAAGGGTAACAATTATTTTAACAAGCAGTAATTGTTGAATGAAACTTAAATTATTTCGCGGATAAGAGATAAGCCGCCATAGCTCAGTGGTCAGAGCTGTCGACTGGAAATCGAAAGGGCACGGGTTCAAGTCCCGTTGGCGTCATGTATCTTTTATCAGGAGATTTTTCAATGGGGATGAGTGTTTCAGGCTTATAATTATTGCTTACAAAAATAATTGTAGATTATTGAGTTGGATTGTTAGTTATCTTAGCCATAGGGTGCTGAGTGTAAAGATTAATTCTGTACAATCTCATATATTCGAGGCCACAAGTGGGGTTCCTCAAGGGTCCCACCTCGGCTCAATATTTTTCTTATTATTCATCAATGACATTGTTGACCAATTTAATGATGTAGAAGTTCTGCTATTTGCTGACGACTTAAAAATATATAAAAGAATACGAAATGTATACGGTTGTCGAATTTTACAGACTAACTTAGAACAGCTTCATCAATGGTTTTAGCAAAATGCTTTATTTTTGAACATTCAGAAATGTCAAGTAGGTAATACAATTTTCTAAAACTCGTTATAATATCTTACATGAATATACCTACATTAAATAATATTAAATTAATACCAGTGCCACAAATTCGTGACTTGGGTGAAATATTCGATGAAAACTTGTCATTCATTGCACACATCGACTATATAACTAATAAGGCTTAAAAGATGCTTGGTTTCCTTTGCAGAACTTTAACTGATTTTAAGTCCGTAGATTGTATAAGAACCCTCTATATTTCATTAGTCAGAAGTCAATTGGAGTATAATTCACCTATTTGGTCCCCTTTATATAAAGTTCACTCCAATAATATAGAAAGTGTTCAGCACAAATTTCTTAAGTAAATTTTAAGCTCAGAATTCCTATTGATTTTTTATTTTTTTTTTAAGTTTCTTTATTCATTGAAATTATTTGTAACATGCAATTAGACTTTTTCGTCCACCATGCTAGGCACATGCCCGTGTTATGGTATACATAATACATATATCGTATATCGTATACATGCATTCATTATGTCAGTTTGATGAATCAAGTGCATCTAATAACACTGTCTGACAGGAGAATTATTTCAGACCTGGTTGAGTTACACAGAGTCATTAACAACTTAATTGATAGTCCTGCCATCCTTGCCACTATTAAACTCCATGTGCCGACTAGGAATACAAGACAAACTATAACATTTTTCTGCAATACATACACGACCAACTATCAGACACACTCACTGACCAATATGAATCATGATTTGGGCAACAAGTAAGGGGGTGCAATTTATTTATTTATTGACTCCATTTACAGAATTAAGCATAATCTAAACCAACACTGTCGAATCCTACAAATCAGAGTAGCGTCAGTTGGTCAATTAGTTTTAATGATTTGTCTTATATGTAGTGTTGTTGTAATTTCTTTTTTTACTTTATGTTACTCTTACGTTTAGTTTTTTTTGTCTTTATTTAGTTTTTCTTTTAATTATTTCTTAATATTTTCTCATTATACTTGTAATCACAATTTTGTATTTTATACCTTCTTTACAGTGGATTACATCTATTTACTGTCGTTATCTCCTGTATAATACAGATATTCACTTATGTACACTGCATCATGTATCACTTCTATGTAAAAGCCTTTTTAGGCGTATATATTTAAATAAATAAATACAATATAGACAAAAAATACGCTTGTTTGAGTCTCAAAGTTTAAGTTGGACCTAATAGAGCAAAATATATGGCAGAGCTTACTCAGTCTTTTTATTGTGTCATTTATTTAAGCCTACCAGCTTACTTCGTCATCTATGATTATTCCCAAATATTTGACTTCCTTCGATGATTTTAGGGTGGAACATGTAGAATGGCTTGAATAAACACGAGTGGATGATTGGTTTAAAACAATTATTATTGGAAGCATTATGTTTGCGCATAGAAAATGTCATGTATTGAGTGTTGTCGATATTAAGTGTGAGGAGGTTTGTTTCGAGCCAATGCTTTACTTTTATAAGGCCATTATAATTTTTTTGAGTTTTCGATTGCCATGATTTATTTTCCAATATTTATACTGTATCACTTGCAAATGATAATATCTAACCTTCAATATCCATGGTACACAGTGTCTTATTTTCTACGGTGAGTAATCATATGGCTCTTCAGATAGCTTTTTTGAGAACATGAATACTTACGCCCGGAACATTGAAAACGTTTTTCTGTGTGAGTCAGCATATGTCTCGTCAAACTTCGATTTCGAGAAAACGAATAGTTGCAGTCGGGACATGAAAACAGTTTTTCTTCACTATGAGTCAGCATATGGCGCGTCAAATATCCCTTTTGATTACAAGTATAGTTGCACTCGGAACATGATAAATGTTTTTTTCCAATGTGAGTCAGCATGTGACTCTTCAGATAGGTCTTTTGAGAACATGAATAGTGGCACTCGGAACATGAAAAAAGTTTAACCTTACTGTGAGTCAGGAAATGTCTTGTCAAACTTTCATTTCGAGAACATGAATAGTTGCAGTCGGGACATGAAAAAGGTTTTTTCCTACTGTGAGTCAGCATATGTCTTTTCAAACTTCCGTTTCGAAAACATGAATAGTTGCACTTAGAACATGACAAAGGTTTTTCTCCAGTGTGAGTCAGCATGTGACTCTTTAGGTTGTTCTTTAGAGAACAAGAATCTTTGCACTCAGAACATGAAAAGGGTTTTTCTCCAGTATGAGTCAGAATTTGGCTTTTAAGACGGCTCTTAAGAGAACATGAATAGTTGCACATGGAACGTGAAAATAGTTTTTCTCCACTGTGGGTCAGCATATGTTTCTTCAAATTTCCATTGAGATAAAATGAATAGTTGCATTCGGAACATGAAAATGCTTTTTCTCTACTGTGAGTCAGCATGTGTCTCTTCAAATGGCTCTTTTGAGAACACGAATAGTTGCATTTAGAACATAAAAATGGTTTTTGTCTACTGTGAGTCAGCGTGCGTCTCTTCAATTGGATCTGTTGAGAACATAAATAGTTGCATTTGGAACATGAAATTGGTTTTTCTCTACTGTGAGTCAGCATATGGGTCTTCAAATGTCTCTTTTGAGAACATGAAAATGGTTTTTCGCTACAATGTGTTGACGTGTAGCTCGTCAGATGGTTCTTTTCAGAACCCACAAAGAATAGTTTTTCCCCAGGATGCGTCTTCAGATCTGTGAACAAATCAGAACAAAAATACTTTTAGAAAAAGCTAAACAAGTCAAATCACCTACATATGGAGTAGATAAGCACACTTAATTCGTAAAAATACGTTTATTTAAATTTTTTGGTGGAAAGTTTTGTAGGTTGACAAATTGATGAAAATAAAATAATTACTTTGTTTGTAACAACATTTTTTTTCTTCTTTGAAACCGACCAGTTTCGCTTAGTACAAATATATTCAGGGTATAAAATTGAACTGATGCTAAAATAGCTCGAAACTTACATAGAAATGCAATTTTACCTGCAGTCTGGGAAATGCTTTCAAAGCGTTCTAGGTAGTCTTTTTTAACATCTGGCAGCTTTACGTCAATTTCCATATAAGGAATTTCTCCTTCATCTTCTTCGCGGGGTCCCAGTTCCGTCTTGATGGTAAAAGCATCCACGTTAAGGCAAACTGTTAAATAAAACGTACATTGACATACCGGAGAGAACAGAGTAGTACTAGATAGTATAAACATTGATTATTCATTAAAACGAAAAAAAAATTGGAGAGAACGAATTTTTTATCGTACACCATATTCTCAATAATCGGTTTTACCTGCTGTATGAGTAATTCTTTCGAAACGTTCTAAGCATTCCTTTTTAATATCCGGCAGGTCAATGTCGATCTCCACGTAAGGATATCCCCCTTCATCTTCTCGGGGTCCAAGATCCGCCTTGATGGTAACTGTCTCCAAATTAATGCTACCTGGATAAACAAAACAACAATACGTATAAGGATAATTGAAGTACCACAAAACATATTTGTGTTGGAAGAAAGATTAAAAAAAAACTACTTTGAAAGGAAGATAATACAAATAAATCAAAACAAAACTTGAAACAGAACAAGATAGGGACAGACAAAAAGAAAAACGTCACTGAACTAAGGATTAAGACGACGTTTTGAAGACTTTTTTACTGAAGGCATATGCCCCAGGCCGACAATAAATTCTGGGTTCCATTCCTAGTTGTGACAGTTATCTTTTGATGTTTCCGTTATACATAAAGCATATGTAACTTAAACCATTTCACAAATTGAGGAGAAACTTGAGGAACAAGCCTCGTCCGGTCAGCACGACATTTCAAAACAGGGTAAATATTTACCTACGTAACACGTTTTAAAAATAATCAATTGATCAACTTAATGACAATAAATAATAAGTATTATTATTTACCTAAATAATAATTTACGATAAAATTTTCCATACGACACACCATTTTGACAGAACACCGATATGAACATCGCGCATAATTCGCGTTTGTTTTTACGAAGTGTATGGCACTGCCAACCTAACAATAAAAAACATGAAACACAATCGTAAGCGAGAAACGAAAAAACCCAACGACACACGATTCACACGACATTTTAATTATTTTCAGCGACCAAGTCAGTTGCAAAATTATTTAGAACTGATTCAAGTTTCAATTGTTTCAAGTCAAAAAAAATATGGTAAAACGGTTTTTTACATCATAGACAATGAACAATATTTAAAAAAATGATGTGTTAAAAATATTGTAAAATTAACGTATTAAGGAAAGGTTTTTTTATGTGTAACAACCTAACCTAACCTAACCTATCCTATGATAACCTAACAAAACCTGTAATAACCTATAATAACCTAACCTTACCTAACCTAACCTAATCTAAACTATAATAATAAAATCTAACCTAACCTAATCTAACCTATAATAACCCAACCTAACCTAACCTAACCTAACCTTACCTAACCTAACCTAACCTAACCTAACCTAACCTATCCTATGATAACCTAACAAAACCTGTAATAACCTATAATAACCTAACCTTACCTAACCTATCCTAATCTAAACTATAATAATAAAATCTAACCTAACCTAATCTAACCTATAATAACGCAACCTAACCTAACCTATCCTAATCTACCCAATAATAACCCAACCTAACCTATCCTAATCTAACCAAAAAAAACCAACCTAACCTATCCTAATCTAAACTATAATAAACCAACCTAACCTAACCTAAACTATCCTAATCTAACCTATAATAACCAAACCAAACCTAACCTAACTTATCCTTATCTAACATTTAATAATCCAACGTAACCTAACCTAACCTATCCTAATCTAACCTATAATAACCCAACCTAACCTAAAATCAAAACGTTTTATTATAAAAAATGTTGTAGTAAACCTTTAAATTTAAGAAACTAAATTCATATGATGTTTGGGACCAAATTTGGTCGCATAATAACTAAGGGGTGCGTGGCCAGCGATCTTGAATAATTGTCTATTATGCCGATTATGTCTTTCATGTTTTCTACACTGCCACGACACAAACAAATTCGAATTATGCGCCATGTTCATGTCGGTGTTCTGTCAAAACAGTGTGTGGAATGGAAAATTTACTCGTTAATTATTATTTACGAAAATAATATTAAATATCAATATTTTTCAAAATCATAACTGCAAAAACTTGTTGTTTACTGTCGTTATGATGATCAAATGATTTTTTTTAAATGCGTATTTAAAACGAGGGACGTAGGTATAATAGGACGTACTGTAATATTTCAAACAGAACATGGCTCGTACAAAGCAGACCGCCCGCAAGTCTACCGGAGGCAAGGCCCCCAGGAAGCAGCTGGCCACGAAGGCGGCGAGGAAGAGCGCGCCCGCCACCGGAGGAGTGAAGAAGCCCCATCGCTACAGGCCCGGCACGGTCGCCCTTCGCGAGATCCGCCGCTACCAGAAGAGCACGGAGCTGCTGATCCGCAAGCTGCCCTTCTAGCGGCTGGTGCGCGAGATCGCCCAGGACTTCAAGACCGACCTGCGCTTCCAGAGCTCAGCCGTGATGACCCTGCAGGAGGCGAGCGAGGCCTACCTGGTCGGCCTCTTCGAGGACACCAACCTTTGCGCGATCCACGCCAAGCGCGTCACCATCATGCCCAAGGACATCCAGCTGGCGAGACGCATCCGCAGAGATCGTGCTTAAGCCGCGAGCATGCAACCAACCGACCGACCATCTAATCAAATCAATCGGATCGAAGCGAGACAACAAACAAACAAACAACATCTCACCATTCCAATTTCGACCCAAAATGGCCCTTATCAAAGCCGCAAAAAAAAAAAAAAAAATTATTACCCAAAACAGATATGAATTTAGAATATCCGAATTTGATGTCCTACATATTTTGCATTTGAAATGCAACTTACTTGCTGACGGAATACTCTCCGCATATTGCAAACATTCCTTCTTTACATTTGGGAAGTTGACATCTATATCTGTGTACGGTATTTCATCTCCGCCTTCTTCCTGGGGCGCTGGTTTCGTCTTGATGGAAACATTATCTGGATTAAGTAGATCCATGGCACTGCCCTGTGGTGGTCATAGCTTCAAGCACAAAAAATATACCTGAAACAGAAGAGTAATAACTCATTTTACCACTTTTAAATGACACGAATTAATAATTAACGCCTTTAAATATTAGTTTCACTTGAAATATTCTGTTTACACATTAAATATCGAATTACTATTTTTATTAATAAACTTTTTCATTCAAAAATTTAGGTGGAAAAAGTGATATCTCTTAAATATTTCTGGACAGTGTTCAATATGAGAATTAAATTATCAATGTTTCTGCTGGTTATTTACCAAAGAAAAATTTTCCTCACTCTAACACTGCTTATGTCAAGGTAGAAATTGAATTATTCTACGGTAACACTAATTTTAAAATATTAAGACTTCAAATTAAACGTACCTCAAATAGTTTACAAAATGGATTCCCCAACTTGACATAAGAAACAAGGTCACGTTAGATACAGCGCGGTTGTGCATTTGAGTCCGCCATATCCCAAATTAAAGATCAGTGGTCGTTCATTTAGATTTGGAATAACGGCTGCTACCAAAATGAATATCAGTATTATTACTAACCAATAACTATCACAAGTATGGGATGATAAATTTTACTGCGTGAGTTAAACCGTGAAAGGGGTATTATGTAGAATTACAGATTGGAAACATGATGGAACGACTGGCAGTGAAGAAAAGATGCGAAAAGATGTGTCAAAAGTTTTGGTGATTTGTACATAGACAATAATGAAGTCATAGACAATAAATTATCTACATCAGTTTTTCAAATAAATTGCGTCGTGTATGTTTATTTATTTATTTTAATAAAAATGTTACAACAATCCATAATAAATGGCCGTAGAACAAATGACGAAAAACGTATCTTAAATACCCATTGTCTTCACTGGAAAAAACCCTCCAGAAGGAGGATCGTCGATATCTTCTGTGAGATCTGTCCATAATACCACCTCAAGCATTTCATGTGGGGCAGATTGTTGCTCTCTGGGGAGTGGGAATCTAACTCGTGTACGATGTCTGACGATGATGGGTTTGTACCGTTTGTCATCATCAGAAAATAATTTTATTTGGGAGTGTTTTACGACATTAACTAAATGATTAATATGTAGCGATGGGTGGAATCATCCAGATTGTCGCGCTGAAAGTAAACAACACGACCTACCTGTCTACGAGTATCTACTGGCGAGTGAACTACCTACTCGCGACGTCTAGAGCTACCTACGACAAAACGTTGCGAGTTGGTCTAGCACATAACGCGAACTCAATAGAAGGTTCTAGCCTGTTGCCTAGGAATAATAGCAGCGCCAACGAAAATTCCAGTAGGACCCGGACTGAGCGAGTTGTCTCCATTTTACCTGAGATCTCGCATACCTACTGATGCCATCGGCCGGTCTGCATAAATAGGTCCCGACGTAGCGAGCAGTCAGTCAGTCGGTCAGAAGTCAGCCAACAATTAGCAAGTCACTCGTTGACAACCGCGCGTAGGACAATATTCCCGGCTCTGCACGGTCCCGCCATCGACTCCATCGGCATATCATCAAAGCGCCTTGGCCCCGGCCACCGTCCCTGGCCAGCGCTACACCGGATCACAGCGCCCTGATTCCAGCGCATCTGACCAGCGCTACATCCGCGCACTTAGACCACGCAGCATCCTCCCTGGTCTATGCACCTCCCGTACAACCGCCTACAAGGTCCACCACACCTTCGGATTTCCTGTCAGCACTGGAGTACCCGAAGACCCACGTTCTTCGCCAGTTCCTGACCGTCAGCGGCGTCGACTCACTGACCCGCGCTTGACCAGCACATCATCGCCTGCATCAGGAGTGATCAACATCAATCCATCAGTCATCTCTCATCACGGCAACCTGACTCAATAAAACACTGTGACCTTCACGACCTCTTTCATTTCGTGCTCCTCACCAGATCCTTAAAAATATATATAATAAATAACATCGGACCGCACCTGTAAGAATCGTGTTTCATCGTTGACATTTATCTCACGCAAGGCAACAGTCGGGTTTCACAATTCAGGTTTAATGCACAAAATCATCCTCCCTTTCTCACAATAAATTAATATAAGTCTATGAAAAATAATAAAAAAAATAATTTTACAAAAAAGTGAATTAGTTTTCAAAATTTTCAATGGTGAAACGCTGTGTTACAAGCCGGCATAACGAGGGTGTTTTTATAGCGTGGTAAGGTATGTGATATGCAGTTACTCAACAAAACAAGAAAGCACGTAATCCACGTATACCAATAGAACAAAACAAGTGGGGACAAGATGATACCCAAAATTACTTTATTTTTTATATAAGCTTTAATACTTGACAAATCATTTTAGTATTTAAATAATCCTTCACAAATTTATAATACATAATTTAAAAATTTTAAAAATGAAAAAAAAACGTGGTTTGCAGGAATAAATTTTTAAATTTTGTAAAAAAAATGTAATATTCCTTGCCTAAACGAAAATTGCTTAACCATAACCATATTGGATCCAGTCAAAGGGGTGATAGTAAGAAGTGTTGCAGTGCGCATTTATACATAATTATTAAAATTATAAAAAATTAATTGATGCAATTTATAAAATTTATTTATGGAGAGATACAAAAGAAAATAAAATTGCATGTTAGTAAGGTTTGCCTGTCCAACTAGGAAAGTTTCCCGTTCCAGGATAGACAAATTGACAAGTGTAGTTCATATTATTCCTTAAAAAATGAACATAATTACATAACAACAAAAATCATTTTTCTCTGAAACTAAGTTGTGCAATAAAGAAAAATATATATCTATGTATATATAAACTTTAAATTTTTATTTTTACAGTAGTCGTGCATTTGTAAAGATTAACATGGTAACATATATTATATTCGGATTTACAGTATCTCTTACACTTTAAATCCTTTATAAGTTAGGTATTTAGTAGTTACGAAAAGTAGAAATAGAGATTTTTTATTTTTAGTTGTGACAAAGCAGAAAAGTAACCTGGTAGCATAAATTATATTGGGAATTTACCGAAATAACATGCTAACATATAATATATACGGATTTACAGTGTATGAGGTAAGTAAGTAGTATTGAACGGTGTAAACCAGGTACCTGATAACATGTTGGCGTAACCTGGTAGCATTAAGATTAGATTAGACCACACAATTGCCAGTTCATATCTTTAGACGTAGTAAGCCTATTTGCTAAAGATTGAATTTAAAATTTGTTTTTCAATGTCATCCATGAATATTTCGACAAGAAGTGGACTGAGGGGCGATCCTATTGGTAATCCGTCGTTTTGTTGATAGAATTTATCGTTAAACTCAAAGTAGTTGGTTTCCACACAAATTTTAAATAGATCGAATAGGTATTTTCTAATAACTGGGTTTATATTAGATTCGTCTAAAATATCTTCAATGATTTTAAGGCATTCTTGAATAGGGATATTGCTAAAGAGGCTTACTACGTCTAAAGATATGAACTGGCAATTGTGTGGTAGATTTATGTTTTTTATTTTCTCTACAAGTTCGAGAGAATTTTTAAAAATTTAATTCGTTCACCCCTACTAGATATCTTCAAACCTAGTGCAAATATGAGTGCATTATGAAGTACTTAATTATGCTATTAAAATAACCCTATGAGTCATCGTTTGGGAATAACTAACATAAAGACCTTCAGTCAAATTTAAACATTATAGTAAATGGAGAAACTTTACTGGGGTAGTAACCATTAATAATTACTAACATTTTACTCAGAAATCAATTAAGAAATCAGTAATTGAAATTAAAATACCTATCTAGAAATAATATAAATGTATCGTCTGTAAGTGGGCTACCCACAGTTTGATAATGCCTTTAGAGGGCGAAACAGCTGTCACGCGTAACAATAATTAAACAGCAGAACTTGTTTAAAAATAAACTGTTTTTATAAACCCAATAACAATATTATTAAATATATAAATAATAAAAATTAAAATGGAGTTCTACAAATTAAACTTGAGAACTGTAAATAATATAAACTATATCGGACCGCATTTGTAGACATCGTGTTTCATCATTGACATTTACCGCGCGCAAGGCAACAGTCGGGTTTCACATTTCAGATTTGATGCACAAAATCAACCTTTTTTTCTCACAATAAATTAATTTAAGCCAATGAAAAATATCAAAAAAGCGAAATAATTTTTGAAACTCGCGGTGTAACTTTGTGTTAGAAGACGGCATGACGAGGTTATTTTAACGCGGTAAAGGTATGTGTTAAGTATATATGAAGTTACCCTACGAAACAAGAAAGCACGAAATCCACGTATACCAAGAGACCAAAACAAGTGGGGAGAAGGTGATACCCAAAATTACTTTCCTTTTTATATTAGCTAGTTATAATAGTCGAACTTCGAACGTTTAAAACGTTTTTATTCATTTCGAGTCAGCATGCAGTCCGTCAAATATTTTTTTTTATTACATGAATAGTTGCACTTGGAACTTGATAAAGGTTATTCTCCACTGTGACTCATAAAGTGGATCGTCAAATAATTATTTTTAGAACATGAATAGTTGCACTCGGAACACATAAAAGGTTTTTTTCAAGTGTGAGTCAGCATGTGGCCCGTCAAATATTTCTTTTGAGTACATAAATAGTTGCACTTCGAACACGAAAAAGGTTTTTTGCCACTGTGAGTCAGCAAGTGGCTCGTCAAATATACCTTTCGAGAATATGAATTATTGCACAAAGAACATAAAAAGGGTTTTTCTCCAGTGTGAGTCCACATGTGGCTCGTCAAATATCTTTTTTGAGTACATGTATAGTTGCACTTGAGACACGAAAAAGGTTTAACTTCAGTGTGAGTCAGCATGTGTCTCTTTAGAAAGAACTTTTGAGAACATGAATAGCTGCACTCGGAACACGAAAAAGTTTTTTCTTCAGTGTGATTCAGCATGTGTCTCTTAAGGTAGCACTTTTGAGAACATGAATAGTTGCACTCAGAACATGAAAAAGGTTTGTCTCCAGTGTGAGTCAGCATGTGGCCCGTCAAATATCTCTTTTGTGTACATGAATAGTTGCACTCGGAACACGAAAACGGTTTTTCTTCATTGTGAGTCAGCATGTGGATCGTCAAATATTTCTTCTTAATACATGAATAGTCGCACTCGGAACACGAAAATGGTTTTTCGCCACTATGAGTCAGCATGTGGCTCGTCAAATTACGCCTTTGAGTAAATGAATTACTACACAAAGAACATGAAAAACGTTTTTCTCCAGTATGAGTCCACATGTGGGTCGTCAAATTTGTCTTTTGAGTACATGTATAGTTGCACTCACAACACGAAAAAGGTTTTTCTCCACTGTGAGTAACCATGTGTCTCATCAAATTGTTCTTTCGATAGAATGAATAGTTACACTCTGAACATTTAAAAAGTTTTTCACCACCGTGAATCAGCATATGGCTCGTCAAATATTTCTTTTAAGTAGATGAATAGTTGCACTGGGAACATTTTAAACATTTTTCTCCTCTGTGAGTCAGCACGTGGCTCCTCAAATATTTCTTTCGAGAACATGAATAGTTGCACTCAGAACATGAAAAAGGTTTTTCACGGATGTAGGTCAACATGTTCCTCGTGAGAAGGCTCTTAATTGAAGACGAATAATTGCACTTAGAATATAAAAAAGATTTTTCACCACTGTGAGTCAGCATATGGCTCGTCAAATTTCCCTTTTAAGAATATGAATTGTGATGCTCCGTGGTTTCCACTAGTTGTGTCTTCAGATCTGACGGTAATTTGAAAAAAGGGATTATTAGTAGGCTACATGTGACATAAAAGTAAATAAATAGGATCCCAAAGCAACAGGTGACTAATTTGTGCCTTGCATTTATTAATACTTTTGAATTAAAACGCCGAGTTATAAATGGATTAACGATATAAAAACAATTTAATTAATAAATAGTGTTTGCAACATATTATGTACAGAATTAAGAAATTATAATTCTAACACAAACTTTTCATAGATTTAAGTTTTTAGCTACTTTTCACCTGAAAAAATTCAGCATTCAATTTTTTTCTACATTGACTGGACTACTAAGAATGAAAAAACACTATACCTGCTGTCTTGGCAGTTCTTTCAAAGCGTTCTAAGCACACCTTTTTAACATCCGGCAGGTCTATGTCAATTTTCGTATATTGAAATCCCCGTTTATCTTCTTCTCTGGGTCCAAGCTCCGCCTTGATGGTAACAGACTCTATATTAAAGCAACCTGAAAAACAATACAACAAAGTATATTAACCGTCAATGTACAAAAAGGTTTCTTTTAATTTAAAAAAAAACTTTAATTAAAATAAAATATTAATGATAAAAATAATTCACCAAAATTTGGTAATGAAACATAACTTGATTGACTGCCGTAATATAGTACCATACTATGAATACGAACCAAATTCATTTTTAGAAAACGAATTTTATAAAATATATTATGATAAAACTATACTAACAGACCGAACGATTAGTCATAATAGACCCGATATAGTTTTACATGACAAAATTAAAAAAATAACTTATATCATTGATGTCGCTATTCCAAATTCCTGTAACATTCAAAAATTTGTTAATGAAAAAATTAGAAAATACACAGATTTAGGAAACGAAATAAAAAGAATTTGGCATTCTCAGACTATAAAAATATTACCATTCGTTATTTCGGCTACTGGCATTATACCTAGCTCTCTCATTAAAAAGGCGTAATAGATCTATCAAAAAATTTATATATAAAGATGCAAAAGTCGGTCATTTTGAATACATGTAGGATAACGAAAGATTTTTTAAATATTTATGTTGAGGGATCAGTAGGATTTATAGGCCCTGTTAGAAGTGCTACCGAGCCGAACCCTCTGATATGAAAATATCTGGAGTCGGTGAATTTTTTTTTCCCATTTGATCTCTGGTGAGTTGACGTGTTGTTGTTCTTGTATTGTTTTGTATTTATTTTACTTATATAATGCACTTGCATAGTGTTGATTGACTAGCTGATCATTTGTGGAAAAGTGAGTGGAAGGGTTTAGTTTTTCCTATGGGGAAGATTTAACCCGGACAACAAAATCGGAAGCATAAAAAAAAAAAATAATAAAAAAAAAATTAGCCACACAGGAGCAAGAATAGGGTGAACAGACTTAAAGCTTAATTTAAGAAATAATAAATGCCAGACGTCACTTCAAGGACCAATTTTTCAAGAAGGAAAACCATTTGCTCTTGACGACCTTCAGAACACGGATTTATTGTTTAAAGTCAATGGAATGATATTTGGTTTTATAAATATTTATGTAAATTTAGTTAATAGACACGAAAATATGTGAAAAACAGATGAAGTGAAACCACAAAGAAACGGGAATTTATTGTCAGCAATACATGAGTTAAAAGAGTGCTGTAGTTTAGCAGTTATCGCAAAGATATATTTTTAAGTAAATGCATCCTCTCTGCACGACATTTCGAAACGGACATGGATTGCGAACATCCGAAATAAACATTATAAAATATATATGTAAGCAATGCAACTAACCGTCTATCCGAGTACTCTCCTCATATTGTAAACATCCCTTCTTTATATCTGGAAGGTCGACTTCTATATCCATATACGGTATTTTATCTCCGCCTTCTTCCTGGGTCCCTGGTTCGGTCTTGAAGGAAACAGTCACTTGATTTGGTAGATCCATGGCACTGTTGTCGGTTTGGTAATTGGTTCTAGCCCAAACAGAACATAGTTGTGACGACACCCTACATTGTATGTGCTTCTAACATTTGGTTTTGCTTGTAATATTCTGTAAAAACAATGAAATAGTATACATAACAGATTATTGGAAATTAGAGTATAATAAGGTTTGTACCTTGACCTTGTAGTTAAAACATTTGAAAACGGTTGAAAAAGTCGTCGTCAATGGTCAGATAGCTCTATATTTATAAATAAATCGGTATAACCGTTCCGCTTTAAAAAAAATATCGGTAATCTGTGGTTTTTAAAATCGGTGATTATATTAATCAATGCCTCCAAAACAGTATTCTTAAATTTTTGACAGTTCCTTACAAAAGACCAAACACATTTTCTAAGGCTGCCGTTAGGCTGGGTTTACACTTGTAAGTAAAATTTACGACTTTCGTAAATTTTTGATAAGTTACTCACAGGAGCGCTTACATGTGCATCCAACTTATCGTAAATAATGCACACGGCAGTTGTTTGGAAGTTCAATTTACGAACATCTCACAGAGACCACCTGTCTATAGATTGATAACACCACCCTCTTTCCATACGATTGGTTTCGTCAAGTTTTAACCATAGATCTGTCAAATTTTAAGACACCACGCGTCTGTGACGTCATACTACACCATCGACAAAGGAAAGAGGAAATTTTAAAAAAGGCGCAACTATAAACAATATAATTCTGATTCGGAACCTACCGAAAACCCAATTAATTGGCTCATTTTCTCTGGACAGCGTTTTTAATCAAAAAGAAGCTGAAAAACTAATTCATAATTACATGTACAGTAATTTTATTTTTTAAATAAAATTATTGTATAATATAAGCACAAAACACATTTAAAAGGTGAATTTAGAAGAAATAACTGTGTCAATATATAGGTAACTAGCTGTTGGAAATTATAGTTATTTTCTTTCAACATCCAACGCTATTGAAAAAAATATTGTCAATAAGGCAGTTAACGATTCAACCTACTGTTTTAGCTGTATTAGCGTCTAATTACATTATTATTTTTTTTGTTTCCCTCTTACTTAGAGCATTACTTATCTTATTACTTAAATATTTATAAATTTCAAATATAAATAGTAAGTATATACTTTTGTGATACTTTTTAGTTTTAAAATCTTAATTATGCCTTTTTGATATTTTTGACTTAGGAATAGTACCTACACAACATAAAGAATGTAACCGTGTAAACAGTAAAGTAAATTAAACAATATGTTATTGTTTTAACAATACATATTGGCACCTGATAAATAAATAGGGTACAATAATAACAAATAAAAACACCAAATACAACAAAATACATTTAACACCTCGACTCCGGTGATGGGTCTGATTTGACCCAGTGTTTTTTTTAAATAAAAGATTTTGCCGCAAATATCTCGTTTAGGCTAATTCCCTTTTGTCTATTCTTTCATCAAATATTTACCAACATTTCGACTCAAAAATGATTAAAATCGGACACGTTTTAAAAAAGTTATTAGAATAATTGTGTATAAAAACACGCAAAAATTCCATTTCTTCTCAGTTGAATTCGAGCAGCCGACGAAACAGCATATCTCTTGCTCTGTCCTTCCGTCTTTGTCTCTCACAGCCCCGCGCAGATGTTGTCAACCATTCGGGCACATTTCTAGTATTGTGATTTTTGTTTGTGACTTTGTTTAAAAAGCCTTTTAATTTCGTCATTTCAGCCGGGTCAATCTGGACCCACCATCGCCGCATGTGTTTTATTTTGAACCTCCGGGTATTACGTGAAAGAAGGTGTTGAGAGAATATCCATTATGATGTCAAGTATGTAATAAAAAAGTAGAACTATTTCTAAACTAGACATATAAAATAAACTAATTTGACTTTTTTTTATTAACACTAGTCGGTGACTGTGTTTTATTCTATTTAATGTGGATGACTTTATATTAAAACACTGATTGTATTTTATGAGATAGACTTTTATTCTTGTGACGGTTATACAGAGAGCTTGTTAGCGTGACCACAGACGACAATACAATGTGTTACAATCACCTCTAGCACTAGTGATGTGCGACACCAATAGTGATGTTACATCCCCTTTCTTTATTTATAAAAACAATAAAAATTCAAATACATTGATATTAGACATTATGCTTACATACAATACAATAAAATCTTAAATACACTGACATTAGACATTATACCTATCGGGTTGTTTGACCACTCTACCATATCTGGTAATGTAAGGGTTGTTCAAATTATTATATTCTCCCACCTGTCCCTCATCTCCAGCTTCTGCCTCTTCAAGTGCCGGATCAGATCGCATGGACAGATGGTCATTATTAACATTTGTATTATATCTCATTTTTAAGTGAATTCTATTTCGTCTGTACGTGTTACCATAATAATCTTCAACAATATAAGACCTGTTACATTTTAATTTTTCCTTGACCACAGCTGGTAACCAATTACTTTTAGGGTTTTTCTTAAAATACACATAATCTCCTGTTTTAAATATAGACATAGGTTTTGCATTGACATTATAATATTTAGAATTTTTTGAATTATTTTTTTCAACGCAGTTTTTGTAATCTGAGAATCTTACAACCTTTGGTTTTAATTTAATTTGAGTTGAAGGAATATTCATTCTTAAAGTTCTAGACATTAATAATTGAGCAGGTGACGGTAAATTGGCTTTAGGTGTGTTTCTATAATGTAATAGAGCTATATAAGGATCTGTATTTGTTTCTTTTGACTTTTTTAGAATATTTTTTATAATTTTAACAGAACTTTCTGCCTGACCATTAGATTGAGAATGATATGGACTAGTAACTACATGTTCTATATCCCAATCGTATAAAAATGATTTGAATTCAATAGCTTGAAAAGGCGGACCTCCATCAGAGACTAAAGACATTGGTATACCATGACGTGCAAAAATAGATTTTAAGTGAATTATGACATTTTTTGCAGTAGAATTATTATTTAGGAAAGCAGTTTCAATAAACTTTGAATAGTAATCTGTTACAATGAGGTACGTTTGATTATCAAAATACATTAAATCAATACCTACTTGTTGCCATGGAAACTTATTAATTTCATAATTTATCAGTGGTTCCTTCTGATTAGAAACTTTAAATTTATTACATATTTGACATTGCTCAATTAAATTTTTTATATCTACAGTGATACTAGGCCAATATAAAGTATCTCTAGCTAATCTTAAACATTTGTTTATTCCTTGATGTCCTTCATGTATTTTGTTTAACATTTCTTTTCTCATAGTTTGAGGTACTAGCAATTTATTACCCTTAAATATTAACTCATTAATGACATGAATTTCGTCTTGAATATTATAATAACATTTTAAAGTGTAATGAACTTTATCTTTGCTATTCGGCCAACCTTCATAATAATATTTTTTTAATATTTGCATAGTTTCATCCAAAGCAGTAGCATTACTCAATTTTTTACGATATTCTTCACTAATAGCTAAGTTCATATATATTGAATTTACATGACAATGTAGATCAGACTCATAATCGGGTATATAATGATCTTTTAAAGCTGCTCTAGATAAAGTATCTGATATATACATTTCTTTACCTGGGACATGTATAACATTTAAATCATAAGATTGAAGAGCTAACATCATACGTTGCAATCTAGCTGGTACATCATGTAAAGGTTTTTTAAATAAATAGACTAAAGGTTTGTGATCAGTTTGTACTGTCACTTTGTTACCATAAATATACTGATGAAACTTATTACAACCAAATTGTATGGCAAATAATTCTTTTTCAATTTGAGCATAATTTTCCTGCGACTGTGTCATTGTTTTTGAACTAAATGCAATTGGACGGTTATTTTGCATAATAACTGCTCCTATAGCTGATTTTGATGCATCGACTGATAAAGTTAGTGGTATTTTTGGATCATAATGACTTAAAACTGTTGCATTTGAAATAGCCTCTTTCAAAGTTTTAAAACATTTTTCACAATTTTCATCCCATGACCATATAACATTATTTTTTAATAAATTTCTCAAAATTTGTGACTTATTTGATAAGTTTTCAATGAATGGGCCCAAATAATTTACCATTCCTAAAAATCTTTGTAAATCTTTGACATTTTTAGGAGACGGCAACTCTAAAATAGCTTTGACTTTCTCTTTGTCAACTTTTACTCCTTCCTTACTAAAAATATAACCTAGGAAACATACTTCCTTGACTAAAAATTTACATTTCGACTTATTTAATTTTAAGTTGACTTTTCTAGCCCTTTCCAAGACTTTTCTTAACCTAA
Organism: Hesperophylax magnus; assembly: GCA_026573805.1. NCBI lineage: Eukaryota > Metazoa > Arthropoda > Insecta > Trichoptera > Limnephilidae > Hesperophylax > Hesperophylax magnus. The sequence goes on from JAIUSX010000231.1 coordinate 1,268,031, forward strand.
AATTATGAATTTCTTCAGTTTCTCCATAAATTAAAAAATCGTCGACAAAAATTAATATACCTTCCAGATCTCCAAACAAATCTACCATAATCCTATAAAAAATTTCCGTTGCTGCGTTTATTCCAAACGGTAGTCTTAAATACCTGTACCTTCCAAATGGAGTTTGAAAAGTACATAAATCACTACTTTCTTCATCTAACTTCAATGACCAAAATCCAGAATAAGCATCTAGATGTGAAAAATATGCAGCACCTATAAGTTTTGATCTAATTTCATCGATGTTTTTTAATGGAAAATATTCTCTCATTATGCAGTTATTTAATTTTCTAGGATCAAGACAAATTCTTAATTTACCTGACTCCTTGACAGTTATGACAACAGAATTTACCCAAGAAGTAGGTTTAGTAACCTTTTCAATGACCTTCATCTTGTCCATGCGATCTAATTCCTCACGAAGTCTGTTTTGTAAGGCAAATGGGACTTTCCTCGGAGGATCAACGCACGGAACGGCATCTTGACGAAGTTTGAGATGAACGACAGGTGGTAAACATCCGAGACCCTGAAATATGTCATTATATTCAGTAAATAAGGTGTTATGATCATATTGAACATTAAATATTCTTTTTATAATTCCAAATTTCTGAATAGTTGGAAGACCTAAGACTGATTGACATTCTATATTTGTGACAAAAAATATTATTTTACTTATGACATTTCCATTGATTTGACATACAATATCACAATGACCAATAATAGGTATTTTATTACCTCCAAATCCTGACACTTTTGTAAAAACTTTTTGTAAAATTGTATTACATAAATTTAACTTTTTAAAGTTTGTCAATGACATTACATTTATATCAGCTCCTGTATCCAAGATACAGTCTAATGTTTTATTATTAATTATTATATCTATGTGCCATGCTTGACTTGAATAATTGTTATTATTAATATTTCTGATTGTTGCAATAAAATGACCCTCAGTGAAATTAGCACTGTCATCATTGGGTTTTGATGACTCTAAGTTTAAATTTCTGACTCTATTGTGACAATTATTTTTAAAACAATATTTAGCAAAATGACCAAAAGAATTACATGACCTGCATTTGACATTGACTGCTGGGCACTTGTAGCGATGATGCTGACCACATCTTCCACATGGATTGATATGACCACTTGACCTTGTCTGTGATGATGATGATGGTGACCCATGACGACTTGAAGATCCAAACTGACTTGATCTTCTTGAAGTTGACCCTCTTAGACTTGACTGACATGATGCTCTCGACTGTCTTGAAGTATTTTTATTATGACTGATTTGAAGAATATTTTCTGTGTGTGTTTGTTGGTTAATTTTCTCTGCATTGCTTTGTGACAATAAGATGGTTTTTGCAATTTCAATCGTTTTTTGTAATGACAATGTAGAATCTTGTAATAAGCGTTGACGGATATGATTTAAATTTGCACACATATTTGCAATAAATATGTCTCTTACCAGAGATTCTCTTAAATTTCCAAATTCACAATCCAAACTTAAATTTTCCAAGTCCAATAGAAAATTATTGATGTCTTCTGAATTATTTTGTTTTCGTGTAAAAAATGAATTTCTTATCATTGTTAAATTTTTGTGAGGTGCAAAATATTCATCAAACTTTTTCTTGACTTGTCGTAGCGTGCTTGATTCCATGTTCATGTTAAATGATTTGAAAATTTCCATACCTTTGGAGCCAATTGAATGAAGCAGAATTGCGATTTTTCTTTGTTCTGTAGCTTCTTCCAAACCTGACGCTACCAGGTATATTTCGTAGTCTTGCCACCAATTTTTCCATTTTGAATCATTATTCATATTATTTGACAACACTTGCAGATTTGACAGGGCATGAAAATCATGTTGTATGTGTGACTTTTGCGCGTCCTTCGCCATTTTAAATTATACTTAATATTTTTCAATTTATGTTATTAACATCCAACTTCCAGTATTATTATTATTTATTACTATTTATTATCGAGATCGCACTTCTGACACCATGTTTTATTCTATTTAATGTGGATGACTTTATATTAAAACACTGATTGTATTTTATGAGATAGACTTTTATTCTTGTGACGGTTATACAGAGAGCTTGTTAGCGTGACCACAGACGACAATACAATGTGTTACAATCACCTCTAGCACTAGTGATGTGCGACACCAATAGTGATGTTACAACTGAAAATGGGCTGCAGACTAATACGGCCAAATTGAATAATGTAAACGCCGCATCAGAAAAAAATTGGCTTAACATTACAAACGATAACAATATTTGACTTATATATTTATTTTTTCATTATTATTCTACTACTCGTATAGAGATGTCAATAGAAAATGAATTGGCAAGGATACACCACAACCATACAATGGACCTGATTTGATGAGGAGCATGGCAGTACTAAGATATTAAAAATACGCTTATAGGAAAAAAATTGTTGTCCTAATTGATTTTACCCTCTTAAAATAAATTAGTAACGACAACCATTTCTTCATATATTCAGCATATTTTAAATGTAGCAGTACTGCCATTTTCTTCATGGAGTCAGGTCCATTGTGTGGTCGTGTATCATTGCCAATTAATTTTCTATTGACATCGGAACACCATGCATTAATTATAAATGGTACAGTAATTTTGATTATGAATTGAATCAATTTTTTATGTTCGTTACAATTAAGCCAATCAAAAAAAATATATATTTGGCAATGGTTTCTAATAACGGGCACAAGATATAAATTTTTGCAATTATGGTTTAGTACATACTCGACGAAATAATGAATTTCAAGAGCGTTGATAGCAAATTTCTTAGTGGGACAATTTAAGCAAAACCTCTCTGTGGGACGGTACTCGCTTGCTAGGATTAATGAATTTGTAGGATCGTATGGATCACCTGTGCAAAATATTTTACATCTATGTTCTGCCATCCCCTGTGCAGCAAGAGCAACGCTGCTGGTTGCAGAGAAGATATGACTGGGTCCTGCACTTATGTCTGGAAAAAAATCAGTTCTTGAAGAAATTGAAGTAAAGATTGACATATTAGTAATTAGACGAACAAAACTAACAATACTATTCCCTTAGTAATATAAAACAGATATGTACCTTCATTTTCTACTAGCATCCCCTGTTCAGCAACGGGTACGCTGCTGGTTGAGATGTTACGCTCTGAAATAAATATAATTATTACATTAACCGAATTAACAAAACATATTATTATTATAGGCTGATGCAGTATAGAATACCCTTTAGGGTGTAGTCATGATCTTGGAGGGCATCACAATACGTGCTGTATGATCCTGGTCGCTGCCTTAGTTCTTGTATGTTCAATAGACCATTTAGAAAATTTTACAGGAGATGTTTTTTTGTTTTTACAGGCAAATTCTAAACAATTCTCGATTTTGGTCATTTCGTGTAAAACATATGTGACTAGAAATCCGGAGGTCGCGGATTCGAATCCCGGCGTGGGCAAGTAAATTTTATTTTATTCATTTATGTTATTTCACAAATTATTCATTTAAAATAACATATAGTCTATTTGCGTCATGTTCCAGAGAGGAAGATATGGTGTAAAGACCACCATAAGAATTGAAATGGATTTAGCCGTGTTTGGTGATCAGATCTGAATAGATACTCACATACCATCTCTCTTCTCCTTCATCCTCCTTCCTCTCTTTCTCCTCTCCATCTCCTTCCCCTCCACACTATCTTCAGCTTCACAATATACTAATATACCCCAATTGGGGATTCCATAGTCTCACTGGCTCCAGATGGTTGGGAGCAGTTGAGACGGTGTGCGGTATTCCATAAAAAAAATCCCGAGTGATGCGTTAAACTATTGAAGTTCAATTTTCAGTTGAAAATTTGTTTTATTTTTATTGTTTCGTTACCTACATTTGATAAATGTAATTTTTAAAGTTTACTTACTTAGAAAGTTATTTTTTTCTTTCGGAAGGTCTTATTTGCCGTGAGCTTATTATTTATGTTGATTATCGTCGGTAAAATATTATTTTTTTAAATAGTTTCAGCTCTTAAAATCTTAAAATTATAATATCCCGCGATTTGGGTTATGGGTGCGCGCTATTTAACATTACATTTATTGTTGTTAGTCGTTTGCCTAGTTGGTTTTATTTTAGATCCTACATAAGAATATGTTTATTGTTTTTTATGTGACTAAAAAAAACAAAAAAATCAGAAACTTTTAATTGAATGAATTCAAAATTGAAATATTTGGACTTCGTTTTCATCAGCGATCTCAGCAGTGATAACGGGCTAAATATGTGTCGTAGATGTCTTTCAATCAGACTATGAGGACAGTAAACTTTTTGCACATTTCCATGTCCAGGCTCTTTTGTTGTATTTCTTGAATAAAAATAAGTTTTAATGCACTAATATAATTTATTAATACTCATTTTATGTAAAAGTCCTAAGTTTGTAAATAAATAATAAATGAAGCATCCTGTATATTTGCCTAGCAAATTCAAGAAGTACATTTAAAATATGGTGAAAAAGCCTATAAATGACTATAGATAATTTTAAGACTTACCTTTCTATTTGAGCTACTGTTCTAAAAGCCCAGCTACACTACTCGCGAAGTTGATCGAAGTTGACCCAATACGATAGTGTGGGCACGAACTTCACTTCGCTTCGGGCAACTTCGCTTCGCTTTGCCCGACTTCCGATTGTTGTCGGTAAATGCGCCCGGGTCAAAGGACTCGAAGCGAGTTGGACTGAGTTACTCGCGAAGTTGCACGAGTGTGTGGGCACGCACTTCGAACTTCGGCTAACTTCGTCGAGGACTTCGTCGAAGCGTCGAAGCGAGTAGTGTAGCTAACGCTTAAGGTTTATTGATTCTGAAGTCGGTGAAGTCATTTTTTTGTTCAATAACAGTATATATTCGCAATTAAACGTATTTTTAGTGGAACAATTTCGTTGTTAGAAAAAAACTAAAAATCAACATGGCCGCACATTTTAACTAGCCGGCTCCTGATTGGTTGACAGTGGAGATTGAACATTCAAGACCTCAACCTTCTGCGGGATGTTGAACAAATATCTATGAACATTATATTCATAACTTTGAGTGTTTGAATGTTCAATATCCAGGAGATTCAACAAATAAGAACTGAAACATTATTCCGTGAGTGGATATTGGCACTCGAAAAATGCTTAAAATATCACTTAAAAACCAAAAAATATGTTTTTTTTGAGCTTCATTAATGCGCAATAGGCTAATGAACATATTGGCATTCATAACTCAGTTTTGCAAAAAAAGGTCTATTGAACATACAAGAACTAGGACAGCGAAATGTTATGTAATGACATATGTGAATTGTAAAGGTTTCCAGAGATGCACGATAAATACCTATGAAAACGATGTTAAAAATATTGAACAATGTTTCCGAATATTGTTATGGCAAAAAAAGTGACTCTTTAATATGGATTAAAAAAATAAAATGGATAATCAAGATGAAAAGTAAAGCGAGAGCATCGTTGCAATTTTTTTATGAAAAGGAATGTATTTTCAAACTGTGAAGTTTCATAGATTTTACATATGTTTTTCGGTTTATTATACGGGTTTGTTTTTTATACAATAAATGATTTTAAATTCCAAAATCTATGTATTAACAAATAAAAATGTTTATTTCTAATAAACACGTCTGAAAGATTATTTTACCTGGTTTTTGTTTTTGCAAAAGAATAAAAATTAAGTAATGTTAGAGAACATGTATAACACATGGGAACGATTGGGAATTTTGCGCACGAAAGTAAGTTTGCTGAAGAGTACGTATTTAATATTATCATCATGTTACGGGTTGGATCATCTCTATCGCAGGTATGTCATGAAAACAGTTCCAATAGCTTTAATGATTTCGTCTCTGCCTGGAATAGTGGCAAACCCTGACTTTATCGTCGCCCCAGTGCTTAATTGTCCAAACGACCATTTTAGCGAAAATGAGTTTTTAACGCAATATTGTTAAGAATCAAATTACGCGTCGTTCGATGAAGAAAAAATAGTTTTATCAGCCTCCTACGATTAATTATAAGCATTTTAAAATGTCAATGTCCACAACAATATTCTAAAAGTGAGTCCTTGTTTGGCCAATCTCCTTATTAGGCCAACCTCCTAGAGTCGAGAATTAAAATTGCGTGCTAGTTTGTTCAAACTCCACCAACCGACCAATTACAGCACGATGCGAGGATCACGTGATGCCGCCATCTTAAGTTTTTACATTCCAACGGTGTTTGTTTTCTGGTGTTACGCGGAAGTTAAAAAGCATTTAAATATATACCAAGGAGTTTTTGATAGACAAAACAACAGGAAAATGTCAATAACTAATTACAAAAGTGCATACATACGCAGCAGTGCGGAAATAGAGCGGTAAGTGTTAGTTTTAAATATCTCTATCAATACCAAATTTGTTTTGTTTTTAACATTGCAATGAACTTTGTCATACAGCGTGTTCACTTTTCTGTTTTCGCTCAGACTCTACTTTTTGCAAGTTTTTGCTGTCAAAATTGGTTTTTTGACTGTCGATTCATATTAAACTAGTTAGATTAGTATTTCAATTCGAAATTTTCAGTATATCCGTATTTGTATGTAGCCGTTTGAGATTTACAAATTGATCTATAGTGATTAGGCAGTTTGTTGAAATAAATTATAGTTATATAATAAATTATAATTCTGATTTTTTCCTCATTTGTGTGTTTTGGGGTTTTGATTACGATTCTGAGCATTACCAACAAAAACGGTAGGATTTTAATTTTTAGCCAAAAAAACATGTATAGGTATATTATTCACTGAAATAATTTGCATAAATTTCTTATAATTTAAGTGATTTAGTTTTTTGGCCACGCGTACTGTTTAGGCGCAATTCTATGGGAGCACTCTCCCCAATAAAGACTCCATTGAAATGCTTGGAGTTAGTATATCAGACCGGCTCAAGTATCGGGGATCCATAGAAGCCCGAGTAAATCAGGCTTCCAAGAAGCTGGACGTCCAGCGCCCTTGAGGTGTTTTTGCACAAAAACGGCGCTATAAAAGTCATCCAGGTATTATTATTATTATTGTACACGGCTAGGATATCCTTCAACAGTGACCAGCTGCTGACCCTGTACAAGTCTCAAGTCCGCCCAACAGTTGAATTTGGGAGCCACCTCTGGGCTGGTGCCCCAAAATACTTAATTAACCTACTTGAATCTGTGCAAAGGAGGGCGATCCGTCTGATTGACAATCCGTTGTTAACAGACCGATTGCCTTCTCTAGTGCATAGACGCAATGTAGGCATGCTGTGTCTGTTCTACAGGTATTTAAATGGAGCCTGCTCCAAGGAGCTAGCAGCATTGATCCCTGATGCACCGGTGCACGTGCGCGAAACTCGACGGACACGAGCGGAACACCCGTTTACGATTGACGTTAGCTTCATGAGAACGGGTCGTTTTTTGTAAGTCGGTTCGTATGTGGAACGAGCTACCGGCATCTCTCTCCTATAATCCGAGCCTCTTCAAGGCCAGCATTAATAAATCCCTTCATACAGCCCCTACCTTAACCCGCCTCACAACGCCGCCCAACCGGGTGGTTACATAGTTCCCCTGTCTGTATACTGGCAGGGACGCTCTTGTGAGGTGTGACATAAAAAAAAATCTGATCGTAAGAGATTCAGCCTACTGCGGTCATCTTCAGACTGGTACAGATATTCCTTAAGCTGTGCTTTATATACATTAAATTTAGGGAGGGGGATTAAAAGGGGTGGAATGCAATGATTTTATTCAAATTATATGGATATCCCATTTTCGTTGCTATGTCGTAACAACGAAGATGGAAGTCTAAAGATGGTTGATAGGCTAAACCCGGTCACGGTCAGAAATAAAAAAAAGTTGGACATTGTTTAATATATTATTATCATTGAAGTAAATTATTATAATGGAACTGTCGAATACCTGGCACGCGTTTCAGTGCCACTCAAAGAAAGATTTGTCCCGCATCCCACGAACCCTCCCCCCTCACGGATTATCCTCACCCTTCCCTCTTTCAGTCCCTACTGCTAAGCTACAAGAAATAATGCACACATTTTTATAACAACTCGATCGCCACCTATTATACAATCTGAATGCAAATTTCATAACGCCAGAGTTCACCTTTATGTATGGAAACCTTCGCCGGCGTGCGCAAAGCAACTCATCAAAGTTTCATCGCAATCGGATGAATGATATAGGAAATAATAAGAGAATCTTTATATAAATTTCACAACGCCATAGTTCAATATAATATAGGGAAACCTTCGCGGGCATGCGCACAACTCAAAGTTACAAAGTTTTATCGCAGTCGGTAGAGTGGTATGGGAAATAAGATGTGAATTTGTATATAAATTTCATAACGCCAGAGCTCACTTTTATGTATAGAAAAGGTATAGGAAATAAGAAGGAACAAACAAAGAAAAAATCACTATTATAAATATATATATATATATAGATTCCACCACGAATTGTCAGTATCCATAATAGAAATATTGAAAATAAACTCATCCTGTATATAACTAAAGGTGGTCGTTTGAACAAACAAGCACGGAAAGTTCTACGCAAAAGTTGCCCTATCTCCAATTCCAGTTTGTTCAATCTCCATTTACAAAATTCTGGTGGTGCGTTTTTGTTCAATCTCCATTTTAAAATGTAAAAAAAAGTATCAAAAACTATCCTTAGTCAATTTACAAAGAATTATTTAAGCTGATCAGACCTTTAACTTGACGGAAATATCTTCATCTTAAACACCTGTCATAATTTTTCATTGAAATAATCAAAGAAAACCTCCTCCTGTAAAATTTGCAAATGGTCGTTTGGACAATTAAGCACTGAGGTGACGTTATGTCAGTGTTTGGGAACCTAATAACCAAAGCCACTCACCCTGAGGCTAAATATTTGTATACAAAACCAATCCACATAATATGCTTGTTATCTATTATCACAATATCAACCACGGAAATGAAACGGCAAGACTGATGGAGATCGTCTAACGTTTATTTAGTTTAAAGATACATCATAGATGGAGCTAGTCACACATATTAATTTTGTTATATCATTCTAACACCCTCTCGTAACAAAATAAACTATATACCATTCTAACAAAACAATATTATGATAATGGTTTTAAATTTCTGATATGCCCATTGAACTTAAAAAAAATTTATGTTTATTCGAACAAAGACTTTTTGTTGACAAGTCAGCTGGCATATTGGAAGTTGACACATATTCAAGCTTAACTTTATTATCAAATACACATTCTCTGACAAAGTGATGTCGTACATCAATGTGCTTGGTGCGTATATGAAACAGTGGGTTAACAGACAAATTAATAGAACTTTGACTATATAAACATACCGGTGTATTTTTATGTTTTTTCTATCATATCAGATAATAAGTTATTTAATTAAATAGCCTCTTTGCAAGCTTCGGATAGAGCCATATATTCTGCTTCTGTACTAGACAAGGCAACTGTTCTTTGCTTTCTAGATTCATAAGATATAACACATCCTGACATTATGAAGCAGAACCCAGTATATGACCTTCTATCTAAGGAACATGATGCCCAATCAGCATCTACAAAACCATGTAAAGAATAATCATTTTTCTTATAAACTAAAGCATAGTTTTTAGTTTTTTGGAGATATTTTAACAATCTTTTTAAATGTTTCCAAAGAGTTTCATTATAACAGCTATTATACTGACTAATGTAACTTACGCTATAAGCAATGTCTGGTCTTGTCAACACAGATATGTACATAAGACTCCCTATTAACTGTTGGTATGGATATTTTATAAAATCATCATTTTTATTTACATCTTTCTCTAACTTTAAATTAACTTCCATAGAGGTATCTGAAGTATGATAATCTGACATATTGAACTTATTTAAAATATTGTTTACAAAAAGCTCTTGATCAACAGCAATACAATCTTTTTGAGCATTCACTCTCATTCCTAGACTCTGTTTAATCTCACCTAAATCTTTTATTATAAATTTATCGATAAGTTCATTCTTTAACTGTTCATAATAATTTTCTGAATTATAGAATACAAAGAAATCATCCACAAATAATGCAACAAATATTTTAACATTATTATTACTTTTTATGAAAAGACAAGGTTCATATTTGGATTTTTTATATCCTAAGTTCAATAAACATTCTTCTACTCTAATATACCAACTCCTAGCAGACTGTTTGAGACCATCAACAAAAATATTTTTACAATCAACAAAATGAGAGTATTCTGGTATTTCTGTAAAAACATTTTCCTTAAGAAAACCATTTAAGAATGCTGTTGGTACATCAAGGTGGTTCATATTGATATCAAGTTGTACACTCAAGGCAAACAATAATCTAAGAGTGGACTATCTTAATACTGGTGAGAAGGTTTCGGTAAAATCTATACCCTTCTTCTGAGAAAAACCTTTTGCAACAAGTCTTGCTCTGAAACGCACTTCACCATCACTGTTATATTTCTTTTTAAGAACCCACTTATGTTTTACCACTGTGTCGTCCTTTGGCCTGTCCACTAGCTCCCAAGTGTCATTATCACTAAAAGATTTTAACTCTTCCTTTATTGCGATTTTCCATTGCACTTTCTCGGGTCCAGTTATAGCCTCAGCGAGAGAAATCTGTTCACTTGACACGTCTTCTGTACACATGTTCGTGTAACCGTAATAGTCTGGTTTACGTTTAGCTCGTTTTTCTGGAACAATATTTATATCAGCGGGAACAACATTTGTGTCAGCCGGGGTCAAAGTCTCATAAAGACTGTCATCCGACTCACTTGTCGATTCAGCAGGAACATATCGCACACCTAGATGAAGAGTAGTACAACTCAAAATACCTCTTTTTTCAGGAACAGCAAAAAACATTTTACTCGATTTTTATGTGACCGATTAAAAATATTTTTATATAATGTTGTATGTTATTTTACTAGGATATTTATTTGCTCAATTACTTATCATCAAATACACGTATCACTTGTTTATTAATTAATTTTGTGTTATTTTAGTATTCGTGACTAAATCATTGTTTAATAATTTTATCAACTCAAATTAATCAACTTTTATGAATATAAAATTAAAATTACTTACTTTTGTAAACAAAACCGGAGTATGTGGAGTTGATATGTAGAACGCCCGAGAAACGAGACAGGTTCAATCACGAATACCAAATCAACTAAAATAATTCACGCTTTATGACTGCAGTTAATCACGAATACAAAACTAAGTCGAAATAATCCAGTCTTTGTGCGTATTGACAGCAACTTCCCCTACAGCTGGTATGTCGTAATTGGTGATGTGTTACTGTTGTTGGTGGTGAGTGTACGTGGAGCAACTCAGAAACTTACATCGCCATCACACTATTATTGATGGAGATTTTAAAACAGGTGTCTTTGAAGTTTGTGTAGTTTTCGACGCAGATTCCGAAAATCGCAATACCTCAATTTTGAATTATTTCGAGTTGTGCTACCCTTTATCTAGGTGTGCGATATGTAACATCATTTACTCCATCTTCTTCGATATATGTACTATTCAACTGAATGTCTCCTGTGTAATCTGGTTGCCGTTTTTCTTCTACGAAAATATTTGTTGATGAACTGTCATTAATATTTTCCATCACTACAACATCTCTGCTGGTCATAATACGATTGGTCTTCGGGTTGTAAAGCCTGTAACCCTTAAGGGCCCGCTTTCCGCGTAAAGAATTTAGATTTGGGCAACACCTACAAAATTTAGTGTTAAAAGAATCCGACAGAGGTGTCTGAATTCGTATTAGGAATAATTTTGGGGATTATGAAATTAAATTACCGACATCTATTGCAATTTTAGAAAAACAGAACCATTTTTAGTTAGCACCGACCTTAGAGTAATAATGCACCGACCAAATGAGAACGAAGTCGATATGAAGATGGTTCTCAAAATATGGGTTTTATTACGGATTTAATTAAATTTTTTTTTTTAATTTTACAAAAAACATTTACGAAAGTTATTTGTATAGGTATAAAAATTACTTTACTTTACTAAAATACTATTCTCACTTTTATAAAAGTAATTTATAACTTTTATAAAATCAATAAATATATTTTTACATCAATAAGGTTTTAAACTTTTTTACTCGAAAACTATCTTAAAACGTTGGAATTCCAAAAAAAGTTTTTTTTTCTTTTTTACTTGTACTATCAATTAGAATCACCTCCCGAAGTTTGTGCACTTTACCCCCGACATCTTGTATAATATGCGCAATATAATATTTATACAAGTGTAATATCTACTTTTGTACATTTATATAAATTATATACACGTTTACATTTTTATGCTCATCAAATTTATTATATTATAAAGATAGATAGAAAGATCCTTAGTGCTTCCTGAGGACTTACAAATCAGAAGACTTTTTTGTAATTATTTATTTATTCATTTAAACAATTCAATAATTATAAAGAGTAATAAAACATGTAAGCAACATAAAATTACATTCTAAAATGTGAAAGGGGCTCTATTTATTTACATTTTTATGAAATTACTACTTTTAATAGTTTAAGCTTTCAGTGAACTTTCAATTTTATTTTTAACTTCTCTAAATATTATTTGTTTAAATTGTCAAATATAATTTAATCACAAACACAAGATTCACTCAAAATGAAAGATTGGTGGTTCTGAAATGTTCCCATAAATACGGTGAAAGAACCCTAAACTATGAACTTATTGCCCTAAACATGCTTCGAGCGAAATGCGGATCTGGAAACCTTATCGTCAATCTGAGCAAAACATACCATGAACGTCAATATAGCAACAGCCTTTGTTCTGCTGCAGTTTCATTAAATGCCGAGAGATCCGTTTACAGTCTCCAAAAAGCAATACTGGGGCACAACCCTAGAAGCCAAGCTAAATGATTGGAATACAGAAAGATAAAAACACACCATTGTCAAAAACATCTTGGCCGTAAATGATTAAATAAAATTAGATTTATTCAGGAAGGCAAGCATTACGGTGATCGATGTTAAAAATCTAACATAGCCCTAGAATAACTCCAGTATCTTTAAGAAACCTTTCTCTTAAAGCTCAGAAAAAAACTTTCCATGACAGTTAGATATACCACTCTACAACAAGGCCGCGTACGGTAAAACTGTAAAAAAAAATAAAGTAATAAATAACAAAATAAATATTTCACAACACAATAATTTCATCGAAAATCTTAAATCCGTTTCACCTTTCTACATTTTCTATATTCTCCTTAAGAGTATAATCCTTAGATAATGCCTTTTCAAATTATTCGTGGAAGCTAGAAAAAAAATAAAATCATTGATTATAACTGCACTTCAAGTGACCTTTTAAATAACAGTAAAGGGCTCAAATGATTTTATTGTTACGTCCGTGCCTTTGCATCTTTACAAGACTTGGGCAAAACATTCTGTAGCAGAGTATAGATTTCACATCTGAAACATAATTAAAGAGTTTATTGAAAATAGAACACCAAGGTACGGTTAGTCAAAAAACGTACAATAAAGTTAATTCTGGGAAGAAATTGTACAGTTGACATTCAGGACAGGTTCACTCCCTCCTCCTCAAAAAAGACCCTCTATACAGCATTCTCAAAGATGACACAGGCTCTGAGAGAAATTATTTTCTTCAGGGCCTCCTTCCGACATAAAAAATAACATCACTGAACTAAATTATATTATTGTAGAAAGCAATCACTTTGTGGTTTGACATATTTAATAAAATAAAATACTTTTTTGTTTTAAAACCACGATATTTATTAATTTAAGAACCGACCGGTTTCGCTTTACTTAAGCATCATCAGGGTACAAATTAATACTAAACAAGAAGTACATAATGTGTGCATATATATAACAAAATATAGAGGGAGACAACATGATACAAATATATTATAGAGGGAGACAACATGATACAAATATAAGCAACACAAAGACGGTCATAAAATACATTAACATAAGTGTACAAGTAATGGAAAACCGCTAGATAATTATGTAGACTAATGGGTTATACGAATAAATCGGGAAAAACAAAACATCAATAAAACCTCAATAATAACGGTTTTTCCGAATTTGCAAATCATTTGATCGATAAAGATCATACATTCTGTCATAGAACCGGTGCTAACATCTTACATAAAAACGGGCATGGTAACAGACTAAACAATTTAGAGGCACTAGAAATTAAAAAAGCTGTAAAAACCAAAAGTCAGATACTTAATAATCAATTAGACATATCAAGTAGTCCAATATTAAGTCTGTTTCCAATAAACCCATAAAAAATTCCCAGTTCTCCTTACCTCCTTACCACCTTGCCAGTTGATGTTTTGTTTCTCCCGATTTATTCGTATAACCCATTAGTCTACATAATTATCTAGCGGTTTTTCCATTACTTGTGCACTTATGTTAATGTATTTTATGACCGTCTTTGTGTTGCTTATATTTGTATCATGTTGTCTCCCTCTATATTTTGTTATATATATGCACACATTATGTACTTTTTGTTTAGTATTAATTTGTACCCTGATGATGCTTAAGTAAAGCGAAACCGGTCGGTTCTTAAATTAATAAATATCGTGGTTTTAAAACAAAAAAGTATTTTATTTTATTTAATTATATTCCCCACAGTTTCAGAACTTTCGATAGCTTTTTTCGCTGGCCCGTTCATTATTTTTCTGGATTCCAAGTTCGAGTATTGTTATTTGAAACAGGTGGCCCATATTATTATTACATATTATATTATATTTCGGACATCGTTGCATTGTGAATCATTAGAGCAGATCTTAGAGTAATATTACTCTAAGGAGCAGATGTAAAGTGACGTGTGTATTTGTGTACGTAGAAAGTTAATTCGCAAATAAATCACGATCGTATAGGAACAAGAAAAGAGACAAGACAACAAGAAAATTAAATTAATAAAAATTTACCCCGTAATTTCTAATGCATTGGAATTAGTTTTATTTCCCAAAGTACCTATTCTGAAAAAAAAATAATAACTTTTTACTACACAATACATAAATAAAAATATGAATTATTAATTTTTATAGTAAATTATCGTTTATAATAAATATAAGCTTATAAATCAAAAATTGTATTTTTTTCTTCTCACCTATTAGATAGGATATAATTTTATGAGATAACATTTTTTCTTTGAAATACGGGATATCTTTCGTGTATTTCCCATCTTTGAAAAAACAATATTTATTAACTCATAAACTTTACACGCGTAAAAATTATCTTTATAAATTCAAATATTTGCACGTAATCGCACGTCTGTAGATCATAGAACGATGAACGACACGTCTGCCCCCAAAGCCCTCGAGTTGGCGAATGAACTTCTCAAAGAAAGATAGTTTAATCTGCAAGTCGGAGCGAGCGCGCTATAATAAATATGATTTAAAAGCAATAGGCGTAAGCGACAGTTGTGAAAATGTTTAATAAATCACGGCGTATTTCAAAAATAGCAAAAATTACTTATGGGGTCTATTGAATAGCATTAAAAGAAGCATTGTGATTTTTTTCATACATATAACTTGTAAAATAACAGAAATAAACGTGTTAATAATATTTTTCGGAGCATACTTTGCGATTTATTTCTATCGAGGGAATTTCAAATAATTACCGTTTCGGCTTTTGGAACAAATAGATACTATCTTAAAGAATAACATATATTTTTTTAAGAGCTTAAAAACTTCAAAATTTTAAGGAAAGTATGTCGGAAATTGGATGAAATTCGAATAGTGGGCCCTTAATGTTCTCTGGGTAACCAATCAGGATATGTTCTTCAGCCTTTCTGTCCCATTTAGTCCTCTTTGATTTCGGAACGTGGATCATCACAGGACTACCGAATATCCGAATGTGGCCGAGATCTGGTTTTTTACCACTCCATGGCCCATAAGGTGTTTTTTGTAATCCTGATGCCAAAGTTCTGTTTCGTAAGTAGACTGCAGTATTCACTGCTTCAGCCCAAAACTTCTTATGTAAATTAGCCTCAAACAGAAGACACCGAGCTCTCTCCACCACTGTTCTGTTTAGTCTTTCTGCCATTCTGTTCTGGTGTATGGAGGTTCGTCATTTGATGCACAATACCATTTTTACTCAAAAAATTATCAAATTCTAACGAACAAAACTCTCCACCATTGTCTGTTCTCAATACCTTGAGTTTTCTGCCTGTCTGTGTTTCAACAAGAGCTACAAACTCTTTGAAATACTTAAACACCTGATTTTTGGCCTTAAGGTAATAGAAAAATGCCATTCTAGTATAGTCATCTACAAAAAGCAGAAAGTACTTGGCTTGTCCAATTGAAATTTGTTCCATGGGTCCACAGACATCGGCAAGAACAAGTTCTAGCACATTTTCACACCTTGAACCTTGGTGTGAAAATGACAATCTCGACTGCTATCCTTCACAACATGTGATGCAGTTGGACTTATCAAAGTCAGTTTTATCCGGGTATGAAATTCCTTCCACAGCACCATCCTTCATAGCATTCAGAGTTTTACTGTTAATATGTCCCAACCTCCGATGCCATATTTTACTAGTCACATTTGTCGCTGAGCAAACAAATTTTCTGACTTAATATTCAATCTGTACACTCCATTTACTAGATTTGCTATTCCTACCTGCACATTCTGTCGATTGCGTATATAGCAAACTTCCGATTCAAAGTTAACCGTGTTTCCACTTTGAATCAGCTGACTTACCGATAGCAAATTAGTTGACAGGTTAGGCACACATAAAGCATGTTTCAGGGATATCAAACTCCGAATTGTCCACTACGGTCGTAATCATCATGTTTCCTGAGCACAGGGATCGGTTCTGTCTCCGACTTTGTTTTTGTTGCACATCAATGACCTTTTGACATGTGCATCGATTCGCTGATTCACCGATTCCGATTACGCGGATGACAGTACAGTTCATGATAGCTTTTTGTTTGACAAGCCCCCAAAGGGCACACAAACTCCAACGGCTCGGAGGGCTTTGAAGCAGAGAATGGACGGTTATCTCGAGAGTATTTCCTCCTGGGGTAAAAATAATCTCGTCGAATTTAATGTTTCAAAGACCCAATCCTGTCTGATTACGTCTAAAAGGGATCCAAATGATAATCTAGTCTCCTTCAACGGAAGCAATCTTCCGAACAGGCCTTCCATTGATATGCTTGGTGTAACTATAAGTGACCAGCTCAGGTACGGGGGCTCCATCGAAGCCAGAGTAAAGTTGGCCTCTCAGAAGCTGGGCGTACTGTACAGGGCCCGTAGATACTTTAATAGTACACAACTGCTGACCCTGTACAAATCGCAAGTGCGCCCTACTGTCGAATTTGGCAGCCATCTCTGGTCCGGAGCCCCTAAATACCTGAAAAAAAACCCTTGACTCTGTGCAGAAACGGGCGGTCCGTTTGATAGATTCCCCAATCTTAACAAACGGACTGCAATCTTTAGAGCACAGGCGTCAGGTAGGTATGCTGTCCTTGTTCTATCGGTATTACAATGGAAGATGCTCTGAGGAACTGGCGTCATTGATCCCTTCGGCACCGGTGCATAGTCGGGATACACGCCAAACGCGCGCCCAACATTTGTACACGGTTGACATTTGTCACATGAGAACGGGTCGCTTCTACGATTCGTTCTTAAGTTCAACAGCTCGGCTGTGGAACGAACTGCCGGCCTCTGTGTTTCCTCTCTCCTACAAAATGGGACTCTTCAAGACCCATGTTCACTCCTTCCTCTCCACAAAAAGACCCTCCACACAGCATCCCCAAAGATGACATAGGCCCTGAGGGAAATTATTTTCTTCAGGGCCTCCTGTGTGGAGTTAATATAAAAAAAAATTATATTTATATATATATATATATATATATTTATATCGGACAACACTTATTGGAACATCTTTGAGTAAACCACCTTTCTTGATCATCCTTTCACATGTGATATATAACGCTGTAAATTACGTGGCAACATGTTTTTGTGTGAAATAAATTTAAAATGTGGTCAGCTATTATATATACAGCTATTTTATGCATATGCTCACAAAATTTTCATCATTAAATCATGAACGCATGTTGATCTTTTTTATGAAAGCACTTACTTGATATGCAATGTTGCCAAATCTTTTGCCTTTCTGTCGAGCTTCTGTTTGGGACGGACTTGAACAGATTTATTTGTTGGTTGAATATTCGAAAATACGTAATGCATTGGAACGTTTGGCGCGAATATTTAAAATTGCGGGTTTATTTAAAAGTAAAGTTATACAATCAAAACTTATTTATATTACGTTTACAGTTGAATTAATTATTTTAAAATTCGTTTTGTAGAACAGGCTTTTATAAGATATTCCATCTTTTTAATAGCATTAATATATTATTTGAAAATGTAGATTGATTTACAATTAAAATACCAAAGTTCAATAATATTAGTATTGTGTTTACAGTATTATTGAAAGTATATTTTAAAAAATCTGATTTATTTGAGTTGTTTTCTTTCGTTTTATTATAGAATACCTATTATATGATTTTCAGAAAACGATTTTTGTACACAATATTTGTGCTGGTGTATGTTTATACATATTTTGTATTAATAGTTCTTCATTTTTGTTAATTTTATAACCTTAAATATAAAAGTTACAAATCAATGTACACCATAATATGTATGTATAGTTGAAATCTGTAAACTTTCCTAAATAAAGATATTATTATTATTTTTTAGTGGAATAAATCGTTGATTTTTTTTTACATTTACTCCACACAAGAGGCCCTGAGGATAATAATTTCCCTCAGGGCCTATGTCATCTTTGAAGATGCTGTGTGGAGGGTCTTTTTGAGGAGAGGAAGGAGTGAACTTGAAAAGTGTCTTGAAGAGACCCATGTCATATGAGGGAGGAAACACAGAGGCCGGAAATTTGATCCAGAGCCGAGCCGTGGAACACCGAAACGAGTCGTAGAAACGACCCGTTCTCATGCGACTAATGTTAACCGTGTACATATGTTGGGCATGTATTTGGCGTGTTTCCCGACTATGCTCCGGTGCTGAAGGGATTAATGATGCTAGTTCCTCGGAGCATCTTCCATAGAAATACCGGTAGAACAAGCATATGCTCTAAAAATTGCAATCCGTTTGTTAAGATGGGAGAATCTATCAAATAGACCGCCCGTTTCTGCACAGAGTCGAGGGTTTTTTCAGGTATTTTCGGGCTTCACACCAGAGGTGGCTGCCAAATCCAACCGTGGGGCGCCCTTGTGATTTGTACAGGGTTAGCAGTTGTGTACTATTCAAGTATTTGCGGGCCCTGTACAGTACGCCCTCATTAACCTCAATTAATTGAAATATTCAGAACTGTTTTATAGTGAATTGTTTTATAGTGAATACCTCACAAGAGTCCCAACTGCTCCCGTCTGGAGCCAGTGAGACTATGGCATCCCCAATTGGGGGATGTTGTGAGGCTGAGGGTAAGTGGGGAATGGAAAGAGGAAGGTGGGGAAGTACCTGGCTATTCAGATCTAGTCACTAAACACGGCCTAAGCCATTTGGAGCAACGTTTCAATTCTGAATGGTGGTCTTACACCAGGGCGATACTGGTAGTATCTTCCACTCTGGAACGTGCCGCAAATATACTATATATTATTTTAATTAATTAATTGTGAAATAACACAAATTAATCAAATAAAATTTATTTGCGCACGCCGGGTTCGAACCCGCGACCTTCGAACTAGTTATGTTACTGAGCCATTTTTTTGTTTGTTTAACAATAGCTCCACACAGGAAGCCCTGAGGAAAATATTTTCCCTCAGGCCTATGTCATCTTTGAAGATGCTGTGTGGAGGGTATTTTAAAGGAAGGGAAGGAGAGGAAGGATAAGGGGTGGGTGGGTGGGGTCTGTGGGTCCAGGAGTGACGGACGTATGAATCCATCCCTCCCACTGCGGTGCAAGACGATGTTCCCAAAGAGTTCTGCCTGAAAGGTTTCCCTCAACCTGTCTCTCCGGCCTTCCACGTAGCTGGAGGACACATCCACCGCCAAGACCCGAGCAAACCTCACCCCATGAACCCGGGCACAGTCACCAAACCACTTGGGGTGACCTATGGCAGAGGTGTAGTTATCCAATAAATGGTTCCCGGGATGGCAGTACCAAATTGTAAATAGATTAGAAGACACTTTCCTGAATGGTCGCCATTCCCCATGGGGTTACCAGTCACGTCTTCCACTCTGGAATGTACCCGGCAGTAGCTGTAGTATAATCTACCATAGCCACATATTGCACAAGTCTTGTGTTTTAATAAAATTTTGCACAAATTCATTGTTTGGTAAAATAAAAACAAATTTGAAAAAATTTACATTTTTATTTATTTATTTTCAGACATTTTTAAAAACTTTCATTAGGAAATTCAACAGAAATAAAACAAACGTTAAAACTAATTAAGTAATGATTTTTCCATAATTGCAGTTTAAAAAAATATACAATACGTTATACAAAACTGACATTATCAGAGTTTAACAAAATATATAATAGCAAAATCGAGAGAAACAAAACATACTTAAAAAATAATGAAGTAATGATTTTTACATAATTTCAGTTTAAAATAATATGGAAAACGTCATACCAAACTGACATTATCAGATATTAACAAAATATATAATAGCAAAATCGATAGAAATAAAACATACTTAAAAAATAATTAATTAATGATTTTTACATAATTTCAGTTTAAAATAATATGGACAACGTCATACCATATTGACATTATCAGAGTTTAACAAAATAGAGAAATAAATCATACTTTAAAAAAAAATTGCATTCATTTTCAACTAATTAATTATTTAAAATAATATGCATACCAAATCTTTATCAGACTGAAAAAAAACTCATAGATACAACGAGTAACGAGTCAATAGCTACTTTACTTGGCACCAACTGAATCGCATGACGTTACGTTTCATGACGTTGGCTCATAACGTAGGTTACTGGAGTCGTTCGAACATTCGTTAAGCATCTTGCAAGTAGAAATCTCTTTTTCTCTGCAGTTCTTTAGGTAAGGGCAATTTCTTCACACGATGATTATTTATAAATGTATTTATCTGTTTCCACGATCGTGTTGATAAAATTCCCCTTTCTCTTTTAATTTCATTAATTTTTCCAGCGCCTGGATCTCTTCCTTCGACAAAGTAATTTTCAAAGTGTTTATAAAGCGCATCTTTTTCTTTCTCATCCCATCTCCTTCTAATTATGTTACCCTTTCTTTTTGCAAGTGAATGAGTCGGTAATGTAATACTTTCAGCCTCCTCTAAACAATTATCCGATGTATCCATATTAGAATTCACATTCTCTTTTGCTGTTTCTTCAGTCAACAAATTTGGTTCAGTAGGTAGAGGGTCAGAACAGTCTATTTCGTTTTGACAAGTAATGTTCGTTTTATCAGATTTTCTTAAGGAACCTATTTTTCCTTCAGCTAATTGTAGTAAATTCAAGCCAACTTTACCTTTCTCGAGGGCCAGTTGGGGTATCATATAATTGCCCTTATTTGTACCTGGTGTATGCCCTAAGAAATGGGACAATGCATTCACATATGCATTATTTTTTCCAGCTACTTGGCTCATGGTTGCAACATGGTGTCGTAGCCCAGTTGAAGTCATATGATCCGGATTTATGAGGGAAAACTTACTTCTTAGGTCTCTTAGAATTTGCGTACCACAGAAATAAGGTTCACCTGCTGCTTTTGGAAATAAGTATTTGTTTTCATTTGAAATTCCAACTAAATATGGACATGAGTTTTTACGGTTATGCACTCGTGCTCCTTTACTAGTAGAAATAATGCTTCGAGTTGTAGTCGATGACACTTCGATTGCCTCCTGCTTCTCTAAATGATGTTGCTCATCATCGGCGTTGGAAATTTTCATATCTAAAAAGTAACAATACATTAATTAGCTTTCTTTAAACTTAATTAGTAAAACCTCAAATTATAAACAAGCAGTAATTGTTGAATGAAACACTAGTATATATTGAATTATTTCGCGGATAGCCGATAAGCCGCCAAAGCTCAGTGGTCAGAGCTGTCGACCGGAAATCGAGGGGACACGGGTTCGAGTCCCGTTGGTGTTATGTATCTTTTATCAGGAGATTTTTCAATGTGGATGAGTGTTTCAGGCGAATAATTATTGCTTGTAAAATAATTATAATTAAATAAAATTATTTAATTAAATGAAGACAATATTAGCATCACTCAATCTAAAATCTGAAACAGAAAAGATACGGCCACATCTGGGACTCGCACCTAGGACCTTCGGCTTTCTGGGCCGCACCTCTGACCATATCGTCGCTGTTAAATCAAACCGGCATATGTGCAAAAATGGAGCTTTTGAGTTATTGGTGTCAAAAAATTTCTTTTTTTCCCTTCTATTCTTATGTCGAACCGGCATGTCGTATAGTTGAATAAAAATCTGTCAGATGGCGTTGGGTCGGTATGCATTTACGCGGGAATCGCAACTTTTTTTAGCAGAAGACAGACCTATTCCGCAGTACGCCAGTTGCTTCAAAACTTTCAAGGGGGAAATGCGTCCATCATGTAAGTAAAACTGAATTATCTCACAATAGTACATTTTTATTATTACCCAGATATGACTTATTGGCAGATAATCCGGTTTGCACTTAACAAAAGCGTTTATAGCAGCCTCAACCAAAACAAACCGGCATATATGCCAAAATGTCTGACCCGGGTAAAATTTCTCCCGGTTAAAAAAATAAATTAAAATAGGCAAATTTAATAAAAAAAACTTTAGCAAACTGAAAGATGCGAGACTGCGGTGAGGAATACGAGTCTAAAACCCGTGGAAGAGTGAACCAACACAGGGAAAAAGAAGCGTTATTTAGATTCGGAGCTGTGTGCTGAAATGACTGCAACATTTAAATGACAAAGCTGACTGTCCAATAGACGTTGTCTTTTACAACGATAATTGTTGTGGACAACAAAAAAATAAGTTTATGATGGCAATGTACAAATATACTGTTACAACAGTAAAAAACATAAAATCTATCACTCACAAATTTTTAGTAAAGGACCACACCCAAAACAAGGTGGATTCGGTTCACTCAACCATTGAAAAATAAGTTAAAAGAACACTCCAAAGCGGACCTATATACTTACCTTCCCAATACGCCATGGCCATGAAAACGGCAAAGAAAAGTGGCAAGCCTTACCTGGTTCATGAGTTGAATCATGAGGACTTTTTGATATAAAAGCTCTGAAGGACCCCCAGGTAATTTTACCCATTTTGGACATTCAAATGTTTAAAGTAATTAAAGACGACGGCAACTTTTACTTCAAAACATCCTACGGATCACATGCCTGGGAGGAGGCGAAGAAAGGGAATAGACGGGGCAATAGGAGCGTGAATCCTGTTCTGATGCAAGCTTATTCCAAGAGACCATTGATGAGAAGAAGAAAAATTGTATCCTAAAGTTAGTTACCGCCGGGATAATACCGTCAATTTACTCAGATTTCCATAAACGATTGGGAAACTTTGAAGTTACCAGCAAAGGGAAGAGCAGTTTTATGTTAATTGTTTATAAAAAAATTGTGAAGCAATAAATTATTTTTTCATTGACAACATTATCTTTTTTTTATACCTAAAACAGGTTCCAAAAGAAGAAGCCACTTTGACACAAAAGCAAATATTACACTGATTTTAAAGCCATACTGGCATATCTGCATTTTACTGTTAATTTAAGCAATTTTTGATTTATTTGCAAGTACTACTTCAATAAGCAGTATTCGTCTAAATTTTATTCATTCATAAGGTGGCTTTGAGGTGAACCAAACAGACGTTAAAAGGCAAATATCATATGCGAAATCTTTAAAGCGCTCTGGTGAAAAACTAGCATTTTGCAGATATGCCGGTTTGATTTCACAGCGACGATATAATAATCAAATTATATGTTACGTATTGATTGTTTCAAGAGTATTAAACATGTTTTCTGTAGATACCTGATTCAGTGGAAGAAGTAACGTTGTTCGGTTTGTATAGTGAATCATCATCGTCAGACATCGGCGGACCCCTTTCTAACATTACTTCAGTTTTGGTTTCTAAAATAAAGCATAATATATTATATATTTATCCAATAATAATATCTCAATGTAGTAAGTAATTCAAGTGCACAAATGTGAAACCTAACCTAATATAATGACAAGATAACAGACTAATTACGCATTTGCAACGGAATATTAATTAGCAGCATTTCTAATATTACCTATAACAATTTACTATAAGCTAAGGTAGCTCTGTAATATTTCAGATTATTATCAGTGAATATTACCTGAATCTGAGGAAGTTTCATGGTTAATTTCTTCGCCCAGTATGCTCTGCATATTGCTGATGATTAAACTTTGTCCTTTGGAAATTGGCGAAAAAGGTGAAGACGAGATCATGTCGTCAGTACTGTTTATTGATGTACGTAAATCACTGGTTCTTGAAACATCTATAAAATATCAAGAAAAAACACATTAAGAAACATAAATGTACCTGCAGTTTTCTGTTTTTGCAAATTTTATTTAACCACAAAGGAATTTGCTTAATTTGAATATGAACAAATTAATGGATGATTATCCGACGTGTAAAACTTTGTTTTAACTTAATTATTTTAAGAAACAACTATTTGAAAACAAAACATGCTTTTAAATGCATATTTTAATATCGGAATAAATACATATATCTATTATTCAAAATAATTTTACTGCCTGGGTTCTCATATTATATCATATTCTATTCTATAATAAAATACGGTAATTATTCTGTACTCATTTGATAAGCATAGATTAATTGTTAATTACTATATTTTACAATTTAGGTTATTACTTATTTAGAAATATGTAATAGCTTACCGTATTTAAAATCCATTTCGCAAAGCTGAAAGATTTTATCAACTCTCCTTCGTGACATTTTGTAAGTAAATATACCTACTATCTAATAAAATGCAAGAACAAACCAACCAGTCAACCGCGTGATATACATGAATGCACATGAGTCATGAATAACGGTAATATTTAATATTATCTGTAAGCCAGTAGCAAGTCATTCAAATGTGTCAGAAAACTAACCTGAAGCTAGCTTCAAATGGACCAATACAAACAAACCAGCCTTGTGCTAGCAAACAACATCATTCGATAATGGGCTCTAAATAATATAACTTTAGAGGTTAATTTTGCATACAATTCTTGAGCCTTATAGTTCCTTTCGAATATTGTTTAGACCAATACGCAATGTCGTACGATAATAAGCTCTAAATAATATTACTTTAGAGGCTATTTTTGCATACAATTGTTAAAACATTTAATTACTTTAGAAAATTATTTGTACACCTGCGTTTGACACAAATAACGATGGCAACGTCGCTTTTTGAGATCAATGAAGTTAGTTTAACATACGATAAAAATAATTAACAAAGTCAGGTTGAATATCTGAGATAAAATCGCATATAGGAGCATATCTAATGCTCACGAAAATCGCACTTGTCACATCAAATTGAGTTGAAAATGCCACTGATCTCGTCTCGCCGAGACGATTAAAATGGCATTTAAATCTCAATTTGTCGATGATCAAGTAAGTGCTCAATGATCAAGTAAGTCGAAATGATCCAATAGTTCCGGTTATTTGCAGACGCTAAGAGGTACAAAGTGCCGTATCATAAACCTATATATATATATATATATATATAAATATATATAACTGGTATTTTGTTTTGTATTTTGTTTTGTATATAAATATATATAACTGGTATTTTGTTTTGATTTGCAACTATTATGTCTTTTACTTTGTGTCTGTACGACACATTTTGTAAACAATTATTATCAGTAATCATGTGTGAACTTGCACCCGAATCTACGTACCAATCGGAATCTTTGAATGTTCCATTAAAAAATATCGCACTAAATGCATTACTTTCACTTTTATGCTGTGTATTATTATGGCACTTATTCATATAATGTCCGAGTTGCTTACATTTATAGCAGCGGATTGTTTTGACAGAATTCAATGATAGCGGCGGTGACTCTTTCGATTTTGACGTATAAGCAGGGTTGCCATTTTTCTTACTATTTCGGAGCTGCCAACCTTTTGACAAAAAAGCACTATTTGTTCCAGAGCTGCCAACTTCCGAACTCATGTCCAACAATTTCGACTTTATAACATCCGTGCTGATGTGCAATCCACTTGCTCTATGGCCATTACTAAAGGAGAAAACCTGTCTGTTAGCCCCGCCAGTAATAATATCCACTCATCAGTGATCTGGAAGCCGGTAACTATCAACCATTTGCGTTACATAGGCACCCATTGACTCGGAGTCTTCTAGTCGAATAGATATTAGCTGACGAAGTAGACTGATGCGACGAGTGGAGCCAAAATTATCATATACGGCTTTCAAACGCTTCAATACATCTTATACTGTTTGCTCATTTTTGATGTGAACATAAATTGAAGAATCAATCGTCATAATAAGTTTAGCTTTTGCCTTTTTACCATCCAAACTTGTACAATCAGATGATTCTGGCTTGTGAATATCCACACCATCCAACATCAAAAAATGTTCAGCTGCAAACGCCCACTCATCATAATTTTCACGTCTCTTCAATTTAGGTACATTCACTATGTAACTTCCCGCCATATTGAAAAAAAACGCACATCGAGAACGCGGTAAAAGATTGTCGATCACAAAAAAACAGTTATTATTGCGGCGATTTACACTGTTTTAATAGAATATATGATATACTGGTCACTGATTGTCCAACTAAATGGTATTTTACGCAGGAACTTTGATTTGACGCAAGTTATAGCCCTAGGCCAATAACCTAATGAAAGGGCAAGACTGGTGGAGATCGACTAATGTTTATTTAGTTTATAGATACATCATAGATGAAGCTAGTCACACATATTAATTTTGTTATATCATTCTAACACCAATATCAACATAGACGCTCACAGCTACCTATCAATTGACGCACACTGTGGTTTCATAGCACCAAATCAGTTAGTCAACTCAAAATCTAAAATCTACCCATAGATATTATTTATTCACGGTATTACATTCGTATTTCTTCAGTGTTGTGACACTTCACAACACTGAAACCGCACCTTCGGGGAAGAAATAAATAACAAAGAATACAGTATTGTTGTGGTAGACAATGGTCCGCTGTCAAAGTTATCAGTTGTTTCGGGAATTTCGGCTTGTGTGTAATATTACACAAGACTAATATTATTGGAATGAACAGACGAGACCGGATTCTTGGAAATTATAATAATAATTGTCTATGACTCGTATATTTTGTTGACACATCATTTCTTTACTATCCGTTGTTTCATCCGATTTATCCTGTCACCAGTGCAGTTAAATTTATAATCCCATACTTGTGATAGTTATTAAGTATAGTTACGTTAGTGGATATTAGTTAGTTAGTGATAATACTTATTTTCATTGGTATTCATTTTGGTAGCGACAATTGTTCCAATGTCATGCTCAAATGTCAAAAGCTACCTAGTTAAACTCACGCGAATCGGTACCCCTAAGTTAAATGCATTTGGTATTTTGAAAAGAATTATCAATATTCTTAGAATAATGTTTTGTAGGCATTGATTAAAATAAACACGGATTTATGATATTTTGTTAATAGCGGAACGGTAATACCGATTTATTTATAAAATTAAGGTTATCTCACCACTGCCGACGACTTTTTCAACCGTTTTCAAATGTTTTAACTTCAAGGTTACTTCATTGTATGTATTTATATCATCATTACTTATAATGTGTTATGAATACTATTTCATTGTTTTTACAGAATATAACAAGCGAAACCAAATGTTCAAAGCACATAGAAAGTAGGGTTCCGTCACAACTAAGTTCTGTTTCAGGTATATTTATTTGGCTAGAACCAATTACCAAACGCTACCACAGCAGTGCTATGGATCTACCAAATCAAGAGACTGTTTCCATCAAGACGGAACCAGGGACCCAGGAAGAAGGCGGAGATCAAATATCATATACGGATATAGATGTCGACCTTCCAGATATAAAGAAGGAATGTTTGCAATATGCGGAGAGTACTCGGACAGACGGTTAGTTGCATTGCATACGTATAATTTGTATAACGTTAAATTCGGATGTTCAGAATCCACGTCCGCTTCGAAATGTCGTGCAGACAGGACGTATTTACTTTAAAATATATCTTTGCTATAACTGCTAAACTACAACACTCTTTTAACTCAAGTATTGCTCACAATAAATTCCCGTTTCTTTAAGTCTTCTCCTCATCTGTTTTTGATATATATTCTAAAAACTAAAATCTTTGAAAAGTGTTTGTTAGAATAATATTTTTTTAATTCTTTACATAATATGTTGCAAACACTATTTATTAAAAACATTGTTTTTATAAAGTAAATCTATTTATAACTCGGTATTTCAATTCAAAAGTATAAATAAGTTGCAATGCACAAATTAGTCACCTGTTCCTGTGGGATCCTATTTTTTATACTTTTATTTTTATATTTTTTTATTTATTGATTTTATTTTAGTAATTTGTACATTTAAGTTTACAAATGACTAATTAATAAAAACACTATGTTTTTTTTCTTGCTTGATGTGGCTCCTACACAACATCTTGAATTTTTCAATTGGGGCAGACTTAAGGTTTTCCGGCAGCGCGTTACAGTATTTCATCCCTTTATATAATATACTATTCTGGGTATTCGCTTTGTCCTTCTTTGGTAGCCTGATTTCATTGCACGTCCCAGTTTTATGTTTGTGTATGTCCTTGTTGTATACAATTTTAGTCGAAAAATATTTGGGTAGCAGGTTGTTAACTATTTTGTGTAAAAATATCATCGTGTTCAAGGTCAACATCTGTTTCACCGTGAGCCAATTTAGTTCGTTTAACATTTTATTTACTTTTGAATATCTATTTCGTTTGAGTATTGTCCTCATTGCCCTATTTTGGAGAATTTGAAATTTATTTTGCTCTCGGTCGTGACACAGGAAAAGGATAGTGAGCAGTAATTAAAATGTGGAGCAATAATGGAGTTATAAATGGTGATTGCAGTTTTTTCGGACAGTTTTTGGCGAATTCTTCCCAAAAAAGATATCTTTTTTCCAATTTTCTTTTGGGTATATTCAGCATGTTTGTTAAAGTTGAGTTTGGAATCTATTATAACTCCTAATTATTTTATATCGGTAACATTTTCAATAATTTCACCATCTATTTTGATTTTATGTGAATATAGAGTGCTTTTCTGACTTAAGCTTACAATTAATATTTTTTTCTAACTTATCGACAGATCTGAAGACACAATCAATGGAAACCACGGAGTGCTACTATTCACATAATCAAAAGGACAATTTGACGAGCCACATGCTGCCTCACAGTGGCGAAAAATCTTTTTCATGTTCTGAGTGCCACTATTCATGTTCTCGAAAGAAATATTTGACAAGCCACATGAATACTCACAAAAAACCTTTTTCATGTTCTGTGTGCAACTATTCATGTTCTCGAAATATATATTTAACCAGCCACATGCTGACTCACAGTGGCGAAAAACCTTTTTCGTGTTCCAAGTGCAACTATTCATGTATTCAAAAGAACTATTTAAAGACTCACATGTGGACTCACACTGGAGAAAAACACTTTTCATGTTCTGAGTGCAACTATTCATGTAATCAAAAGAAATATTTGACAAGACACATGATGACTCACAGTGGCGAAAAACCCTTTTCATGTTCTGTGTGCAACTATTCATGTTATCGAAAGATATATTTGATCCGCCACATGCTGACTCACAGTGGCGAAAAACCTTTTTCGTGTTCTGAGTGCAACTATTCATGTACTCAAAAGGGAAATTTGACGCGCCATTTGCTGACTCACAGTGGCGAAAAACCTTTTTCGTGTTCCGAGTGCAACTATTCATGTATTCAAAAGAACTATTTAACGAGCCACATGTGGACTCACACTGGAGAAAAACTCTTTTCATGTTCTGAGTGCAACTATTCATGTTATCAAAAGAAATCTTTGACAAGACACATGATGACTCACAGTGGCAAAAAACCCTTTTCATGTTCTGTGTGCAAGTATTCATATTATCGAAAGATATATTTGATCCGCCACATGCTGACTCACAGTGGCGAAAAACCTTTTTCGTGTTCCAAGTGCAACTATTCATGTACTCAAAAGGGAAATTTGACGCGCCATTTGCTGACTCACAGTGGCGAAAAACCTTTTTCGTGTTCCAAGTGCAACTATTCATGTACTAAGAAAAAGTATTTGACCAGCCACATGCTGACTCACTCTGGAGAAAAAGCTTTTTCGTGTTCCAAGTTCAACTAATCATGTACTCAAAAGTAATATTAGACGATCCAAATGCTGACTCACAGTTGAGAACAATGTAAATTTTTATTAAGTCTTTTTTAATGAGCACATTCCTGATAGTTTTGAAAAAATAACTTAGTTTTTTAATTTTATTGAAAAACTATGAAAATATTTTTTCGGTATTTTTTTTAAAAATTAAATTTGAAATGACAACTTTTTTCCTCCATAATGATAATTCTTATAAAGCTATTTCTGCCAAAAATTACCTCGAGGACGGTGTAATCTACCAGGAGCACAGACGTTTGGGAAAGTTATTTACTAATAAAAACGGATTATTTAATTGTTTTTTTTTAATATAATTTTTTCCAATAAAAGTTTTTACATTTGCGTTTTTATAGAGCAATGTTTTTTTCCAAAATAAAACTCGCTGGGACTTTTGAAGAATGTCGGTGACAAAAACCGTACATACGATTTGGGTAAAAATTACGCGTCTCAACTTACAAAATCCGAATGGCTCGGAGAAAAAATCATCAGTAAGCTCCTTGGCACATATTTTTCTCAAAATATTCATTTCTTTCTAAACAAACATATTTTAATACATTTGTGGTCACACATTCATTGCTTCATTCACATGCAGACATACATATTACATATATAAACATTTTTTATTTAAGAGTTTTAAAATTTCGCGTGTTTATTGAGCAATGCCTTTTCCAAAATAAAACTCCCTGTGACTTTTCAAGAGTGTCGGTGACAAAAACCGTACATACGATATGGGTATAGAATTACGCGTCTCGACCTACAAAACCCGAACGGCTCGGTGAAAAAATGATCATAAGCTCCTTGGCACATTTTTTTCTCAAAATATCCATTTTTTTCTAAACATACATATATTTTAATACATTTGTGGTCACACACTCATTGTTTCATTCATATGCAAACATACATATTACATTTATAAACATTTTTATTATTTTTCTCTTATTCAGCTTCACTCTTAATACGCAATATTTCACTTTCAAATAAATGGATTTAGCTTTATTAATGCAAAACATGATTTATTATGTCGGGGGAGACGGAAAAATACGCACTTTTAATTTTAATTTGGATTATTAAGTTACTTACGCGATATGTCAATTAGTATGCGGCGCCGTTATAGTCGCAGCCGACGGCGACTATGTTCATATCAAGAGTTGGATTATATTTATAATATCGTAATTTCATACCTACAACGTATTTCATAGACACTGCTGCCAACCAAAAAAAAATTAGTTTTGCCTTATAAAATAAATAATATTATCATGTATAATTAATCCATATTAATATGTAAGTTGATGTATTATTTATAACAAATAATCAACATATAATTAAATAAAATAACCCGAATAACAACCAGATAGAATAAAATGTGCGTATTCCGTTTAGGTAGTTTAGGTTAGGTTAGGTTAGAACATGGGAAAAGGTATTAGAATTAAATCACAAACCAGTCTATACAAACATAGCGTACCCCACAAACTACTTGAGAACTGGGATATAACTCTATTCAATTCAATTCAAAAGAAAAAAAGGATAAGGTAATTAAACAAAAAAAAATAAAGGAATTCTTACTCCTCAAGAAATGAAGTACTCGGAGTCAACACAGAAAATCTACACCAATGAAAAACTAACGCCAGCAAATAAACAGCTCCTATGGTTAGCCAAGTCGACAAAAGCATTTGGATACAAATATGTATGGACGAAGGACGGACAAATCTTACTTAGAAAGAGCGACGACTCCCCTATAATACGCATAAAAGATGCAAACGACATACCACTGCAATAAGCATATACTGGACAAGAAGGAAGAATTTTTATACATTGTGAAAATGGATCTAACTGACGATTATACGTTAATAGACACAAAGGTATGATTACTAAGATACTACAGAACTAAAAAACTACATAAGTGAAGAAATTACTGACTTCAACATAATACATTTAAATATCCGCAGAATTTATAAACATTTTGATGAAATTTGTATTTTCCTCAATTCTCTGGGATTTCAAACAAATGTGATTATACTTACGGAAACGCAAATGCGTGAATTTATCCCTTACTCCATCTCTGATTATATCACTTACTCACTTCCCTCTGAACATACTACGCATGACGGTCTAAAGATATTCTATAGTGCACATAAAATAACTGATGTAACAGTAAATATCCCTAAATTTAAGTTTTCAAATGCCATACATTTATCTTTCACGCTAAGCAATAAAAAATACTCTATAATTGCTGTTTATCGCTCCCCTTCTTTAGATTCTAAATCTTTTGTCACAGAATTAAAATATTACATAAACGAAAATAATTGCAACCAATCAGATTTCTCGTTTATAGTAGGGGATATAAATATTAACATCGAACATTCTATCCTAAGACCAATTGCAAATGAATATCTTAATGTTATATATATCGAAGGATATCTATCTTATATAAATGGATCACGCGTGGATTGATAATTGCAAGCCAACACAGGAATATACTGTACAAAATTTACAAAAATCATGAGAACTATTGTATGGCAAAAAATATTCGACCTAATGGAAATTTACGACAGCAATACATCACTTATAGAATGTTTTTCAATATTCTTATAAAAAATGTAAACATGAGTACTATATTAAACAATTACAAAAAGCTGATAATGATTTTAAAAAAAACTGGCAAGTCATAAATGAAATAACAAATAGAAAACATAAAGTAAAAACATTCCCTGAAAAAATTGTTACAGATGATAAAATAGTCAAAACGGATATAAGAAATATTGCAAATAAATTGCAATGAATTGTTGCCTCAGATATAATAAATAACAATACCGCATTTCAAAACCATATACATCAACCCACTCAAATGGACGAACACTATGAAAATTGTCCTAAATTATCTCAATTTAAACGTGTTACCGAATTTGAAATAATAAAACACATTGACAATCTTAACATAAATACAGCCAATGGTCCGGATGAATTGAGCGCCATCGCTATCAAGTCTACTAAACAATGCATTTCGAAGCCCTTGCAACACATTTTTAATTCCTGCTTTGAAAAAAACGTTTTCCCAGACGCATTTAAACTCTCCAATATTGTACCAATGCATAAATCTGGATCAATCTCTAAACTAGACACTTACAGACCAATATCGCTAATATCCCAACTAGCAAAGATATTAGAAAAAAATATTAAAATACAAGTACTAGAGTTTTTAGAATGAAGTGCACTTTTGTCCACAAATCAATATGGTTTCAGAACAGGTCTTAGTACAGATGATACTTTATTTAATCTAACAAAAAATATATACACCAATCATGACTTAAATATGAAAAGTTTAACAATCTTTTTAGACCTGAAAAAAGCGTTTGATACAGTTAATC
This sequence comes from Hesperophylax magnus, assembly GCA_026573805.1. Classification (NCBI taxonomy): domain Eukaryota; kingdom Metazoa; phylum Arthropoda; class Insecta; order Trichoptera; family Limnephilidae; genus Hesperophylax; species Hesperophylax magnus. The sequence goes on from JAIUSX010000231.1 coordinate 1,301,817, forward strand.
ATAATAAACTGATTAGAAAACTCAATAATATAGGAATTAAAAATAATTGTCTGTCACTTTTAACAAATTATTTACTTGATCGCAGACAATGTACAAAAATTGGTGATATTATTAGTAAACCAGAATCTGTGAGACATGGGGTTCCACAAGGAACAGTTATCGATCCGTTATTGTTCCTAATCTATATCAATGATCTGTGTAATATCAGTATTCCGGGAAAACTATTCTCGTATGCTGATGATACTTCAATCACAGTCGATGGAAAATCTTGGAAAGAAGTCTCTGAAAATACAAATAAGTGCACATCCATTGTCAAAGAATGGCTAAACCAAAACCTTCTAACTCTGAACTGTGAAAAAACTATTTATATTCCATTTTATAATACCAAAAGGACGGCACCCTTAACTCACCTAAATATAAGGTTTCACAACAATACCTGCAACCCTGTTTCGTGTTCTAACTGTGTAGAAATGAATTCGGGGAACACAGTTAAATACCTAGGAATTACTATAGACAGCCAACTAAAATGGAAAAATCACGTAGAAAAGCTTGTAAATAAACTTAGGTATTTAACTTACATTTTTAAACGATTAAATAACATAGTTGATATCAAAAGAATGAAACTGGTTTATCATGCATTGGTACAATCATCAATATCTTATGGAATAATTGGATGGGTGGTATCTATAATAACCACACTAAGCCGCTATAAATAGCTCAAAAATTAATACTAAAAATAATGTTGCAAAAAAGATGTAACCTACCCCTCCTTGCAATTATTTCAAGAAGCTAAACTCTTAGATATAAGAAAAAATTACAGAAATAAATATATTTTCACGAAATGTACATTTTACAAAAAACGAAAATCGTTCTAGCAGTAGAGTAAATAATGCATATGAGGTTCCACTATGCAAAACTAGGCTGGCGCAGAGACATGCTTATTTATTTGCCCCAAAAATTTACAATGCACTCTATCAGACTATAGAAATTAGATCTAAAAATATATCGTCTTACAGCATATACAAAAATGTAATAAAGACTTGGATCACTACCATTGACACAAATACTTACCTGCTATAACATCCTACCTTTTGTAAATTTACAAATCCTTAATTTTTCTATTTTTTAACCTTGTTTTCTTAATTATAATTTTGTAAAAACGGCATTATTTGTTTTATAAACTGCACTAAACAAAATAAGTATTCCCACGAACTGGCGATGCCTATGTGGGATTTTTTTTGGTATATATGCAAACTATTCTATTTTATTTTTTATTTAATTGTATCATTTTATTTTTCTTATCTTAAAGCTACCTTTTTTATTTTTTATAGTACCTTCTTTACCTGTGAATGTAATGCTTTTTGTAATACTATAATAATTTTAATAATCTAATACTTGTTTTTGTAATACTTGATTTTTGTAATTATATTTTTATGCATGTAACAAAAGAAAATTAATAATAAAAAAATAAAAATAAATAAATAAAGATGCCAGATTTTACTTCAAGGACCGATGTTTCAAGAAGAAAAACATTTTCTCTTGACTACCTTCAGAACACGGTTTTATTATTATAAGTCAATGGAATGATATTTTCTTTCACAAATATTTAGTTAATAGACACGAATATTTGTTAAAAACAGATGAGGCTTTATTGTGAGCAATACTTGAGCTAAAAGAGTTTTGTAGTTTAGCAGTTATAGCAAAGATTTATTTTAAAGTTAATACGTCCTGTTTGCACGACATTTCGAAACGGACATGGATTCCGAATATCCGAATTTAACATTCTACATTTTATACGTATGCAATGCAACTAACCGTCTGTCTGAGTACTCTCCTCATATTGCAAACATTCCTTCTTTATATCTGGAAAATCGAAATTTTATATCTGTAAACGGTATTTCATCTCCGCCTTCTTCCTGGTTCTCTGGTTCCGTCTTGATGGAAACAGTCTCTTGATTTGGTAGATCCATGACACTGCTGTGGTAGCGTTTAGTAATTTGTTCCGGCCAAACAAATATACCTGAAAAAGAACATAGTTGTGACGGAACCCTACTTTTTATCTGCTGTGAAAATTTGGTTTGGCTTGTAATATTCTGTAAAAACAAAGAAATAGTATTCATAACACATTATTGGAAATTAGAATATAATTACGTGTGTACCTTGAACTTGAAGTTAGAACAACTGAAAACGGTTGAAATAGTCGTCGTCAATGGTCAGATAGCTCTATATTTATAGATAAATAGGAATTACCGATCCGCTTTGGGTACCGATTGGCGCAAGTTAAACTAGATAGTTTTAGACATTTGAGCATGACATAAGAACAGTGGTCGCTACCAAAATGAAGAGCGAGTCCGATTCGAGCCGCGGTCAACAGTGGTTGTGTGTACCTTACTATTGCTCAGTGCCGTTCGCCCGTTCCTGCGCTGCGTACAGATAAGAGATTATTGTTACATTTTATTTAATATTGTTTATTGTTTACCTATTTGTTTGCATTCCTGCTTACGGCTAATCCGTTTTTGTTTGTACAGTCAATGAAATAGACTGCGTATTATTTTTTCAGTTTAATTTTTAAAAGTAAAGTTTTTTTTATATAATGGAGGAAGATGAAGATAGACCTCCCGACCCAGGGTCGATATTGGATTTTTCTGATTCGGAATCTAATGAGAGCCAGGTTTCTATTACGCTCCCATCTCGTAAACGACGACCATCGCATAGCCTTCACATTCCATCGAAAGTTAAATCTATACCGCCGATTCAACAAACCTCGACCCCTAACGACCTTAACACCAATAGTAACATCCAGCCAAGTACTTTAACTAGCGATAATGCAAAAAGTACTGAATTACTTTATCCTGCTTCAGCTTCCGGTCCATTTACCGTTAATGTTCAGAGAACTGAACAGGGAAAACTTATTCATCCTTTAGATTTTGGAAAATTCGAATTTGACTCAAAAAATAATAACCTTGGTATTGTTAACGGTTCAATTAAACCGGAAGGGCGATATAAATTATCTATCGAGTTTAACACTGTCGCTTCCGCAAATGGATTTGTAAAAAAAATTGACTCGCTCTCAAACCATAAATATAAATCGTTCATCCCTCCATTTATCCTTTCGAGAATGGGTCTTGTGCGAGGAATTCCCACGGAGATCCCAGAGGCTGAAATTGTTGATGCTTTGAATAATTCTCGCGGAACACCGAAAGTACTAAAAGTACGTCGACTGAACTACAAGGATTCTACTGACGGAAACACGATCTGGAAACCTTCCCAGTCTGTTGTTGTTACATTTGAGGGACAATCCCTACCGTCTCGTGTGTTAATTTATTATACCTCGCTTCCCGTCGAAGTTTATAAATTTCCAACAATTCAATGTTTCAATTGCTGCCGGTTCGGACATTCGAAATCCGTATGCCGCTCCCCCCCACGTTGTTACTATTGCGGAGAAGGTCACCCATTTGATTAATGTCCGAAATCTTCCAATGATCCCATTTGCATTAACTGTTCGGGTGCACATACCGCGGTCAGTCTAGCCTGTCCGGAATTAACAAGACAGAAGAACATAAAACATAAAATGGCTACCGACAACATTTCGTACTTCCAGGCCTCAAAGTTAATATCTCCTGCGAAAAAATCATTCGCAGAGATGACATCGTCCTCAGCTCCTTTCCAAACAACCACCTTTTTAAATTCAACGTCATCTTCTTACAGAGAAACCATTCTCAAGCCAGTCAAACCCAACCCAAAATATACACCTTACCTTGATAAAAAACAATTGAATAATATTTTGGCCAGCCCGAATGGGAATGCCAAATCCCAGACGCCCAATGGGTGTGCCATTAATGGTAATTCTTCCCCTCCAGCTCTCCCCGAAATAATGAATAATAATACTTTTATACACACTTTAATTACCCTTTTAATTTCTATCCTTACAAACAACAATACTGTACCGTCCAACGCTGCCGATTACATTAAATCTTTATTATCTTGCCTCCCCAATGGCTTCGAAACTGAACAAAATCCTTCAGTGGAATAGTAGAAGCCTCTTTGCTAACAAATCTGACCTAATTCAACTACTCGACGAACACGACGTTTCAGTAGCCGCCATTTCTGAAACGTGGTTAAAACCCTCCTTTCACTTAAGAATTCCAGGTTATTATTGTCTCAGACACGACAAACCGGATGGTAAAGGCGGCTCGGCTCTGATAATCCATAATTCTATCCCGTTTAAAGAAATTAATATTCATACTCCCTCCGACGATATCCAGATAATAGCAGCTGTCTTATCTGATATCACAATATTGTCAATATATATTCCTCCCTCTACGACTTTTATTGAAAATGAATGGGCACCAATCTTAACCCAGATTTGTTCCCCTTATATGATCCTTGGAGATTTTAATGCACATTCCCTTTCTTGGGGTAGCGAAATAACAAATCGTTCTGGCCGCAATCTTTTCGATTTTATTAATACCCATAACCTATGTTTTTTAAATGACGGATCTCCAACCAGATTCTCCCCCCCTCACCAACGGAAAAGTGCTGTTGATATATCTCTTTGTTCGTATTTGTTAGCATCTAAATGCTCTTGGAACATCCTAAACGATCCCCTCTCTAGTGATCATTTCCCAATTATAATCCGCTTCCACCATCAATTTAACACTTATTCCCCCCCAGTTAAAAATAATCTCAAATTTAGAACGAAAGATGCGAATTGGAGCACTTTCTCTTCTGAACTAGATAACCTTATTAATTTAACAAAATCGTCCCCGGGAGACATCAGAATGCAATGTGAGACGTTTCCTTCTATGGTTATAAATGCAGCAGAAAAATCCATCCCGATCGCAATGCGAACATTAAAATAAAACACTCTACTCCGTGGTGGGACGAGGAATGCACTCGCTCCGTCAACTCTCGAAAAATAGCAATTTCCTGTTTTCGTAAGTGTATGTCACTAGAAAATTTTTTTATCAGTTAAAAAAGCCCAGGCAGAAACCAAACGAATTTTGAAGAATAAGAATCGCGCTGGATGGCGGAAGTTCTGTGAGAACCTGTCTCCGGAAACTCCCCAGTCTTCAGTTTGGTCTAGCTTAAAAAAATTTGGATCATCGTATTCTCCGCCAAGAATCAAACATATATCAGAAGAAATTCTTATAGGATTTGCGGATAAAATAGCCCCCCCATCAGTTGCCGGATGTGAAGAAATGCCTTCTATTAAGCCGTATCCATCTCACTCTAACTGGCTAGATGCTCCTTTCTCCATTGATGACATGAAACGAGTGATAAGAGCCCTTTCTGACTCTGCTCCGGGTCCCGATGAAATATTTTATAGTTTCATTAAATCATTTTCTGATATGGCGGTTGAATATTTCTTATCTCTTATTAATAATATGTTTGAAACAGGACTAATTCCGGATGTTTGGAAAACTCAAAAAATCATTCCCATTTTAAAACCTGGAAAAAGTCCATCTGAAATTTCGTCTTATCAGCCTATTGCTCTTTCATCATGTTTGATGAAAGTAGCGGAGCGTTTGATAAAAAACAGACTAGAGTGGTTTGTTGAAAGTCAAGATATTATCTCACCAAATCAGTTTGACGGCCGGCATAGTCCAGTGGTAACGCATTGGACTGCCATTCCGAAGGTCGCGGGTTCGAACCCGGCGTGCGCAAATAATTTTTATTTGATTAATTTGTGTTATTTCACAATTAATTAATTAAAATAATATATAGTATATTTGCGGCACGTTCCAGAGTGGAAGATACTACCAGTATCGCCCTGGTGTAAGACCACCATTCAGAATTGAAACGTTGCTCCAAATGGCTTTAGCCGTGTTTAGTGACTAGATCTGAATAGCCAGGTACTTCCCCACCTTCCTCTTTCCCTTCCCCACTTACCTTCAGCCTCACAACATCCCCCAATTGGGGATGCCATAGTCTCACTGGCTCCAGACGGGAGCAGTTGGGACTCTTGTGAGGTATTCACTATAAAAAAATAAAAATAAATAAAAAAAGTATGGTTTTCGGAAAAAGAAATCTACAATGGATAATTTAAGTTTGTTCACAACTAATATCCGAGTTTCTCAATCCCTAAATTCTTATACATTGGCCACATTCCTTGACCTTTCATCAGCTTACGATGATGTTTTACTGAATGTTTTGAAAGAAAAGCTAATTAAAAAACAAATCCCCCCGAAACTAGTCAGATTTATTATTAATTTGCTCACAGATAGGTCCATTATTATTGAGTCTTCCTCTAAATGCTTAAGGCGCAAACTATGGAGAGGTTTACCCCAGGGTTCTGTTATCAGTCCTCTGTTGTTAAATATTTATATAAGCGACCTAGACTCAGTAATTCCTTTTTCTATCAAGCGACTTTACTTTGCGGATGATATCCTTATATATTTGTTACATAAAAATATTATTCTTGCAGCTAAGGAAATGAATTTGGCTTTACAATATATTAAAAGCTGGTTGGCAATAAATGGGATGAATCTGGCGGCATCTAAAACAAGGGTCGTAGCTTTCACGCGCAAAAGAAAAATTCCCCACTTCTCAATCTCTTTTGATAATGTACCTACCTCTACAAACCGCTACTCAAATCAAATTCCTTGGTCTTCTTTTGAACCATAAACTTTCCTGGCTTCCACACATTCAGATAATGAAATGTAATAACAAAGTGTGAAAAGGGCCTTAATATGATGCGAGCAGTTTCCAGAGTATGGTGGGGATCTCATATCCATCTATAGTTTCTGTTAATTGTATATTTTCTGATGTCACTGTTTATAATTTGCTGTATATGGTATATTTTATACCGTTGATATTAAAATAAATAAATAAATTATGCCCGGTTACAAATGAAACATGTTTTCAAGCAAAAAAGCAACGGTTTTGTAGAAATCAGATGCATTTCTTGCATACAACATGTTCCAAACATCTAAAATCTTTAAATTCGAGGTAAAGACATCACTTCTGGAAGTTTATATGCAGCAATACACACAATCGTATGTTTTGTTCATATCTGCTCTTATTGCGTGACCTTTTTAAGGCTGGCCGCATACATACGTTTTCCGTATTCGATTTCCGAATTCGTTTTCCGTATTCGGAATTCCGTGAGACTAGCGCAAACGTTCGTTTTTCTTCATTCGGAATGTATAAACGTCAGTACCAGTGTTGCCAACAAGGGCGATATATAAGCTCATTTTCTTTATTAGTCATTTTTGTTTTTCATTCAATTCTGTAAAGAAAAAAGTTTAATAATTAATTAATTAATCTTTATTTTCATTATTTCAACAAGTTCATTTTCATAATTTCTACTTTATTTTCATTATTTTAACAAGTAAAGTAACCTATTTATTTGCTGATTGTATTCATTTTATCTCATTGATATCAACAGTTTAAAATACGGTTGATGTACACTTGAGCAATCTACTGAACTGGGAACCAGTAAAAGTGTCACCTATTATACACATACATTGCATGTAAGAAAAAAAATACTTAGATTAACAAGTTATCAAATATTACATTTATATAATTATATAAACCTATGTATATAAATTTCGACTACCACAATACGGGCGTGTGTCTAGTGTGGTAGTCGAAAAGCATGTAAAAACTGTACACATTAATATTTCATGAATAAAGGAAAGAAAAAAAAAAAAAAATATATATCGCCATTTAGGCTACTCAGAGCGAGAATCGGCGCCGAAATAATCTAAAAGGCTACCTTATGTATGAGAAACGGCGATATTAGGTCAAGATCCGTTGGCAACACTGAATTACGAACGGGAATTTCCGTACGTTTGCGTCGGCACAAACAAACTGTATGCATTAGCTGCGTTCCACATGACGTCATTAGGTTTTTTCCATTCGGTTTCTCCAAACGCGCCAGCTCGCATTCGGAACGTGCGTAAGGAATTTGTTCCGTTCGGAACTAAAACGAACGTGTGCGGCAGTTAATGTATTTTCTACTGATTTCGTGCATTCGGATGTCCGAATACGGAAAACGAATTCGGAAATCGAATACGAAAAACGTATGTATGCGGCCAGCCTTAATGTTCATATTAGCTCTTCACAAGTAGTTAGCTACGTTTGGTGAGTTAGCAGGGGTGCCCGGGCTCAAACGTTGACCACCAGATTCCTACCCAACCCTCATACCTTTTTCATTCCCAGAACATATCAAAGTTCCCTCCTCACAGCATCCCCAAAGATGGCCATGAGGGAAATTATTAATTGTGTGATGCTGTGTGGAGGGTCTTTTTGGGGAAAGGAAGGAGTGAACACGGGTTTTAAAGAGACCCATCTTGAAGGAGGGAGGAAACGCAGAAACCGGCTGTTGAACATGGCAATGTGTCCTGATGTAAGTCTGGAATCTTCATGAGGTGGGGTGCTCCCTCATGTTGGAGAGGGTTCAAAAAAATTTTCTAAGATTTCTCTACATGAGGGAGTACGGCCACTATCCATGGCTCTACCCGACGAACTTTTTTCTGGGCATGCTGGGACTTCACTCCCTGCAGCTCAGAAGGGAGGGGTATGCCGCTACCCACTTATTCAGACTGCTGCGAGGCTATATTGAGAACTCAGCCATTTTGGAGCGCGTGACTCTCTATGTTCCAGATGACTATCTTAGACAACGTCATCATAGATTATTCTATCTTCCTGCCTGCAGAACTAACCTGCCAATGGTTCTCCCGGTAGGGAGGAGTATATTGCTCCTGAACCAAATCTCCTCCGAGATTGATATATTTGGGGTCAGTGAGGAGAGATTCAGAAGGGAAATTCTTCTGATTCTTGAAAGAGTCTCTACAAATTGACGAGATCTTTCACCGCTGCCTGAAATTTATTTGGAAATTCCACATTTCTTAAAATTTCTTTTTCTATGTATAAATACTTAAAACAATCTTTTGTTCAATTTATATAACCTAATTTCTTAAATGCATTAAATACTAATTTGTAATTGTGTAAGAAATTAATAAAATTTATTTTTAATTATTATTATTATTATCTTTTAATAGTTAAAAGTTAGTTTAGGTTACATTTGGTTTGATTGGTCTTTTTTGTCATTGTTCTATTTTAACATTGTTTTTTGTCACTGCTCTATTTTTTTCATGGAAAAAAAATCTATTTAATCTATCGACACCGAAATTTATTAAAATAAGTAAAAAAAAAAAAACATTGTACCCCAATTCCCTCCTAGGATTGCAACATACATGAAATGTTTTTTTTTTCTCTGTAATGTTATTAAAAATATAATGTCAAGAAGATAAGATTTGTTACGGTAGAAATAAGTCATAGAGGTTTTCCTGTGAATAAATACAGTAATATTATAACATTTGATTTTTGCAGTAAACTTTTTCAAAGATAAAATAAACATATTTGCAATAATTAAAAACATTCATTTCAAGCTGTTTTTTTATTTGATAGTTCAATCTGCCAACTGTTCCAACTGCTCAAAGCTGTAGGAGTAAGACCATTGGTCGCGTAACTCCCAGCGATGGGTCACGATTCATTTTATTAAGAGCGCGAGTTACTGTACCAGGTCAATGGAGAGGTGAGCTGCCCAAAAACAGTCATACAGAGATTGGAACAAGACTGAGGGCAATTAGCCCGACAGCTGGAATGAAGCAGGACGGCAAACAAGCCGAATACCTCTTCAGACGACAGTTTGGGGTGACCTACCCCACAAGGGAGGAATGGGACACGGTTCCAGGTCCTACCTCCAAACAGGAAATAATCTGGTTCACGAACGGGTACAAGATGGAGGAGGGAACAGGGGCCGGAGTCTGTCTGCAGGGATCCAAGAAGGAACTCAGTATACCTCTAGGAACACACTGTACCGTGTTTCAAGCTGAGATGAAAGCCAGTTTGGCCTGCGCACAGGAGAATATACCTACGTATTGGGTACAGGAATAAAAACATAAGCATATGTTCCGATAGCCAGGCAGCCGTAATGACATTGGGAAGTAACCGATGCGACTCCAGACTAGTGATGGAATGCAGGACTGTTCTTACAGAACTCCCTACCATCAATAAAATAACCCTAATCTGGGTACCTGGACATAAAGATATTGAGGGCAACGAGTGGGCTGACGAACTAGCAAGGAAAGGGGTGAAAGCACCACTTGTAGGATCCGAGCCGACCGTAGGAGTGGCAGCTTGCCACACAAAATTACATATTGATAGGTGGGTCAAATCCCAGCACCGAAAAGAATAGGAGAGGGCACCCGGAATGAGACAATCCAAAGTACTCATAAAAGGACCAGACCCTAGACGAACCAAGAAACTACTCGATATGGACAGAAACTCACTGAGGGAACTGGTAGGACTACTCACGGGACACTGCCATCTCAGGAGACACATGCAGATATTGGGAGCGGAAAACACCAATAGATGCAGGAAATGTGAAGAGGATGAAGAGACTCCAATTCACATATGGTGCCAATGTCCTGCCCTGGTGGGAACTAGGCGCAGATAACTGGGGAGACATACAGTAGAACCAGAAGACATAGCCACATACCCAATGACAACCCTGGTGAACTTTATTAAAGGGACTGGGTTGTTGTTAAAGGATTGAGTTAAAATGGGAGATAGCACATTGGGCCTATGGCCTAAGTGCTCATGAGAACTACATGTAAACCGTCAATACTGTACCAGCTCAATATTTTCGTACGGTTCAAAGAGTTAACTCAATTGAACGGGAGTCGGGAGCTCAGAGCGCAAGAACGATGCGAATACTGTGCTCGCTTGATACAGCTCCAAGCGAAGGCGTATGAATGATAGGATGCTAGTTAGTTAGTAGGCGTAGGTACATATGTCCAAGTCCAGATGGTCGGGCTGTCAGACGCTGTTCACGTGTCCGAGTATGTAATAATAATTAATACTTCGATAATTTTAATGGCGCTATTTTTCTAAAATATTTCCTGATGTAAAAGAGTAACCGTTCAATTTACGTACGGTTTACCGAAAGTCGCACAAACAGGGATCATCAAAAAGAACTAGTTTATGAACGACTCATCGCTACTCCATACTGAGCTGAAAATATTTATTGATTAAGGCGATACACTACATAGTAATTTAAAATCATATGTTTTTGGTTTCAAAATTTGGTCGCCTTTCTATGTTTCAGATGCTTTGATTAAATACTGCGAGTAGAATTCATCTTGGCCTCTGAAATAATCGAGTATTTTTTAGACGTCTTTTTATATGCCCAGAAAAAAATAATGTATAGGCCTATGAAAACTGTTTTAAAGCCTGTTCCTATACTTCATTTTACTTAACTTAAATTCACTTTGTTTTTGTAATATTTATATATTTTGTAATACCTGCATAAACTGTAAAGCGCCTCTGAGGTGATATCTCACAAAAGCGGCGCTATAAAAATTATCCAATAAATAAATATGTGATCAGGAATCGCCGGTTAAAATCCTTCACTGCTGGTACACCTTGAATATAAATAAATATATTCTAGTTAAGACTGGTTCATTTACCTTTTGTGGCCGGTTCGAAGGTCGCAATCAATAATAATTTATAAATGATAAAAGAACTTGTTTTTAACCGTTTTCTAAAAAAAATAATGCCAGTAAAAGGTTTGTGCTAATATGTCCCAAACTATGCAACATTCATACTTGAGGGTTTAACTAGTCTGTTCGAAGGCCAGACTTGGCCGACCTTAGCGGTACGATTATCCCTCACGCCGATATCAGTTAAGTAAGACGGTGCTAGTGCGTTCAGTGCTATATTTTTATTTTTTTATTTTTTTTTTAAATTTAATATTTGTATGTTTTTTACAATAAATATACAATTATACATATTATACAGTGTTATTAAGGTAAATAATAATAGCTTTTCCTCACCATAAAGAGACAAGGCTCTTGTGTTTGGTGAGGGAATCCTAGCTCAATTATATGGAATCATGTAAGTAGGTAAATAATATATTTGCAAAACCAAAGGGATAAGTAAGAAATAGACAAGATTTATCAATAATACAGTTTCAAGATTTGAAGGAAATAATAATAAGAGTAAGATATGGACTTTTATAGTAGTTTTAGGTAATTTTTTAATTTTATTTTAAATTCCTAAATATCTTCAATATTTTTTAGATATAATGGAAGGATGTTAAAATATGTTATTTATTCTTTAAACTTCCATATTCGAATATAAAGCTTGTTTTTTTTCTTTCTAACCCCGTTCAGTTCATATTACTAACTATGCTGGTAAGTGAGATCTAATGATTTTTATGAGACCATATCGCATTTCGTAAATGTCCTTAAATTAAAAAGATTTTGAAATGGACTAATAGCGTGGTGAAGCTGAAAATATGTCTGCATATCTCAGGTTGATAAAACAAACACTTAAATTGGAAATGATCTTAACAACAATAAACACTCGGAAAACGAGGGATTCCTTTCGTAATTACTGGACACGATTTCGAAAGATATCTACCCGAACAATTGTTTCAAAGTCAGCTACATACTCTGGTACATTGTCACTGTCATATATATTTGTGTAATTATTTAAGTCCATTAGGCTTATAAAGTAAGAACTGCGACAGTATAAACGTTACTTTGCCGTTGTAGTATAGTGTAGTGGAAAACATAAGTAAAAGAGAATTAAGTTTGTGGGAAAGAAATAAAAATTAAAGCAAAAAATGCTTGTGGATGACAGTTTCTATAATTAACGGAGTCCATTTCAAATTATTCGCAGAATACTGTCTGTTTTACAAATTAACTTAGATCTATTAAATATTTGTGACAAATAAATGACTTATTTCTAAATATAAACAAAAGTCAATATATCAGTTTAACTAAAATAAATGCAATATTCACTGAATATAATATAAGGTGATATAATTTAAAAAAAGAATCGACGATCCTTAGACAGAAAAGGTATCAGTATTTTAAACCGTTATTCTGTAAACCATTTTATTCTTTTCTAGACCACATTTTGCATCTTCACACATTTAATTTAAATAAAGAGTCGCTGGTAAACAATAAATAAAAAATAATACAAAATCAAAATAATTGTTAGACGTTAAATAATATGTTAGCATGGGAGATAACTCGAGAGCAAGAACTATGGAGTTCCTCAAGGATCCTTACTGGGGCCACTCATATTCCGAATGTACAAAAATGATATCTGTCAATTGACTAAATAACGAAATCTTCTTATACGCAGATGACACTGCGATATTTTACGAAAGCAAAAACTGTGAAATTTTATTATAAAAATCTTAAATCGATCTTAATATATGTAGTATCCTGTAGATTCACCTTAAAAGGGGACTTGGGTTCAGGATTGATAATGATACGTAAGGCTAGTTAATATTTACAGAGATCGTTTATTACTTGTTAACTGTGAGACTACAGAATACCGAATGGTAATACAGACTACCGCCGAAGTGCTCCCCGCACCTCGCGGCCCGTAGGTAGGTAACGTGTACCACATTCTCCCCCACTTAAGAGGAGAACTCCTACCAGATTTACATCTTACCTGAGCCTGTTTACAACATATTTATATAGTTATCATATATAGCAGAATAATAATAATAGTAATACATTATCTATATGTTGTTACACATTAGTTTTTTCTATGCCGCAGCCTTCCAGTCCAAGGAGACTGCCACGGTGGTTCCTGAAACAGAGGAGAAGACCCATTAGCCCCTTTCCGAAAATATTGGGAAAGGTCTAGGTCTGATACTCTCATATCAGAGCCTAGATCGTCACTATACACTTTTTCACGCTCTTTGGGATTCCACCTTACACTCATTGGTGTCAGTTGATCCTCATGTCTTTTCCAGATTTGCCCTGAGTCTTTTATGAAAATTAAGTAGGTATTAAATCCAATTCTTTTTTTAATGATACCTACCACCCAACCTTTTTTTCCTCTAAAATCCTTAGTCATCACCTTTTTCCCCACCACAAATATATTCATATTTCTTTTCTTAGATTTATAACTCTTTTTCTGATTTTCTCTACTAACTAATATTTTACTCTTTACTTTATCCGACATACACCTCTCCCCCCTCCTTTCCGCAATCACTGGAGAAATGAAATCAAACACGGACCTTAATCGGCGTCCTAACATAGCCACCGCTGGCTCTACACCAGTCGTGATATTTGGGGTATTCCTATAATCAATTAGGAATTTGGTTAACCTATCATCGACGTCTCTCGGTAGCCCCCCATTATGTAAAATCTTTTTTAAAAATTTTTTACACGTTTTAACTCCGTTTTCAGCTAACCCATTACTCTGCGGATGATTCACAGGAGAAGTGATGTGCTGGATTTTTCTATCTTTACAAAAACGCTTAAATTCTTCTGAACAGAAAACAGACCCGTTATCTGATACAATAGTTTCTACAGTACCAAATTGAGCAAACATCCTCTTTAATTCCCTTAAAGTATTATCCGTATTAGCTTGTTTTAAATTAATGCATTCTATCCACTTGGTACTTGCATCTACTATAATTAAAAAAAATTGTATTAGCCATGGGACCAAAAAAATCAATGTGTATTCTTGTCCACGGCTTTTCCTCAATCGGCCAATGTTGTAAAGGTGTTTTAGGTGGATTCGCCTGATTTTCCAGACACTCTTTACATGATCTAACTAAATTTTCTATATCTTTGCCCATTTTTGGCCACCAGAAATAACCTCTTGCTAACCCTTTAGTTTTAGCTATACCTAAATGTGAACGATGTAACATATTTAACAAATCCCCTCTCATAGAATTTGGAATGATGGCTTTATGTCCCCAAAAAATACAATCTTCTACTAAAGACAACTCATCTCTAATTTTCCAAAAAGCCCATAACTCACTATCTTTTGGAATTTTCCTTGGCCAACCCTGCCGTAAATATTGTTTTACCAATGATAACACGTCATCTTTAATAGTGGTTTCCTTTAAATTATCAACATTTAATGGAACCTGAGAGTTATCACCAACATAAAATAACAACTCTTTTTCAATATCCTGAAAATTAATGGAACTCAGCTTCTCGATATATAAATCCTCTGATTTATTTGTCTCTTCTATTGGTAATCTTGATAAAAAATCTGAACAATTTTTTTCTGAAGCTACGTATTCAATTTCATAGTTAAACCCCGCCAAAATTAAACTGTAACGTTGCAATCTATTAGCACTCAACACAGGAATGCCATTCTTTTCTGACAAAATTCGTACTAAAGCTTGATTGTCGCATTCTAATTTGAATTTCCTACCGTATAAATATACAAAGAATTTTTTTAATGCAAACACTATCGCTGTTGCTTCTAAATCTAAAATACTATATTTACTCTCTGTGTCTGTCAATTTCCTTGATGCAAACGCTATAGGTCTACTACTACCATTTGAATAAGTATGTAAAATTGTCGCACCCAATCCCTCTAAGGATGCATCCGTTACTAATTTTACTGGTATACGTGGATCAAAATGTACTAACACGCAATCAGAAGAAATTTCTTTTTTAAGTTCTAAAACTGCATTTTCACAGTCCTTTGACCAAATCCACTCCGAATCTTTTTTTAATAATTTATATAGAGGTCCTAACAAACTAGATATATTCGGAATAAAATTTCTATAATAGTTAACTAAACCTAAGAAACTTCTTAACTGGTTAATATTACATGGACTACTAGACTTCATTATTGCTTTAACTTTACTTTCTAATGGTCTAAAACCTTCCTTCGAAATAAAGTACCCCAAGTATTCAATACTTGTTTTGAAAAATTCACACTTTTCTTCATTTACCGTGAGACCACAAAGTTTCAATCTATTCAAAACTGCTACTAAATTTTTATTATGTTCCGCAACTGATTTGCCCGTAATCAAAATATCATCATAAAATATAATTGTTCCGTTTAAACCTTGCAATGAATTAAACATAACCCGCATAAATATACCTGGTGCTGCATTCAAACCATACACCAGTCGAGTATATCTATATAAACCTATATGTGTAGCTATTGTAGTTATATCTCTACTACCTTCACCTAACTGTAATTGTGAATATGCCATTTTCAAATCTACTTTAGAAAACATTACCGCTCCACTGATTTGTGTCAATAAATCAGTAATTACGGGTACTGGAAATTTATTTACAACCAAACCTGGATTAACTGTTAATTTATAATCTCCACAGATCCTAACTGACCCATCTTTCTTAATTATTGGAACAATGGGAGATGCATATCTACTCGTCTCTACTGATTGTAATATTCCCTCTGAAACAAGTCTATTAATTTCATGTTCGACTTTATCTTTAATAGCTAAAGGTATTTGCCTTGCATTGCACATTTTTGACTGAAATCCCTCTATTAATTCCAGCTCAACACTATATTTATTAAATTTCCCTAATTTATTCGTTAATACGTCACCAAATTGTGTTTTCAACTTATCGACATCTAAATTGCTTTCTTCATTAGCACCAACATTATTTACTACCGTGCAATTATTCAAAAAACTAATGCTAATCCCAAATAATTCCATAAAATCTCTACCTAAAATTAAATCCGAACCATTTTCAATAACTACAAATTCAAAATTTTGTTGATTATTATTACATGTAACCAATAAATTTATTGTACCGCTCGCTTTTAGCGGCTTGTTATCGTAACTCGCTAAGTGTAAATTAAATTGTTTTAAATTAACATGATTAAAATATAATTTATAGATACGTTCGGGTATGGCACTAATTCCCGCTCCTGAATCTATCATTGCTTCGAATGAAATATCATTTATTTTCAATTTAATTATATACGGTTCAATCCTCTTATTAATACTTGAGACAAAAATCTTTTTTTTAATGCACGAAATATTTCTACAAAATTTAGCAATGTGACCTTTTTGACCGCATTTAAAACACTTCGAAAATTTATTATTCACAACCTTGCACTCTGATTTAAAGTGCCCGAATTTATTACAATTAAAACACTTTTTCTGTTCCGAATCTAGATGCTTCAATTTCGGTTTAAAATTATTACTATCGCGCGATGAACTTCTACTATGCCTCGAATTTAAATAAACACTTCGATGTTTCGATACTGATGGATTATTTTTCGGACTTTTTGATCTTGAACTTGAACTAGCTACTTGATAACACACTTTTTCATCTTTAAAATTTGCTTCTGAAGCCTCTAAACACGCTGCGATTGAAATTAATTTCTCAAACGAATTTTTTTCGCCCTCAATGAATAACCGTTCTCTAATTCTAGGGTTTCTCACTTTACAAATGAATAAATCTTTTAAATTATCTTCAAATCTAGTACCGAATTTACAATTAATGGATAAACTTTTTAACCGTGCCGCAAATTCTTTTACACTTTCTCCCGATTCATTAACTACATTATAAAATTTTGATCTTTCTTCAAACAACGAAGTAACATTTTCACAATAATTACCCAAAAATTCACACAAAATTTCTACTGTGACATCATTTATTTTTTTAGGAGTAACCAACTCAATCAATAATTTAAAAGTTTCCTCCTCCAAAGCGTTCAAGAATATAGCTCGTTTCTTTTCGGCAGAAATTTTCTCATCATATAATATGAAGTAATTCTCCAATCTTGCTTTGAACACCCCGAAACAATCTGACTTGTGACTGAATGTCTCTAAAGGTTTGATTTGAGCCATGGTTTTACAACAATATTAAAAAAAAATTATCAACACAAAACTTAAACTATGGACTTAACTTAAGGCTAATGATGTTGAAGCTCTGGTTCTGGTCATCTACTCCCTCCTGTTGCAGATCTTCCTTCTTAACCTCTGGTTCTGGTCATCTACTCCCTCCTGTTGCAGATCTTCCTTCTTAACCTCGGCTGTACTCCAAGAATAGCTCTCGACCGATAGTTCCCAAGGATCCGCTCTCAGCTGCTCCTTGCTCCAATACAGCTCCCAGCTGTGATGCTGTTGTTCAGCCCCCGGCTTCTTATGGTTTGAAGATGAATTCAGCTCCCCGGTGAATATTTATTCTCTTCACGATAACTCCGCTCCTGCGTGATTATCTTGAACAAATTTTTTTGATTCCGGTTTCGCAATTCAGCTCCCCGCTGAATTCTTTTCAATCTTATCTTTCAAAGATTCCACGATCCTGTTCTATGAATGTTGCGAGACTCCCCGTCCGTAACATTTAAAAGAGCACCGCCATTACGTGAATACTCTTCGAATTTCTTGAATTTTAACAACACGTTTGCCGCGTAAATTCTTTTAAACTTCGCCACTGTTTTAATAATGACTTAGTTTCCTCGTCGCCACTGTAGTATCCTGTAGATTCACCTTAAAAGGGGACTTGGGTTCAGGATTGATAATGATACGTAAGGCTAGTTAATATTTACAGAGATCGTTTATTACTTGTTAACTGTGAGACTACAGAATACCGAATGGTAATACAGACTACCGCCGAAGTGCTCCCCGCACCTCGCGGCCCGTAGGTAGGTACCGTGTACCACAAAAACCGGCTTGAAAAACCGGCTTTTTAAAAATATCATATCAGATATGCTAATATAGGTTAATATCTAAAAAAACGGTTAAACGGTTATCTTAAGGTAACCTAAAAGAATGACTTCGTTACATAAACAATTATAAACAGAAGCAAGAAACCTTCATATTCCAGATGTGAAATATAACTGGGCCTAAAAAGTGACAAACACTTGACCTTTAAACAGCACATAGAAAAGCTGAAAGAAAATATCATTCAACTAATTGATGTATTTGGTAGAATCTCTAACCTTCTTCCAACAGAAGTAAAGATGGGCTTATACTTTAACTTAATACAGTTCCACCCAAATTAACTGACAAATACATATGAAGAAACACACACATTACTAACCTAAATGATTAGCAAATATTACAGAATGTTTTATTAATAAAACTGATCAACTATAATCTAGATACTCCACGAAAATACTATCCAAAGAAATGAACTAATTAAAAATTAGAAAATTGTATGAATAAACGAGAAACATACGACTTTTAAGCTACAAAATACAAAATGTACCAGTACACACGAACACAATATTTATAAAACACGTCACACGAACACTATATTAGACAATATAGTAAATTGTACACAAATACAGTAATGACTGAAAGTAGTAAGAGAAGCATAGGTCATAAGGGTTTTAATATTAACATCCCCATAAGAACATGAATAATTAGTAACATAATAGTTACCAAACATAAAAATTTTGAAAATTTTCTTCACTTTGATTCAGCATGTGTTTCATCAGGTTGTAGTTGCTTAGACATTTTTTTTATTTACAGATATACAGAAGAAAAGCATGTGGTTTTAAAAACTAATCCTAAATAAAATGTTTACTTTTTAACGTAACTACCCAATTGTTTCTGCTATCGTGGTACGAGAACACGCCGTCAGATGGAATGCAGGAAAACACTTCTTCTTCTTGACATATAAATTTATTAATTCACAATATAATTGCAGAGGATCTTATTTTCCTCTGCTAAAACTTAAACTGAAAGAAATAAAGGTCTAGTTTCCTTTATTCTTCAGTTTTCCCTAGGTTTACATAAACCTAGTAATTATCTCACGACTGACTGCCTAGGTACGCATGTACCTACCAGTTATAGCAACACTACAATACTGTGTCCTGCGTAGGTACGTCTGTACCTACCAGTTATATGAATACTGCCCTTTTTCTGGGAGGTATCTGTATTTAAACTAAATTCTGAAGGACATTTTACCAAAATAATGATGTTCCACCCGCTCGTTGGCAAACAACATTCTTAAAATAAAATAAAATGCACTTACTATTCTTAATGATACAAACGTGACTTAAACAATACAAATATTTTAAAGGAATTATTTTAAGGGAGATGAAACTTTATTTGGGGCTTTTATTACTATGGGACAGGGGTGGGAAAGGTATTGGCAAATATTTTTAGGCATAATGGTTTAACTAGGGTGATCATAAAATATAAAGCGAACAGCCCTATTTGAAAGCCGCCGTCGCTTGAAGTAAAATGTCACTAATTCTTAAATCATAAATGATACACAAACAAGACAATATGTTTATAAAAATACCAGGCCAATGAATTGTTTTATTGTAGGGTCGAATCGACAAATGTGTGAAACTACACTAACATTGAAAATACCAACTGTGGGAATGCGCCTGAAGGCTAAATTTTATTGAGCAATATGTAAACGTCGCATTCTGGAAGATACATACCTCCTCCCGTGAAGATACTTCACAAAATAGGCAAAGAATGCGACCTTTATCTTTATTAGGTACCTACTGCTAGTCTACGAAAATTACCAGTTAAATTTATTAAAATTACTAAAATAAAAATATTTATGCTACTCTTAAAACTAAAAATTCCGTGGAATATGTAAATCTTATGACTAAAAATTGTGTAGTAGGTAATGTCTTAAAACTAGAAATTCCGTAAAAAATGTAAATCTTACTGACTGACTAAATGGTTGTAGTAGGTAATTTCGCATTCACCTCCACCCTTAAACCCGCCTTGAGCATGTATGTATGTAATATCTAGTATTAATTTTTTCGCACTTTCTACTGAATTTACACTATCTATATAGTCGTTCATGTAATGTTTTGTTTTTATTGCTTCGACGGCCTGGGGATACTGAGATAAAAATTGATCCGCGTTTTTATTTTTTACGAATTGCGCCGAACAAGGTGATGATTTTGCGCCAAAAATTATAAGAAGGGAAGAAACCGCGTCACGCGCCTCTCCCTTTAACGCTTTTTGTAATCTATATAAATTTTCGCTGTCAAATACTTTTAAGAAGTCTGTGGTATGATTGAATATTGATTTGAACGCAATCCATTCATTTGGATTGCCGTTAAATGTGGGAAGATCATTAACATTGGGCCTGGTATTATATAAAGACATTGCCTTACCAATTGATTCCGCGAGACGGTCTTCATTTATAGCAGGTGTTGGTCCCTGGAATCGGCCCTGCGACTCTGGCCACTGTTGCCCGTCGCGTTGCTCTGCTAAGTTGAATAGCTGCACTGATGTAGGCAGCTCCCAGCAGCTACTGCTTAGCTGCTGATGCTGCGTCGACTGCAGCTGAAGAGATTGCCCTACCAAGGGCTGCTGATGCGATGTTCCTCTGGGTGGGAGTAGCTCGTACCGCCCGCCCTGCTGCTGCTGCTCCAACCGCTGTCCCAAGTGCAGCGGAAGAGCCTGCTCTGTCCGAGGCTCCAATTGCGATGGGAGAGTCTGCCCTGCCAAGGGCTGCTGCTCTGATGATCCTTTTGATGGGAGTAATGCGTACCGCCCACCCTTGTGCTGCTCCAACCGCTGTTCCAATTGCAGCGGATGAGCCTGCTCTACCCGAGGCTCCATTTGCGACGGGAGAGTCTGCCCTGCCAAGGGCTGCTGCTCTGATGATCCTTTTGATGGGAGTAATGCGTACCGCCCACCCTTGTGCTGCTCCAACCGCTGTTCCAATTGCAGCGGATGAGCCTGCTCTACCCGAGGCTCCATTTGCGACGGGAGAGTCTGCCCTGCCAAGGGCTGTTGCTGTGCAGTTCTTTTGGGCGGTTGTAGTGATAACCGCCCATCATGGAGCAGTTCCTGTTGCTGCTCCATTTGATCTCGAAGAGGCTGTTCATCGTGATTTCCAAGTTCTGATGATGAACTGTGATGTGACTGGTCCACCCAGTCATTGACTCTATCCTCGAGAGTCCGTTGCGAAGTCCTTGATGCAGCTTCTAATACGAGCGCCGCATGTTGCTCCTCTGCTTCCAAGACTGACATTGCTGCAGCCATCTTTGCTTCTGAAGCAGCTATCTTTACTTCAGCCATCTCCGTAAGTAGGCGGGCCTTTTGTCTCGTGATGTGCACCTTGGTTGCTGAAGCTTTTATTTGAGCCTCCATCCAGCTGCTGCTGGTTCCCGCCTTGCTGCCGCAGACAGATGACGTCTTTGAATGTTGTCCCGCTTCCATGATGCTGCTGTTCCCGATGCGGCTCGAAGGACCATATGTTTCTGCTATCGTGGTACGAGAACACGCCGTCAGATGGAATGCAGGAAAACACTTCTTCTTCTTGACATATAAATTTATTAATTCACAATATAATTGCAGAGGATCTTATTTTCCTCTGCTAAAACTTAAACTGAAAGAAATAAAGGTCTAGTTTCCTTTATTCTTCAGTTTTCCCTAGGTTTACATAAACCTAGTAATTATCTCACGACTGACTGCCTAGGTACGCATGTACCTACCAGTTATAGCAACACTACAATACTGTGTCCTGCGTAGGTACGTCTGTACCTACCAGTTATATGAATACTGCCCTTTTTCTGGGAGGTATCTGTATTTAAACTAAATTCTGAAGGACATTTTACCAAAATAATGATGTTCCACCCGCTCGTTGGCAAACAACATTCTTAAAATAAAATAAAATGCACTTACTATTCTTAATGATACAAACGTGACTTAAACAATACAAATATTTTAAAGGAATTATTTTAAGGGAGATGAAACTTTATTTGGGGCTTTTATTACTATGGGACAGGGGTGGGAAAGGTATTGGCAAATATTTTTAGGCATAATGGTTTAACTAGGGTGATCATAAAATATAAAGCGAACAGCCCTATTTGAAAGCCGCCGTCGCTTGAAGTAAAATGTCACTAATTCTTAAATCATAAATGATACACAAACAAGACAATATGTTTATAAAAATACCAGGCCAATGAATTGTTTTATTGTAGGGTCGAATCGACAAATGTGTGAAACTACACTAACATTGAAAATACCAACTGTGGGAATGCGCCTGAAGGCTAAATTTTATTGAGCAATATGTAAACGTCGCATTCTGGAAGATACACCAATTCTATAGATAAAAAAGTTTCTCGTATTTGAGTTGGGGAGTATTGCCATTACAGTATACATAAGGTAAAGAAAAGAAAGTTTTTATTCATAAAGTAAGAAAAAAACAAATTAATATAACATGAAAACAAAAGTATAGATAATGAAATATACCAATATAGCAGTAACTTAATTAGATACACAGTAAATTTTAATAAATTTAAGAATATGGATGCAGTAAAATTAATATAAAATCATTAAATTTCGATTAATAAGTAGGTGGTAAGTACATGGAGTTATTCTATTCAGTTGGAATAAAGCAGAGCTGAAAATATTGCAAGAGTAGGTACATAATAAATTGCGACAATAAGCAATTGGTTAGTTAGAATTCTGATATAATATTTCAAGAGGATATGTTAAAAAAAGAAAAGTATATTTATATATTTTTTTGTTAATTAATGATGAAATGAAAAAAAAAATTATAACTAAGTATGAAATATTAAAATTTGCATTTGATCAATATGAACATTTATTCAAAAGATACGTAAAAAATCGTTATATGAAATTAAATCTTATAATTATCATTGGGTTGATAAAGTAGTTGTTTTATTTGTGATTTAAAGACATTATAATTTTGATTTTACGTGGGAGTGCACTAAAAAAAATTAAACCTTGATAAGTGTAATGGTGTTGAGAAGCACTCATTTTAAACTATGGGATTACGAAGTTGCCACGTGATCTTGACCGGTCTCTTATTTTTGGAAATGTTACTGTAGTATTGGAATGTTCTTTGTGAGAATAATAAGAAAAAAAAAAAAACATGATTTCTTTACTATCGACGGTGAGTCAGCAAATATCTCGTATAATATATATTTCGATAAATTGAACAAAGATCATGAAAAACTAAACATAGGACATTTATAAAGTTTTTATACCGTAATACTTCCCTTTTGAGGAGATGAATAGTTCTATTCGGCACAAAACAGATCAGGCCAATAACACTTTCGAGAAGGTGAATAGTTGCACTTGGAACATTTAAAACGTAATTTTTCGAAGAAAACTTCTTCTAACTGCTTTTCACTTTGTGATGGCATTATTTATTTTTTATTAAAACACAAATAACATTGTTTACATCACTTTTTTTCGAAACAAAATCTCAACGTTTCATGAACCAAGTTCACTTCATCAGGAGCACAAGTATACTAAAGTTATAATTAAAATTAGGTCAAGAAAGAAGAGGTAGAAGGAGCGGGGAGGGGTAAGAGTGGGGGAGGGTTATTCAAAGAAGGAATTAAAATGTCATTAGACGGGAAAGACCGGGTAATTGGGAAAATATTTAAAATGGGGTTAATAAAAAATTTTTGTTTATTAATAATATCTGCTTTCATATTCACGTGTTTTCTTATTTCTAGGAGTTCAAAATTATTGATTTGAGATACCTTGTAACCAGAATGTAGTGTTTTTAGGTTAGTGTTTCTTTATATTTTCAATTCGAAAACATGAATAGTTACACTCGGAATATATAAAGTTTTTTCTCCAGTATGAGTCGGCATGTGGCACTTCAGATATGGCTTGAAACATGAAAAAGGTTTTTCTGGACAGTGAAAACGCGCGTGATTCATTTTATCGAATAAATGAAGAGTTGCACTTGAATCATTTTAAACTTTTTTCTCTACTGTGAGTCAGTTTGTGTCTCGACAAATTTCCGTTTTGAGAATATGAATTATTGCACAAAAAATATGAAAAAAGTTTTTCTCCCGCGTGAGTCAGCACGTGGCACGTCAAATATTTCTTTGAGTACATGTATAATTGCACTTAAAAGAATTATTTGGAAGACGAAAAAGTGTTTTCGCCACTGTGAGTCAGCATATGTCTCGTCAATTTCGCCTCTTGAATAAATGAGATTTTGCACAAAGAACATGAAAAATCTTTTTTTCCAGAGTGAGTCAGCATGTGGCTTTTCAAATTTCCCTTTTGTGAACATGAATAATTGCACTCCAAACATGAAAAAGGTTTTTCTCCAGTGTGAGTCCGCATGTATTTCTTTAGAGAGCCTCTTTGAGAACATGAATATTTGCACTCCAAACATGAAAAAGGTTTTTCTCCAGTGTGAGTCAGCATGTGTTGCTTTAGATAGCTTTTTTGAGAACATGAATAGTTACACTCCAAACATGAAAAAGGTTTTTCTGCAGTGTGAGTCAGCATGTGGCTAGTCAAATGATCCTTTCGAGAGCATGAATAATTGCACTCCAAACATGAAAAAGGTTTTTCTCCAGTGTGAGTCAGCATGTGGATCGTCAAATCTTTCTTATAGAAAGATGAATAGTTGCACTCGGGACACACAGAACATTTAAAAGGTTTTTCACACATGTGGGTCAGCATGTGTATCTTTAGAGAGCCTTTTTGAGAACATGAATAATTGCACTCCAAACATGAAAAAGGTTTTTCTCCAGTGTGAGTCAGCATGTGTATCTTTAGAGAGCCTTTTTGAGAACATGAATAGTTGCACTCCAAACATGAAAAAGGTTTTTCTCCAGTGTGAGTCAGCATGTGGATCGTCAAATCTTTCTTATAGAAAGATGAATAGTTGCACTCGGGACATTTAAAACATTTTTTTCCAGTGTGAGTCAGCATGTGCCTCGTTAAATATTTCTTAAAGAAAGATGAATAGTTGCACTTGGAACATTTAAAACATTTTTCTCCATTGTGAGTCAGCATGTGGCTCGTCAAATAATTCTTTCGAGCGAATGAATAGTTGCACACAGAACATGAAAAGGGTTTTTCACCGATGTGGGTCAACATGTGCCTCGTCAGTAGGTACTTAAGATTAAATGTATAACTACACTCAGAACATGAAAAAGGTTTTTTGCCACTGTGAGTCAGCATGTGGCGCTCCGTGGTTTCAGTTGATTGTGTCTTCAGACCTGATGATAATTTTGAAAAAAAAAGGATTAATAGTAAGCTTCATGTGACTTATTACTTTTGTGTCAGAAAAGAACTCAAGTAAGAGTAAAAAAATAGGTTCCCACAGGAACAGGTGACTAATTTGTGCCTTGCACTTATTTATACTTTTGAATTGAAACCCCAACTTTTAAAAAGATTAACTTTATAAAACAATTTTATTTATAAATAGTGTTTGCAATGTAATGTCAAGAATTAAAAATTATTATTCTTACAAAGACTTTTCATAGATTATAGTTTTTAGCTACAGAAAATATTCATTCAGCGGGGATCACACTCATCTTCAAATATCTCAGCAGTATTTTCAGACGTGTTGCTGCAGGATAAACCATTTCAGAGGCCGCATATAACAGAACACTCCAATACTGCTCGGTTGTTTTTTTTTTAGGAATTTATGTGAATACGGGAAATCAGCGCGACAAATGTTTATTATTATTTCTGTATTGTAAGCTGTCAGTATTTTCTAAGAAATTACTTCTACAGCAACCAAATCAAACATATTCTACCATTTAGATTTCACTTTTGCGCTCCATTCGCGTATTTATGTTTTGCAATATTCATAAGCTTTATATCGAAAACATATTTTTTCACAATTTCAGTCTTCCAGAAAATTTAAGTTATTTTCTAACTGCCTTAGAAATGTAGTAATAATAATGGAAAATACTATGTTTGGATACTTTTTCGCTTACCTTAAAATAAAAAGAAATTATTATAGTTTCAAAAAAATTATAAATATCAAATAATTTTTTTAAACCACAATCTCACAATTATTTGTAGGTAGTTTTTTATAAGGAGTTCCATTTTGGAATAGTTTTTTTCACATGTTCTAGTTTCGGAGACATAATAACTTAGAACTCCCTTGGTAGGTACTTACTACCTGAAAAAATCAGCATTCAGGTTTTTTGTCTAGATTAACTGGACAAAGAGGGAAAATTTTTTTTTTACCTGCTGTCTCGACAGTTCTTTCAAAGCGTTCTAAACACTCCTCTTTAACATCCGGCAGGTCTATGTCAATTTCCGTATTTGGAAACACCCCTTTATTTTCTTCTCGGGGTCCAAGCTCCGCCTTGATGGTAACAGACTCTATATTAAAGCAACCTGAAAAACAAAACAAAAAAGTATTTTAACAGTCAATCTACACAAAAAGCTTGTTTTCAATAAAAATTAAAAAATTTAAATTAAAGTAAAATATTTTCGACAAAAGTTAACAGTGACTGACCACACAGGAGCAAGAATAAGGTGAAAAGACTTTAAGCTTAATTTAGGAAATAATAAAGATGCCAGATGTTACTTCAAGGACCGATGTTTAAAGAAGGAAAACATTTACTCTTGACTACCTTCAGAACACGGTTTTATTATTATAAGTCAATGGAATGATGTTTTCTTTCATAAATATTTAGTTGATAGACACAAATTTATGTCAAGAACATATAAGGGTTTATTGTGAGCAATACTTGAGCTTAAAGAGTTTTGTAGTTTAGCAGTTAGGTATGGCAAAGATTTATTTTAAAGTAAATACGCCCTGTTTGCACGACATTTCAAAACGGACATGGATTCCGAATATCCGAATATAAATATTCAAAATGTTATACGTATGCAATGCAACTAACCGTCTGTCTGGGTACTTTCCGCATATTGCAAACATTCCTTCTTAATATCTGGAAGATCGAAATTTATATCTGTATACGGTATTTCATCTCCGCCTTCTTCCTGGGGCCCTGGTTCCGTCTTGATGGAAACATTCTCTTGATTTGGTAGATCCATGCCACTGCTGTGGTAGCGTTTGGTTATTTGTTACAGTCAAACAAATATACCTGAAAAAGAACATAGTTGTGACGGAACCCTACTTTTATGTGCTGTGAAAATTTGGTTTGGCTTGTAATATTCTGTAAAAACAATGAAATAGTATTCATAACACATTATTGGAAATTAGAATATAATTACGTGCGTACCTTGACCTTGAAGTTAAAACATTTGAAAACGGTTGTAAAAGTCGTCGTTAATGGTCAGATATATTTATATTTAAATAGGAATTACCGTTCCGTATTGGGTACCGAATGGCGCAAGTTAAACTACATAGTTTTAGACATTTAAGCATTACAGTTGTCGCTACCAAAATGAATACCAATGAAAATAAAAATTATCACTTACTTATATCAAATATCGTAACTATAGTTAATAACTGTCGCAAGTATGGGATTATGCGTTAAACTGCGCAGGTGACTGGATGAAATAATCTGATCTACGTTAAAGAAAGCATGTGTCAAAAAATATATGAGTTAAACATAGACAGTAAAGTCATAGACAATTATTTTTATAATTTCCAAAAACCCGATCTCGTCAGTTCATTCCAATTGTTATCACTATATTAAGGGAAGTTAATAAGTAATATTATTCATGTAAAAGATAAGGAGGAACGAGTACAAAAAAAAAGAAGTTACTTAAGTTCGAACACGATTAAAATTTATTTAAAAAAATGTATAAAGAAAGGTTAGTCTTAATCTAGCTTAACGATAGTTGTAAATTATAGTTCTTATCTGGAGCCGCGGATCTCCACGTTCGCACTTATCACCGACACACACAAGCGGCAACTTGGGTTGGATCCGAAGGGCGGAAGTAGTTCATCCTGGGCCAAGGCTCCGAAGGGCGGAGTCGGCAGGCAGCGACTCCTGAGAGGGCAGCTTCCTCGTAGGGATATCCTCAGCACCGCTCCAAGGGGGAGAGCAGGAAGTTTCTCGGCGGAGGCGAGACGGTAACTTCTGCTAGGGCAGCTCCCTGGTCGGAAGAGCCTCGGTGCCGCTCCAAAGGGGGAGAGCAGGAAGTTTCTCGGCGGAGGCGAGACGGTAACTTCTGCTAGGGCAGTTCCCTGGTCGGCAGCTGCCTCGGCGCCGCTCCAAAAGGGAGAGCAGGATGATGACTCCCAAGATGATGACTGTCAAGTGCGGAAATGTGAACTGTCGAGAACTAGGCGAGATCGTGACCGCCGAGAGGGCAGCCTCCTGGGCGGAGGCGCCTCGGCGGCCGCCCCAAGGGGAGGCTAGATGATCACTCCTGAGAGGCGAGAGCGTGACTGGGTACTGTTGACTGTTTTGGTCGGGACTGTCTTCAGCTGCGCAATCCAGCGACCGTAGCGCGCCTGTCGTGGGGTGCTGTAACTAAAGTGGTTCCGCTTTACACCACTTCGGTACGTTGTTTGAGTCCGTGGCGCTGGCATCGACATTCTCACCGTAGTCGTTATTATTATTTTAAAAGATGCTAAAATGACATTTGTACAAAGCTTTCAAACAATTACAATATAGCCTAGCCTTGGGCGAAGGTTTTTATTGCCGGGTCCCTGGTTTAACAATACACCCATTTCGGATTACGACTTGATGAGGGTTTAGAGCTAAATCTGCCGACTAATGGGTGTATTTCCAAGTTGGCTTTCTATTTTTTTATTGAGGGACCGGTGAAACTATTGACAAAATATTTAGGTCTAATAAAATCTGAACTGCCGCCTCCATCTGCGTGTAAAATCACAGAGACAAATGCTGGAGCACGTGTTCACTTTGGTCTTTCTGTGAATTCAAGTCACGTAGATACCTAGGGACATATCACAATAATATTAGTCTTGTGTACTACAACATCATGTTTTCGTAGAATATGTATTTTATAAGGTTGGCTCATACAGGCAGTTGTCGAAAATAAAAATGCATTCGGCCGCTCGTGAGCTCCTGACGTAACCTGAACCTGACAGCCAGCCATTGTCTACCACAACAATACTCTATTCTTTGTTAATTATATCTTCCATGAAGGTGCGGTTTCAGTGTTGTAAAGTGTCACAACACTGAAGGAATACGAAGGAATAACCCTGAATAAATAAAAAATCTATAAGTAAACTTTAGATTTTGAGTAGAAAAAGGTATTAGGTGCTATGAAACCACAGTGGGCGTAAATTGATAGGTAGCTGTGAGCGCCTATGTTGATATTGGGTGGTTAATATTGTGAAAATAGATAAGTCGTATACGTGGATTGGTTTTGTTAACATAAATATTGCCTCAGGACGAAGGGCTTTGATTGGTGACCGGATAAATCGACACACTGACGATTCACACATTTTAAAAGTGATATAAAGCCATGGAAAGTTGTGAAACTAAAACATTATTAACAGGGTTAAGAAGGTTAGGCTAGGTAAGGTTTTTATTTTCATCGTTTCTAATGACTTTATATCACTTTTGAAATGTGTGTTAAATCGTCAGTGTGTTGATTTTAGATGGAACCGCTTTGATTATTAGAGCGCCAAACGCTAACTTAAAATAAGGGTTTTCCACTATTCCAGGCAGAGACGAGACTCTCATCATCAAAGCTAGGGGGACTGTTTTCATGACATACCTGCGATAGAGATAATCCAACCCGTTACATGATGATAATATTAAATATGTACTCTTGTGCAAACGCACCTTCCCGCGCATAATTCCCAATTTTTCCCGTATGTTATACATGAGAACATTTACATTACTCAATCAGCATCTTTTTGCAAACACAAAAACTTGGAAAAATAATCTTGCAGACGTGTTTGTTAAAAATAAACATATTTATTTCTAAATACATAGATTTTCTAATTGAAAATGAATTTTTACTTTACAAAAACATACCTGAATATTTAACCTAAAAACGAATTTATAGTCTTTGAAACTTCACAGTTTGAAAACACATTCCTTTCATAAAAAAAATGGCAATGATACTCTCGGTTTTTTTTCAGCATGTCCATACATTTTAGTTTTTTAATACCTATAAAAGTGTCACATTTTTTCACAAAAAACTTGAGAATAACTGTTCAATATTTTTAACATCGTTTTCATAAGTATTTATCTTGCATCTCTGTAAAACTTTACGATTGACATTTGACATTATTTAAAATGATGTGGTTGTGATGTCACAGCGTTTATTTTGGGTGAGTCTGTAACGCAGTTGTGAGATGCTCCTGGACACACTGATCCTGAGATTCCTACCCATCCCTCATACATCTTCCTTCCCTGAACTTACTCTCCTTAAAAATACATAGCATCCACAAATATGACAGACCCTTTTGGAAAAAAATTAACTTCATACTCTGTGGGTATAATGTAAAAAAACACTACGAAATAGTACTTATATAATTTTAATTCTTTGAAAAAACTCTTACTTTTCGCGTGTATCGGAAAGTGGTGAAATTAGCCACTGAAATATATTTTAGTTGCTCCAGTACCTACCATAATGCAAATGTCGAAACTAAACGTCTAGTAATGTACTTATCTTTGGCCTAGCTGTCATAAGATGCACAAAGCGTTTAACAGCCCTATTTTTTATAAATTTAAATCTACCAACATCAAGATGAGGTCTTATTAGATAAGCAATAATTGTGTCATCTTTAAGTTTTATTTTCCAACCATTTGTTTTATCGATTTCCAAGTTGTTGTTAAAATAAAATCAAAATCCATCAAAGTAGCCGCATTTCACCGTATTAAGAGACTTACGTAACGTTACTAAAAACAAGAGGTTTCTAAACGTATCATCATTTGAATCAATGCTTTGATTGGAAAGTCTCAAATATTGTTAAGATATCATATCTGAAATACCATATCCGTGCTTATCTCACATGTTCTGTCTTTTATCTTTGTCGGCGTCCTTCAGTCTCACAAGAGAGCTTAGAGCTTTTCTTATTTAATTGTTTATTTTTCAGGTGTTATTTTCAGGCGACTAGAAGTATGTAAGCGAGAATCGCAGCATTATTTAAATGTTATCATAGCAGTGCCATAGATCTTTCTAGCAATTACAGAAACAACTTCAAAATGGAACCAGGAACTGGAGAAATAGACGGATGTGAAATGCCGGATACAGTTAAGGACATAGACCTCCGGAATATTAAGAAAGTGTACCTGGATTAACCCATTGGCATCAAACGACGCCGTCCTGGCGTGTGTACGGCGATGTGTCTTAAAATCAAACGACGCATTCCTGGCGGGTCTGATGTCTGTCGGCTTAAAAACGAAAAAGGGATACATGAGTGACATCTATGTTTAAAATTTTAAATGTCAATCGCTCTGTAGGTAATTAAGCATTTGTTTCGTAGTAATTGGCAAGACTCCGTTGGTACAGTTTTTTCCCGATATTTACGATTGAAATTTTGTTATTTTTCAGCGTCATTGAATTTTTTCAAAATGGCGTGTGGTTCGGGAAATGAGAAGCTTGTTCGCAAAACGCGTGGTGGGCGGCTAACATCAGCCCAAATTGAAAATTTATTGGCTGAATCTGACGACGATAACCTCAGTGACCATATAGATTCCTCAGATCCGGAGTCCGAGGACGAAGAATCCACTGAGGAGACAGTGGAAGTTTTGGACATTTCGACGAGTGAAGTTGGCCCGTCGGCTTCCATACCTCCAGCAAAACGTCGTAAAACTACTAATCCTGATGAATGGACGTGGAATTCGTCTCCAAACATCAGCCGGATTCCATTTACCGGCAACCCAGGATTACGAAGAAGTACTTTACAGGTTTTGGAAGGTGACAAGACGGAGTTGACGGCGTATTTACAATTCTTCACGGCGGCATTTTGGGCAGCCATTGTCGTCGAAACAAATCGGTGCGTAAATAATTTCCGTAAACTAATTTAGCATCATGTTTATATAGTTATATACTTTTTTCATAAGATTAGTTTTTTATACTGTGCTTCGTGTAATTGTACGAAATACTGTGAATGAATGTGTACATTTTTAGCAGAAAATTGATTTTACAATTGAGCTGTCAAAAACCAAAAAGGATACGTTTTTCATGTTATAATTTTTATTGTAGATATGCATCCCAAAGGATTGCGGTCAAGCCAGACCCAGGATGGACGGAGGTGACTTCCGCTGAGCTGCAGTCCTACTTCGCTCTGTGCCTGCTGATGGCTTCATGCCAAAAGTTCTCCCTACAATTATACTGGACTAAGAGGAAGGTGATAGAGACACCTTTCTTTCGAACTGTAATGTCACGATTGCGTTTTCAATCTATTTCTCGGTATATTCACTTTGCAGAAGACAATACGGCAAACCCCAAAGATAGATCGAAAAAGATTCGCCCGATAATAACTCATCTGAGAGAGACCTTCCGCAGTGTTTATAAACCAGACTTTGATCTTTCCATCGATGAAAGTTTGATGAAATTCCGGGGACGCTTATGTTATATCCAATATAATCCTAGTATGCAAATAGGGAATCATGCAAATCATGCAAATCATGCAAAGTGGCCCTCCACGTCCCTGAATGTTTTGAGGACTATCATACTAAAATTAATTTTTAGTCATAAGTATATATTAATGAAAAAAATGTATATTATGGTAATAAGTATGATAAATGTACAACTTTTCTTACTCTAATTATAAAAAAATGAAAAAAAAAATTGGTTTTTATAAAAAAAATATATTTATATCCTCGTTTAATCATATATATATATTTTTTTTTTTAAACGCTGCATATATTTTTTACATACCTTGATTCTATGCACAAGTAAATTAAAAAAAATTGTTACGTTTGCATTTTTAGTTTAAAAGTTATATAAGATTTAGTACACCACTGCAGATTTAAAACTTTTGGTACAAAATTAATTCGGATGTTAAGGCCAAGTTTTTAGCTAAACAATTCGGATGCCAATGGGTTAATCCAACGAAACTGACCAGACACATGTTGACTTGTGGTAAAAAAAACATTCTCCTATCCCCACTGCAACTAGTTATGTTCCAAAAAGTGCGAATTAAAATTTCACATGGTGGATCACAGTGGAAAAAAAACTTTCGCGTGTTCCGAGTGCTACTATTCTTATTCAAGAAAGTCATATTTATATTATTGTTGAATTAAAATCGTTTTTACAATCACAATATCTACGCGTTTACTATGCACAATACTATGGAATGCGGACGATATCTAGGTCAAGGTTCTTAGCGCGGTGGTACTTGGCTGACGGTCTGAAGACTGAATACTCACTACTAGCTGCGTCGGGCTTATTTATATGATACAGCCGACGGCAACAGTAGGTAGGCGAAATCGCAAATAAAACGGAGATACTTGCTCAGTCTGGGCCTTTCGGGAAATTTCGGCGGCGCTGCTTTTACGCATAGGCGATAGGCTAGAACCTTCAAGCGAGTTGGCGTTATGTGCCAGACCGACTTGCGACGTATTGTCGAAGGTAGGTCGCGTTGTTTACGATTAGTTCTCGGTAGTAATTTGTAAGTACTGAGGTAGGTCAAGCTGTTTACTATTTATGAGTTAATTCTGGATTATTCTCTCGACGCCACAGTTTTGAAAACCCCTATGTGAGATCGGTATAGTGGTCAACCTCTTTTTTTAACCCTAGAACCGTACCCTGGGGTACAAATTTAAAAAAAATTGAAAATTTGCGATAATTTTTTCGTTTCACAACGGATCTTTTCGCGTCGCCGCGTATTTGCAAGTGGGGGGGAGTCGCTTCGAAGCATCAGTCGAGCGGGAGTCCTGCTAGTGTGTGGTCGTGGCAAAACGTGCGTGGGGCGCTCCAGTACCCCTGGGTACGGTTAAGGTAATTATTTTCATTACTATGATTTTAATGTTTTTGCGAAAATAAGCATGTTATTATGCTATTTGATACGTGTTTAATGTTTTGCGATTCAAAATCGTATTATATCATAAATAGTATAATATATACAGGAAAAGGTTCTACACCACGAGGATTACCAGTTGCTGAGTATTATGCATTGGAGCTTTCAACTTCTATTCATGGATCTAACAGAAATATCACGTATGATAACTGGCTTACTTCAATCCCTGCTGCTGAAAAACTGCTTTCAAAAAATATTACAACAGTTGGAACACTGAAAAAAAACAAAACAGAAATACCTTCCCATTTCTTGGACACAAAAGACCGCCATATGAATACATCAATGTTTGCTTTTCATAACGAACTTACTTTACTATCATATGTGCCTCCAAAGCTAAGCAAAGGAAAAAAGAAAAACGTACTTATGCTTTCCACTACACACTTCCAACCAGACCAAGACAAATCTGTTGATTTACCAGAAATAATAAGTTTTTACAACCAAACCAAGGGGGGTGTGGATACGTTTGATCAACTTTGTCATACATACAGTGTGTCTCGTAAAACTCGTCGCTGGAGCCTTTGTGTCTTCTATGGAATTTTGAATATCGTCGGAATCAATTCTATGATATTACTGCATTCATCTAACGCTACCGGAAAACAAGTTTTCAAGAATAGACGAACTTATCTGAAGACGTTAGCTTTTGACCTTATAAAACCTCACTTGGAGGATCGATTTTTATACAAAACTTTGCCGATGCATCTCCAAGAAAGTATTGGCGGAATATTAGGAAAAAAGCGGTCTTATGATGCTACAACCCCTTCAAAATCAAAATCTGGAAGATGTTCATTTTGTCCCAGGTCAAAAGATCGTAAGTCACGCGCTCAATCTCAGAAATGTAAACGTTTCATATGTTTAGAGCACCAAACAAAGATTTGCACAAAATTGTTAAGAAAAGTTACATTTAATTAAGCCTTATTGTATTATGTAAGACTGAAATAAGTGCCATAACAGTCTAGTAAGTTAATTTTGAATAAATGTTTTTTCTCACGTAAAAAAGATGTTTTATTTAACGGGGTACTCCAGTACCCCTGGGTACTCTTAGTGTATGATCTATGATGGGTACGGTTCTAGGGTTAATGATTCTGGAATAACAACTCTATTTTGACATATGATACATCCGTTATTTAAAAAAAACTCTAATCTTTTGTCCGAAAATTATTTTTTTAAAATTATCATCTGTATCTTTGTCGACCAACCTTTGATAAGATGACTTTTGATTTGACTTAATACATTGTCTTTCTCAGTTTCGCTATTTATTAATTCTAATGACAAATTTGACCCATTATTTTCAAAATAATTTATCATATAATTATATGACCTGATTCCAATTTATCATCAGAAGGATTATTATCAATCGGAGATCTACTTAAAAGGTCTGAAAAGTTATGTAATGTTGCAATCTTGATGCCGCCATCTTTGGATGTTTTATCGTTACCAAAAATCATAACTTACGGTTGATTATCCACTGATAAAATAAATTCTCTACGGTATAAATATTGATAAAATTTCTTTACCCCGAAAATAATCGCCATTTTCTCAATGTCCGGATAGAATAATTATGTTCTGCCTTACCTAAAAAACAACTAGCGAAATCTATAGGTCTTTCATTCTCATTATTAAACACATGTAAAAGTGTTGCTGCAACTCCGTTCATGGTTCCATCAATCTGTTACTAATTTAACAGGAATATTCACATCAAAATAATTGAATATTCTACCTGTTGTTAGTATTTTTATAACTTTCGCATAACTCTCTTATTTTTAATTCCAACTTAATTCTCAAACTAAATCAGAAAACAAAAACAAATAAAAATATTTTTTTCTAACATTTAGTAATAAATATATAAATACATTTTTTTGGTGCAAACACAAAGTTTTTTTTAAAAATGGTTCCGCTTAAGTTTAAACGTGTAAAAATGGAATTTAAATTACGGGTACCGAAAAAATACACATTTTATTACACAAATGTATTTTAAGAATTATCACCACCTCACTTTTTTTTGTCTTGTTCAAAAATTATTACAAAAGGTCGGAACCTTCGGTTACAAAGAGGTGTACGTTTTGATTATTTTGTGGTAAACTTCTATTTTCGAATATAAAGCTTGTTTTTTTTCTTCTCTATAACCCCGTTTATTACTAACAATGCTGGTAAGGGAGATCTGTAGAGAGATCGTGTAGTGGAAAACATAGGTAAAAGAGAATAAAGTTTGTGGGAAAGAAATAAAAATTATAGCGAAAAATGCTTGTGGATGAGAATTTCTTTATTTGAAGGAGTCCATTTCAAATTATTCGCCGACCACTGTCTGTTTTACAAATTAACTTAGATCTATTAAATATTGATTCAAATAAATGACTTATTTCTAAATACATACAATCGTCAATTCATCACTTTAGCTTAAATAAATCCAATATTCACTGAATACAATATAAGTAGATATAATTTTAAAAAAGAATCAACCTTTCTTAGACAGAAAAGGTAACAGGATTTTAAACCGTTACTCTGAACACCATTTTATTCTTTGCTAGACCACATTTTGCATCTTCACACATTTAATTTTAATAAATGAACAAATAAAAAATATTAAAAAAATAAAATAATTAAAATATTGAAGACAATATTAGTGATTTTTAAACGAAAATCTGAAACAGAAAAATCAGAAAAGGAAACGGTCACATCTGGGACTCGAACCCAGGACCCTTGTCTTTCCGGGACAATGCTCTACCAACTGCGCTAATGGGACCCTATCCTCTTCGGTCACTTTTAACTGTATCATACTTCGAATAAGAACTACCAACGTTGTCTTCATTTTTTCACCGCACATTTTTATTGGCAACTATCTTTATGTATGATCGCAAGATTCAACCCGAACTAAATGCAATCCTAGACAGCGTCTTATAGATAAACCTATCTTATTGTTTTTATTTTTAATGTGCGACATCTATTGACTTTTTATGCAAGTCTAGAAAATGAATTATTATTTTTCGGAATAACTTATTGAGTAAAACCTCAAATTATAATATTTAAATATTGAAGACAATATTAGTGATTTTTAGACGAAAATCTGAAACAGAAAAATCAGAAAAGGAAACGGTCACATCTGGGACTCGAACACGTTGGTAGTTCTTATTCGAAGTATGATACAGTTAAAAGTGACCGAAGAGGATAGGGTCCCATTAGCGCAGTTGGTAGAGCATTGTCCCGGAAAGACAAGGGTCCTGGGTTCGACTCCCAGATGTGACCGTTTCCTTTTCTGATTTTTCTGTTTCAGATTTTCGTTTAAAAATCACTAATATTGTCTTCAATATTTAAATATTAAAATTTGAGGTTTTACTCAATAAGTTTTTCCGAAAAATAATAATAAAATAATTGTTAGACGTTAGGATAAAAAAGTAAAAACATTGATTTATTAATATTCATATGCAACACAAGAAACACACACAGGTATCTACAAAAAAAATATTCATGCCATTAATAATTAAATTGATATCTTTAATAACCTAATAAAACACTTAAAAAAGTTGAACCTTTTTTATTGTTTTTTTACAATGCTTGAACAAAGTGTGACTTTACCGGGGTACCCCGTTCTGAGGTCACAATTAATCACATCAAGCTGATAATGTGATGAAGCTTTATAAAAGTTTTTTAAAGGCAATCGAAATACGTTTCCCACCCGTCGACTTTTCTGGCTGAATGGGTCGTCTTGAACTTTTTGATGGCTGGGGAAGATGCATGACGTAACTGAAGTGATTGTATTTTAGATTCTGGAGTTTAGTAGCACATCCTCGTCTCATCTCCCGTCAAGATATAGTCCAGAAAAGCTTCGCCCTTCTGTGCAAAATGATCCATAATTTCACGCGGATCTTATACGGACGTGAGGTGGCGGGAGCGCACGATGACATCTCTATCGGAAGAATTTACTGTGACTGAAAACAATGGCCGACAAACATGCGGGACCGAACACACTTACTGTTAAACACAAGGTGCGCCAACTTCGAAACTTGGATGATCTTCGTAATAAAATAAAATATAACGCGAAGGTGAATGGTAGAAGAAATCGGGGACACCCAACTATATTGCGTCGATCAGGTGAACCAAATATTTGAGTATGTTGAGATAATCATTCCCTTTACTATATACCTACCCGAAACCTGGTTATGATACATACTTACAAGATGTATATAAAGAGTTTTTATTTTTATAAATTGTTTTTAAATAACAGAAAATAATATGTTAGCATGGGAGATAATTCGAGAGCAAAAACTATGGAGTTCCTCAAGGATCCTTACTGGGGCCACTCATATTCAAAATGAACAAAAATGATATTTGTCAATTGATTAAATGGCGAAATCTTCTTATACGCAGATGACACTGCCATATTTTACGAAGGCAAAAACTGTGAAATTTTATTAGAACAATCTTAAATCGATCTTAATATATTGAAAAACTGGCTTATTAAAAATATCCTATCAGATATACTAATATAGGTTAATATCTAAAAAAAAACGGTTAAATTATCTTAAGGTCACCAAAAAAAATGACGTCGTTACATAAACAATTACAAACAGAAGAAAAAAACCTACATATTCCAGGTGTGAAATATAACTGAGCCTACAAACTGAAAAAAACTTGACCTTTAAACAGCACATAGAAAAGCTGAAAGAAAATATCAATCAACTAATTGATGTATTTGGTAGAATCTCTTACCTTCTACCAACAGAAGTAAATATGGGCTTATACTTTTGCTAAATACAGTCCCACCCAAATTATCTGATGTAAATATGAAGAAACACACACATTACTAACATTACCGATAGGCAAATAATACATAGTAAAATTATTAATAAAACTCATCAACTATAACACACATGCCCCCAAGAAAATACTGTACAAGGAAATTAACTAATTAAGAATTAGAAAATTATATGAATAAACGAGAAACATATGACTTTTAAAACTATAAAATACAAAATGTACCAGTACACACGAACACAATATTTTTAAAAACGTCACAAGAACACGAAGACTATATTATACAATATAGTAAATTGTACACAAATACAGTAATGACTGAAAGTGGTAAGAGAAGCATAGGTCATGCGTGTTTTAATATTAACATCCCTATAAGAACATGAATAATTAGTAACACAATAGTAACCGATCATAAAAAAATTTCATCGCTATGATTCAGCACGTGTTTCATAAGGTTGTGGTTTCTAAAACATTTTTTATTTGAAATATATACATATAACAGATTTAAAGAAGAAAAGCATATTGTTCTAAAAACTAATCACAATAAAATGTTTTCTTTTTAACGTTACTACCCAATCCAATAGAGGAAAAGTTTCTCGTATTTGAGTTGGGGAGTAGTGCCATTACAGTATACATAAGGTAAAGAAAAGAGAGAAAGATTTTATTTATAAAGAAAGAAAAAAAAACAAGTTAATATAGTATGAAAACAAAAGTGAAGATAATGAAATAGACTAATATAGCAGTTACTAAATTAGATACAAAATAAATGTAAATAAATTTAAGAATATGGATGTAGTAAAATAAAAATAATATTATTAAATTTCGATTAATAAGTAGGTGGTAAGTACATGGAGTTATTCTATTCAGTTGGAATAAAGCAGAGTTGATAATATTGCAAGAGTAGGTACATAATAAATTGCGACAATAAGCTAATGGTTAGTTAGAATTCTGATATGATATTTCAAGAGGATATGTTAAAAAATGAAAAATATAATTATATATTGGTATTTTTTTGTGAATTAATGATGAATTTAAATATTTTTTTTTAACAAAGTATAAAATATTAAAATTTGCATTTGGTCAATATGAACATTTAATCAAAAGATACGTTAAAAATCGTTATATGAAATTAATACGTAAAATTATCATTGGGTTGATCAAGGAGTTGTTTTATTTGTGATTTAAAAACTTTATAATTTTGATTTTATGTGGGAGTGCACTAAAAAAATTAAACCTTGATAAGTGTAATGGTGTTGGTGGTGAAGAACTCATTTTAAATTATGGGATTTCTAAGTTGCCACGTGATCTTGATCGGTTTGTTATTTTCGGAAATGTTACTGTTGTATTGGGATGATCTCTGTGAGAATAATAAGAAATTAAAAAAAACATGAATTGTTTATTATCGACGGTGAGTCATCAAATGTCTCGTATAATTTATTTTTACATAAAATGAACAAAGATCATGAAAAAACTATACATAGAACATTTATAAAGTTTATATACCGTAATACTTCCCTTTTGAGGAGAGGAATAGTTCTGTTCGGCACAAAACAGATCAGGCCAATAACACTTTCGAGAACGTAAATAGTTGCACTCGGAACATATAAAGTTTTTTCTCCAGTATGAGTCAGCATCTGCCAATTCAGATATGACTTGAAACATGAAGAAGGTCTTTCTGGACAGTAAAATCGCACGTGATTCTTTCTTTCGAATAAATGAAGAGTTGCACTTTAATAAATTAAAACTTTTTTCTCTATTGTGAGTCAGTATGTGTCTCGACAAATTTCCCTTTTGAGAATATGAATAGTTGCAGAAAGAACATGACAAAAGTTTTTCTCCAGCGTGAGTCAGCACGTGGCACGTCAAAAATTTCTATTGAGTACATGTAGAGTTGAACTTAAAAAAATTTATTTGAAACACAAAAAAGAGTTTTTGCCACTGTGAGTAAGCATATGTCTCGTCAATTTTCCGGTATGAAAAAATGAGCTATTGCACAAAGCACATGAAAAAGCTTTTTTTCTAGTGTGAGTCAGTATGTGACTTATCAAATTTCCCTTTTGCAAAAATGAGTTATTGCACAATGAACATGAAAAAGGTTTTTCTCCAGTGTGAGTCAGCATATGTCTTGTCAAATTTCCCTTAAGAAAAAATGAGCTATTGCACAAAGAACATGAAAAAGCTTTTTTCGAGTGTGAGTCAGAATGTGGCTTATCAAATGTCCCTTTTGCGAAAATGATTTATTTCACAAAGAACATGAAAAAGGTTTTTCTTCAGCGTGAGTATGCAGTTTTTTCTTTAGATACCTTCTTTGAAAACATTAATAGTTGCACTCCAAACATGAAAAAGGTTTTTCTTTCGTATGAGTCAGAGAATGTGTTGCTTTAGATGGCTTTTTTGAGAACATGAATAGTTGCACTCCAAACATGAAAAAGGTTTTTCTCCAGTGTGAGTCAGCATGTGGCTCGTCAAATAATTCTTTCGAGCGCATGAATAGTTGCACACAGAACATGAAAAAGGTTTTTCTGCGGTGTGAGTCAGCATGTGGCTTATAAAATTTCCCTTTTGCGAAAATGAGTTATTACACAAGGAACGTGAAAAAGTTTTTCTCCAGTGTGAGTCAGCATATGTCTTGTCAAATTTCCCTTTAGAAAAAATGAGCTATTGCACAAAGAACATGAAAAAGCTTTTTTCGAGTGTGAGTCAGAATAAGGCTTATCAAATGTCCCTTTTGCGAAAATGATTTATTTCACAAAGAACATGAAAAAGGTTTTTCTCCAGTGTGAGTCAGCATGTGTTTCTTTAGGGAGCCTTTTTGAGAACATGAATAATTGCACTCCAAACATGAAAAAGGTTTTTCTCCAGTGTGAGTCAGCATGTGTTTTTTTAGGGAGCCTTTTAGAGAACATGAATAGTTGCACTCCAAACATAAAAAAGGTTTTTCTCCAGTGTGAGTCAGCATGTGGCGAGTCAAATTAACCTTTCGAGAGTATAAATAGTTGCACTCCAAACAAGAAAAAGGTTTTTCTCCAGTGTGAGTCAGCATGTGACTCTTTAGGTTGCTCTTTAGAGAACAAGAATAGTTGCAATCCAAACATAAAAAAGGTTTATCTCCAGTGTGAGTCAGCATGTGTTTCTTTAGGGAGCCTTTTTGAGAACATGAATAGTTGCACTCCAAACATGAAAAAGGTTTTTCTCCAGTGTGAGTCAGCATGTGTTTTTTTAGTGAGCCTTTTAGAGAACATAAATAGTTGCACTCCAAACATGAAAAAGGTTTTTCTCCAGTGTGAGTCAGCATGTGGCGAGTCAAATTAACCTTTCGAGAGTATGAATAGTTGCACTCCAAACAAGAAAAAGGTTTTTCTCCAGTGTGAGTCAGCATGTGACTCTTTAGGTTGCTCTTTAGAGAACAAGAATAGTTGCAATCCAAACATAAAAAAGGTTTATCTCCAGTGTGAGTCAGCATGTGTTTCTTTAGGGAGCCTTTTTGAGAACATGAATAGTTGCACTCCAAACATGAAAAAGGTTTTTCTCCAGTGTGAGTCAGCATGTGTTTCTTTAGTGAGCCTTTTTGAGAACATGAAAAGTTGCACTCCAAACATGAAAAAGGTTTTTCTCCAGTGTGAGTCAGCATGTGACTCTTTAGGTTGCTCTTTCGAGAACAAGAATAGTTGCAATCCAAACATAAAAAAGGTTTATCTCTAGTGTGAGTCAGCATGTGTTTCGTTAGGGAGCCTTTTAGAGAACATGAATAATTGCACTCCAAACATGAAAAAGGTTTTTCTCCAGTGTGAGTCAGCATATGGCTCGTCAAATAATTCTTTCGAGCGCATGAATAGTTGCACACAGAACATGAAAAAGGTTTTTCTACGGTGTGAGTCAGCAAGTGGTTAGTCAAATTATCCTTTAGAGAGCATGAATAGTTGCACACAGAACATGAAAAAGGTTTTTTACCGATGTGGGTCAACATGTGCCTCATCAAAAGGTTCCTAAGAGAAGACGTATAATTGCACTCAGAACATGAAAAAAGTTTTTTTCCACTGTGAGTCAGCATGTGGCACTCCGTAGTTTCAGTTGATTGTGTCTTCAGATCTGACGAAATTTTGAAAAAAATAGGATAATTAGTAAGCTTCATGTGACTTATTACTTTCGTGTCAGAAAAACACTCACGTAAAAGTAAAAAAAATAGGTTTCCACACGAACAGGCGACTTATTTGTGCCTTGAACTTATTTTTACTTTTGAATTGAAACGCCGAGTTTTAAATAGATTTACTTAATAAAACAATTTTATTAATAAGTAGTGTTTGCAATGAAATGTGAAGAATTAAAAATTATTATTCTTACAAAGACTTTTCATAGATTATAGTTTTTGCTACAGAAAATATTCATTCACTGGGCATCACATTCATCTTGAAATATCTCATCAGTATTTTCAGACGTGTTGCTGCAAGATGAACCATTTCAGAGGCCGCATATAACAGGACACTCCAATACTGCTCGGTTGTTTTTTTTCAGGAATTTATGTGAGTACGGGAAATCAGTGCGACTAATATTTATTATTATTTCCCTTTACTTCTGTATAATAAACTGTCAGTATTTAATACGAAATAACTTCTGCAGCAACCAAATCAAACACACTCGACCATTTAGATTTCGCTTTTGCGCTCCATTTGCGTATTTATGTTTTGCGATATTCATAAGCTTTACATCGAAAACATCTTTTTTCACAAATTCAGTCTTACAGAAAATTTAAGTTATTTTCTAACTGCATTAGAAATGTAGTAATAATAATGGCAAATACTATGTTTGGATACTTTTTCGTTGACCTTAAAATGAAAAAAAATATTATAGCTTCAAAAATATAGAAGTCAAATTATTTTTTTAAACCACAATCTCACAATTATTTGTAGGTAGTTTTATAAGGAGTTCCATTTTGGATTTAATTTTTTCACATGTTCTAGTTTCGGAGACATAATGGCTTAGAACTCCCTTGGTAGGTACTTACTATCTGAAAAAATCAGCATTACGGTTTTTTTGTCTAGATTAACTAACTACTAAGAATGAAAAAAACATTTTACCTGCTAAATATGATTTAAGATTTTCACGGCCAAAAGTATTTTTGTTATTTGTTTTTGGGGTGTTATGCCGTGTTGCGCTAACTCCTTCTTTAGCCAACGTTTCGGACAACATTGCAGTGTCCATCATCAGGGCAGATGTGTTATTTGAGGTTGTGTAAAAATGTGAGCTTATGTATGAGGTTGTGATACCGTGTTGCCAGCTCCAACCCTCTGAGCTAACATTAACGTATCATTTTATTTTTTATTTTTTTTTTATTATTATTTATATTTATATTATTTTATATTTATATTTATATTTTTTTATTTTTGTTCCTGAAATCCTGGGGAGACCCAAAACTTATAGAGCACGGCTGATTACGGAAGCCATTGAAATTCATAAAAATCCCGTAAACATTAATAGAGACGATGGAGCTAAGCTCAATAGTTCTTGGTATCCGGTAATTGACGGATACACCAGAGCTAAACGAAGAAAACCACTTTGAATAAAAAAAATAAAAAATATAAAAAAAAAATAAATAAAAAAAAAATAAAAAATAAAATGATACGTTAATGTTAGCTCAGAGGGTTGGAGCTGGCAACACGGTATCACAACCTCATACATAAGCTCACATTTTTACACAACCTCAAATAACACATCTGCCCTGATGATGGACACTGCAATGTTGTCCGAAACGTTGGCTAAAGAAGGAGTTAGCGCAACACGGCATAACACCCCAAAAAC
Source organism: Hesperophylax magnus (assembly GCA_026573805.1). NCBI lineage: Eukaryota > Metazoa > Arthropoda > Insecta > Trichoptera > Limnephilidae > Hesperophylax > Hesperophylax magnus. The sequence goes on from JAIUSX010000231.1 coordinate 1,346,735, forward strand.
AAATAACAAAAATTTTACCTGCTGTCTGGACAATTCTTTCAAAGCGTTCTAAGCACTCCTTTTTAACATCCGGCAGGTCTATGTCAATTTCCGTATATGGAAATCCCCCTTCATCTTCTTCTCGGGGTCCAAGCTCCGCCTTGATGGTAACAGACTCTATATTAAAGCAACCTGAAAGACAATACAACAAAGTATATTAACCGTCAATGTTCAAAAAAACTTGTTTTTAATTAAAATTAAAAAAAATTAAATTAAAGTAAAATATTTACGGCAAAAGATAACACTGGTTGACCACACAGGAGCAATAATAAGGTGCAAAGACTTAAATCTGAATATAGGAAATAATAAAGATGCCAGATTTCACTTCAAGGACCGATGTTTCAAGAAGGAAAACATTTACTCTTGACCACCTTCAGAACACGGTTTTATAATTATAAGTCAATGGAATGATTTGGTTGATAGACACGAATATATGTCAAAAACAGATGAGGGTTTATTGTGCGCAATACTTGAGATAAAGGGTTTTGTAGTTTAGCAAAGATTAGAAAGATAGCAAAGATTTATTTTAAAGTAAATACGTCCTGTTTGCACGACATTTCGAAACGGACATGGATTCCGAATATCCGAATTTAACATTCTACATTTTATACGTATGCAATGCAACTAACCGTCTGTCTGAGTACTCTCCGCATATTGCAAACATTCCTTCTTTATATCTGGAAGATCGAAATTTATATCTGTATACGGTATTTCATCTCCGCCTTCTTCATGGGGCCCTTGTTCCGGCTTGATGGAAACAGTCTCTTGATTTGGTAGATCCATGGCACTGCTGTTGTAGCGTTTAGTAATTGGTTCCGGCCAAACAAATATTCCTGAAAAAGAACATAATTGTGACGAAACCCTACTTTGTATCTGCTGTGAAAATTTGGTTTGGCTTGTAATATTCTGTAAAAACAATGAAATAGTATTCATAACACATTATTGGAAATTAGGATATAATTTTATATAACCAGATAATTTTAGACATTTGAGCATGACATAAGAACAGTGGTCGCTACCAAAATGAATAGCAATGAAAATAAAAATTATCACTAACTAATATCAACTATCGTAACTATATTTAATAACTATCACAAGGGATTATGCGTTAAGCTGCGCGGGTGATTGGATGAAACAATGGACGTTAAAGAAAGCATGTGTCAACCAATATATGAGCTAAACATAGACAGTAAAGTCATAGAAAATTATTGTTATAATTTCCAAAAAACCCGATCTCGTCGGTTCATTCCAATAATTTTAGTCTTGTGTACTATAACATCATGTTGTTATTCTTCAAGGTTCGTAGAAAACTTATTTTATAAGGTTGGCTCATACAGGCAGGTGTCGTAAATAAAAATGCATTCGGCCGCTCGTGAGCTCGTGACGTTACCTGAAGACCCAAAACAAGTGATAAATTTGACAGCCAGTCATTGTCTACCACATAAACATAAATAAACCACTCTCTAGATCGATATCTTCGGGCTTTTTGTATGGCCCCATTTTGTCACCCCCTTAACCACAGACGACCACAGATAAAACGGTCGTTTGGTCCAGACAGGTAAATATATCATTGACCATAAAGAAATCTCAAGGCCATTTAAAAAAGTGCAAACATCTGCACCCATCTAACATCGTTCATTCACTAGCCCAAAAAAATTATATTTTAAAAATAAAAATGTTGGAATGCAGGAAAAGGAAAATAAAAAAAACCCACAGCTATGCACACATCAAAAAAAAAAAAAATTTCAAAAAGACAATGGACAGTAATTTAAAACAGGGTCAGTACAACCGATGTATTGAGCATTTATTTATCATTGAAGTAGCAGATTATACTAATATATCTAAACAAAACATGAAACAGAACAAGACACAGAAAAATAATAATAATAATCTTCTACAGGATGTGACGAGTTTAGTGCAATCCCACACGTCCCATATAGATATACATTTTTTTTTTGTACAATAGATATAATAAATTATCAAATAAGGAAAACTATGCAGGGTGTGGTCTTGAGTGCGCATGGGCCCAGCGCTCACTCAGGTGACTCAGGAGTGGCGCTTGGTGCTGGTAGTCTGCGGTCACCAACGTGTTGGCGGAGGCCATTAGCCGCATCCTGGCTCCAGTGACCCGGTGTCTCATCAGGCCGGCAAATCCATTCAGTCCTAGTTCCGTGAACATTGTCGATGCGCTGCTGTATCTTCGGTATCCAAATAAAAAGTAACGATCTCAACTAGGAATCGAAACCAGGATTTGTGTCTTGCTGCAACAACTTAATAGGATTTAATTTTACCTTGCACAAAAATATAAGAATATATACACAAAATATATATTCAACGTGTTGAAAAATATCCAATATGCAGATGATAAAAAATACACTTATTTATTAAATCAATCAACGACTGCATTAATCTCCAAAAGGACCTCAATCGTCTTTTTGTCTATTGCGAATTAAACAAACTTGTTATTAACATCGCAAAATGCAATAAATTAACATTTACACATGATAAAAATAAAATATCCTTTGTAAACACACTAAACGGCACACACATCAATGAAGTAAAATATATCAGGGACCTTGGGGTAACACTGGATGTTAAATTAAACTTTATCCGACACACTGATGACACCACTAACAAAGCCAATAAAATGCTGGGATTTATAATTCGCATAGCAAAACCCTTCCACAACATAAACACTCTATATTCCCTTTACACCTCATATATTCGCCCGCACCTGGAACACTGTATACCGATTTGGGCTCCTTTATACCAAGCCCATATTGAAAGAATAGAAAGAATTTAAAAAAATGTTTAAAACACATAAATAATATATATATCATTGTATATTATGTAAAAGCTGTTTGTTTCTTATAAAATAAATAATAACTCAACCTAACCTTTACTAATCTAACCTTACCCAACCCAACTAAACCTAACCTAATCTAACTATACCTATCAAACCTAACCTTTAATAACCCAACACAACCTATCCTAACCCTTTTTAGTATTTGCATAGAGTTAATGGTAAAAATTCTAGCCACTGGTTTCAGGAATACCAACGAAAGAAAATGTCATCAACAAAAATTATTCCTGCTGTTGTTCCATACAACAAAAGCGAATGATCATTTCACGTAATTAAAAATTTTAATTTTCCCAAATGCAGTCAATTTCCCTTTATAGTAATTACGGTAAATCAAAAGGTTTTTTTTAAATATTTCGTACTATCCGAAGTCAGAGATTCAGAATAATTACGTAAATTTACATTTGATTTAAATAATCATTTAAAAAATGTATGTATTTCCAATATTATTTTGAAAACGGAGATTTTGAGAAAGTTATTATTATGTGTTATTTATTGAGTTATCTTACGATTTATGGCAATTCTCTCAATATTCAGTTATTTGTGAAAAATTCAAATAAGTATTCAAATTATTTATAGAAAAAAAGATAATTAATTACTCATTCAAAACTAAAAATCGTACTATACTTAAATATATATTTGCATGTCCTAAACTAAACACTTCAGTTGCCGAACACCAATATAACCACCAAGGAAAATTGGTAAATCACCAGCAGAAGAATTAATGATAAAATTTGTTATACGTAAGATTTGTAACAAGGTGTGTGCATCACTTTACTATCATCGCATCTATGGTCTTGGATTGTGGGACCTTTAAGTACCTACACATTGTCATTTTGCTATTGGTCAAATTGACAGCACTGGAATTTTGACTTGGAGAGTTGCCAAACTTGAGGGAGGTAGAATCTGTGATTTGCATTGGAAGCAGTAGCCATTCTTTGATCACCAGCCCAGATCAGCGGCCATTCCTCTTGGCTGAGGTTCTACGAACACATTCGCCAATTTTTGTGAGCATCAGCTTTGCATATGGAGCATTGACCATTTGATTGATGGAATCGGATGGCATCTGCCGATCCTGATTGGTTAAGAGTGACCCTTTTGGAGACCAGCAGCGTGAGGCTGTTTTGCATTGGACTACGACATTTGATAAATTATAAACTGGGACAGTTGCTGTGAAGAGCCGGAATCTACTATTTCGCATCAAGAACGAACTGGTATCACACCTTCATTTTACCTATGCAAGCCCTTTGCCAGACAGATTTTTTTTGTTTAACTTCCGATTTTATTGTCCGGGTTAAATCTTCCCCACAGTAAAAACTATACCCTTCCACACACTTTTCCACAAATGATCATCTAGTCACGCAACATTATGTAAGTGCATTATATAAGCAAAATAAATACAAGAACAACACGTCAACTCACCAGAGATCAAATGGGAAAATAATTCACCGACTCCAGATATTTTCATATCAGAGGGTTCGGCTCGGTAGAACTTCTAACAGGGCCTATAAGTCCCACTGATCCCTCAACATAAATATTTAAAAAATCTTTTGTTATCCTACATGTATTCAAAATGACCGACTTTTGCATCTTTATTGCATTTGATAGATCTAATTCTCCTAAATTTTTTTATTTTTAAATTTTTAAAACTAGGATGCTAATTAATTTATTTTTTATTATGTCTTTTTTGTGGTAATACATTTTAGTATTCTTAAATTTTTATTTTTATTTCTAGATAAAAAATACCCATCCTTACTTTTATTTGTTGCCACTTAATCCAACGGTAACAAATTCTAATATTGAACACTGTCAAGAAATATGTTTGAGATATCAGTAACAAAAAAAAACTGTTTCCCCTATTTATTTAAAGATTTTCCATTATCACAGTTTTGTTTCAGATATATTTTTTTGAGCTTCAAGCTATCGCTACCACAGCAGCGCCATGGGTCTACTAAATCCAGAAAATGTTTCCATCAAGACGGAACCAGAGCCCCAGGAAGAAGACAGTGAAATACCGTATACGGATATAGATGTCGACCTCCCAAATGTAAAGAAGGAATGTTTGCAATATGCGAAGAGTATTCCGTCTGCCAGTAAGTCTCATTTCATATGCTAAGAATGTAGCACATAAAATTCGGATGTTCTAAATTTACGACGTTATGAAATGTCGTGCCGACTGGACTAGGCTTGTTCCTCAAGTTTCACCTCAATTTATGACATGGTTTAAGTAACATGCTTTATTATACATATATTAAAAAATACACATATATTCATGGAAGAACACATCATTCCATTGAACTGAAGATGTTTAAGAACAAATGATTTTTCTTTCTTGTAAAATCAGTCCCTGAAGCGGACATCTTCGTATTTCTTATTTTTTAAATAACTTCTTCAGTGTGTAATGCAAATGCCCGCTTCTAAGTAGATATATTTAATAACATCTTCAATGGTAAATATTTTCAGGAACCTATTTTTATATTCACCTATTTTGGAGGTTATACTTATCAATATAAAACAGGGTTTTCCAATAAGAGGTGTTATTTTGATATTCAAAGAAAAATGCCATTTTTTAAATATAAATAATCAAATGTTTATTTCATTATAAAGAGGAAGATATGCCGTTAATAGTGAAAAATAACTTCAGTCAAATGACCACCACAACTACGCCTACAGGACCCTATCCTTTTCATGAAATTTTCCACAACCAAATCGCAAAGTGGCTGCCTTATGTCCTCGATAGCCTCACGAATTCCATCTTTGAGGTCTTGAATCGACGCTGGGCTGTTGGCGTAGCCCTTCTCTTTCACGTGGCCTCAAAGGAAGAAGTCGCGAGGTATGAAATCACAAGATCTCGGTGGCCAATTGTGATCACCTCTTCGAGAGATAAAACCGGTCCGGAACCTTTTCCCGTAAAAGATCAATGGTTTTCGTTGCTTGTGTGGCATGTAGCGCCGTCTTGTTGAAAGTAAACGTTGTCCAGATCAATACCATCCAATTCCGGCCAAAAAACTCATTAATTCCTTAATTAATATTCAAAATAACACCTCTTATTGGAAAACCCTATATATCAGTGGGCAGAATAAGACGTATAAATAAAAGGATAAAGGTCACAACTAGGAACCCAGGATCTACTGTCGTCCTGGGGGATACGTCTTTAGTATAATCAAGTCTTCAAATCGTTTTCTTAATCCTGAATTCAGTGACATTTATATTTGTATTTGTCTCGATCTTGTTCTGTTTCATGTTTTAATTTTATTTAAATCTTTCTACTAACACAAATACGTTTTGATGTACATCAATTATCGATATAAGTATTGTTGTTTTGTTTATCCAGGTAGCATTAATTTGGAGGCAGTTACCATCAAGGCGGATCTTGGACCCCGAAAAGATGAAGGGGGATATCCTTACGAGGAGATCGACATTGACCTGCCGGATATTAAAAAGGAATGCTTAGAACGTTTCGAAAGAATTACCCACACAGCAGGTAAAACCGATTATTGAGAACACGTCAAACAATTCGTGCTCTCCAATGTTTTACGTTTTTATGAATTCAAAGTGCTTATGTTATCTGGTATCACTCTGTTCTCTCCGGTATGGTTTCGCTATGTAAGTATAGTTTACAGGTTGCATAAATGTGCAACCTGTAAAAAAGGCGTTAACCATCAAGGCGGATCTTGTACCCCGAGAAGATGAAGGGGGATAAATTTCCGTGGCCTTCGCGATGTTAAAAAAAACTACTTAGAACGCTTTGAAAGCATTTCCCAGACTGCAGATCAAACCACGTTTCTATGTAAGTTTTCATTAAATTGTCACTGTGTTGATTTATCCGGTCACCATTTGTATTTACATATTTTAAACGAATTTACTAAGCCTATTTACGTTGTACGTAGGTTATAAGACTTGTTAGCTGCCTATATACGTATTTTTTTATTCATTTGTCGACAGATCTAAAGACTCATCCTGTGGAAAAACCTTTATTTTTCTATTCTCAAAAGAGCCATCTGACGAGCCACACGCCGACTCACAGTGGAGAAAAACCTTTTTTATGTTCCGAGTGCAACTATTCATGTTCTCTAAAGAGATATCTGACGCTCCACATGCTAACTCACAGTGGAGATAAACCTTTTTCATGTTCCGAGTGCAACTTTACATGTTCTTCAAACAATAATTTGAAGAGACATATGCTGACCCACTGTGGAGAAAAACCTTTCTCATGTCCGGAGTGCAACCATTCATATTTACGAAAGAGCGATCTCAGGAGGCATATGATGACCCACAATGGAGAAAAACCTTTTTCATGTTCCGAGTGCAACTATTCATGTTCTCGTAAGAGCCATTTGAAGGACCATATATTGACTCACAGTAATGATAAACCATTTTTATGTTCTGAGTGCAACTATTCATGTATTCTAAAGAGATTTCTGACGCCCCACATGCTAACTCACAGTGGAGAAAAACCTTTTTCATGTTCCGAGTGCAACTATTCATGTTCTCGAAAGAGAAATCTAAGGAGCCATATGCTGACCCACAGTGGAGAAAAACTTTTCTCATGTCCCGAGTGCAACTATTCATGTTCACGAAAGAGCTATCTAAGGATCCATATGCTAACTCACAGTGGAGATAAACCTTTTTCATGTTCCGAGTGCAACTTTACATGTTCTTCAAACAATAATTTGAAGAGACATATGCTGACCCACTGTGGAGAAAAACCTTTCTCATGTCCGGAGTGCAACCATTCATATTTACGAAAGAGCGATCTCAGGAGGCATATGATGACCCACAATGGAGAAAAACCTTTTTCATGTTCCGAGTGCAACTATTCATGTTCTCGTAAGAGCCATTTGAAGGACCATATATTGACTCACAGTAATGATAAACCATTTTTATGTTCTGAGTGCAACTATTCATGTATTCTAAAGAGATTTCTGACGCCCCACATGCTAACTCACAGTGGAGAAAAACCTTTTTCATGTTCCGAGTGCAACTATTCATGTTCTCGAAAGAGAAATCTAAGGAGCCATATGCTGACCCACAGTGGAGAAAAACTTTTCTCATGTCCCGAGTGCAACTATTCATGTTCACGAAAGAGCTATCTAAGGATCCATATGCTGACTTACAGTGGAGAAAAACCTTTTTCATGTCCCGAGTGCAACTATTCATGTTCTCGTAAGAGCCATTTGAAGGACCATATATTGACTCACAGTAAGGATAAACCATTTTTATGTTCCGAGTGCAACTATTCATGTTTTCTAAAGAGATATCTGACGCTCCACATGCTTACTCACAGTTGAGAAAAACCTTTTTCATGTCCCGAGTGCAACTATTCATGTTCACAAAAGAGATATCTGACCCGCCACATGCTAACTCACAGTAGAGAACAAACTTTTTCATGTTCCGAGTGCAACTATTCAAGTTCTCATACGAGCCATTTGAAGATACATATGCTGACCCACAGTGGAGAAAAACATTCTTCATGTTTCGAGTGCAACTATTCTTGTTCTTCAAACAAAAAATTGATGAGACATATGCTGACCCATATTTAAAATAAACCTTTTTCATGTTCCATATGCAACTTTTCATGTTCTCGAAAAAGCCATCAAAGGAGCCATATGCTCACGCACAGTGGAGAAAAACCTTTTTCATGTACCGAGTGTGACCATTAATATCCTCGAAAGAGCAATCTAAGGAAACATATTCTGACCAACAGTGGAGAAAAACCTTTTTCATGTTTCATATGCAACTTTTCATTTTCTCGAAAGAGATATCTGACGCACCATATGCTGACTTATAATGGAGAAAAACTTTTTTCATATTCCGAGTCTAGCTATTCATGTTCTCGAAATAGTAGTTTGATAAAACATATGCTAACTCACAAAATAGATTAACTTTTTTCATGTTCCGAGTGCGACTTTTCTCGAAACGGAAATTTGACATATGCTGACTCACAGTGTAGAAAAACCATTTTCATATATGATTTAAGATTTTCACGGCCAAAAGTATTTTTGTTATTTGTTTTTGGGGTGTTATGCCGTGTTGCGCTAACTCCTTCTTTAGCCAACGTTTCGGACAACATTGCAGTGTCCATCATCAGGGCAGATGTGTTATTTGAGGTTGTGTAAAAATGTGAGCTTATGTATGAGGTTGTGATACCGTGTTGCCAGCTCCAACCCTCTGAGCTAACATTAACGTATCATTTTTTTTTTTTTAAATTTTTTTTTAATTTAAAGTGGTTTTCTACGTTTAGCTCTGGTGTATCCGTCAATTACCGGATACCAAGAACTATTGAGCTTAGCTCCATCGTCTCTATTAATGTTTACGGGATTTTTATGAATTTCAATGGCTTCCGTAATCAGCCGTGCTCTATAAGTTTTGGGTCTCCCCAGGATTTCAGGAACAAATCCAAAGTAATGCCCGGTGTCAATCAAATGCTCGGCAATTGCCGATTTGTCAGGGTGGCCGAGTTTACAAGCTCTGAAGTGTTCTGAAATCCTTTTAGAGATAGTCCGCTCTGTCTGGCCTACATAGACCTTGTCACATCCGGAACAGCTGAGTTTATACACTCCATCTGTTTCCAGAGGAAACTTAGTCTTTGCAGACCTCAGTAAGTCCTGTATCTTTGTTGTTGTTCCGAAGACAGTCTTGATACTTTCCTTTCTCAATAGCCTGGCAATTCTGTCTGTTACATTGTGCACATAAGGCAGGAAGGCACAAGAGGTGTAAAGAAGAATCGATTGTACCAGTACACATCCAAATAAAAAGACACATCACATCCCGGAAAGCAGATAGAGTATTCCAAAGAGCGGAGGCTGCGCTATTAAGGGAGAGGATCCACAATGTGCGGAGCGAGCTGGATGGAGTATCTCGGGACCTTTTCGCTCTACATCTGCACTTAAGTGCAACCCTTACCGAAGAAGACTGGAGAAAAGTTGACAACATGACTTACCAACAAGCAGTAAGATCTAAACAGTCAACAGATGCGAGACAGAAACAAAAGTTTGAAAGGCTCAACCGAGACAAAAAAGGTGATCGAAAACAACTCGATCAAAATAAAGTTGTCATCAACATTTCGACCCTTGCGTTGAGCCCAGACGCAACTTCTGTGCTAGCAAAGGGGATGAACTTTGCAGTGGCCCCCAAAAAGATACCTGTGGAATCCATCGTATGTGGCGTAGAGACTGCACTACATACTATGATGAAAGTACACAAAATGTCAGAGGTGCAAGCAGAGGACATCCGGCAAGAGACTTGCCATATTTTGAAAAGGGCTGAAATACCCCGCCCCAATATCACGAAAGGAGAGTTTGCGGCCCTAAAAGAATTACGCGCCAATGAGGATATCTTGGTTCTGCCAGCCGATAAAGGAAATGCCACTGTCGTGATTAATACGGTAGACTACACAAAGAAGATGGAAGACCTCTTGTGCGATTCCGGCACCTATAAGAAGATTAAAAACAACCCCACCAACAAGATTGACATAAAGACAAGGGAACTAGTGAAAGCTTCTAGCATCAGGAAAGAGGATTGGTCTAAGCTTTTTGTAAAAGCCTCTAGAACTCCTGCCCTGTACGGTCTCCCAAAAATACATAAAAATGAAATCCCAATGAGACCGATTGTCAGCGCTATTGGTGCTCCTACATACAAACTTTCCCAATACCTCTCGAGATTACTGCAGATGCAAACTGGAAAAACCGAATCGTGGATTAAGGATTCAACAGATCTGATTAGTAAGCTCAAGAAAGTTAAGACTGAGGAAGGAGATATTCTGGTCAGCTTTGACGTCGTGTCTCTTTTCACAAATGTGCCTCTAGAAGACTCCATGACAATGCTCAGGGAGATATATGAGGAAGACATTTGCAAACTTTTTGAACACTGCCTCAAAACGGGATACTTTGCGTTTCAGGGTGAACTATTTGAGCAATTGGAGGGAGTTGCGATGGGCAGTACGTTGTCGCCAGTACTAGCCATCTTTATGGAGAAGTTTGAAGAAGTGGCACTCGACACAGCTTCGGCTGTCCCCAAAGTATGGTGGCGCTACGTCGACGATGTCTTCGCCATTTGGCCTCATGGAACGGAGAAACTAAACGAATTCCTAGACCATCTTAATTCTCTCCACAGCAAAATAAAATTCACAATGGAACTGGAAAACGAAGATAAAATCCTGCCTTTTCTAGATGTGGAGGTGATGCGAAAACACGATGGTAGCCTAGGACATACTGTATATAGGAAACCAACCCATACGAATCGGTACTTACACGCTGATTCGCACCACCACCCAGCGCAGAAGAGAGGACTTATCCATACATTGGTGACCCGAGCGACCAGAATATGTGAAGAACATAAAATCGGAGCGGAACTTACGAAGCTGACCGATGCACTGGAGCGTAACGGTTACCCAGCAAGTCAGACAAGGCAAATCATAAGAGCAAAATCTGCACCAAACGAAGACAGAATTGAACAAGAGTCGAAAGGCTGTGCCTTCCTGCCTTATGTGCACAATGTAACAGACAGAATTGCCAGGCTATTGAGAAAGGAAAGTATCAAGACTGTCTTCGGAACAACAACAAAGATACAGGACTTACTGAGGTCTGCAAAGACTAAGTTTCCTCTGGAAACAGATGGAGTGTATAAACTCAGCTGTTCCGGATGTGACAAGGTCTATGTAGGCCAGACAGAGCGGACTATCTCTAAAAGGATTTCAGAACACTTCAGAGCTTGTAAACTCGGCCACCCTGACAAATCGGCAATTGCCGAGCATTTGATTGACACCGGGCATTACTTTGGATTTGTTCCTGAAATCCTGGGGAGACCCAAAACTTATAGAGCACGGCTGATTACGGAAGCCATTGAAATTCATAAAAATCCCGTAAACATTAATAGAGACGATGGAGCTAAGCTCAATAGTTCTTGGTATCCGGTAATTGACGGATACACCAGAGCTAAACGTAGAAAACCACTTTAAATTAAAAAAAAAATTAAAAAAAAAAAAATGATACGTTAATGTTAGCTCAGAGGGTTGGAGCTGGCAACACGGTATCACAACCTCATACATAAGCTCACATTTTTACACAACCTCAAATAACACATCTGCCCTGATGATGGACACTGCAATGTTGTCCGAAACGTTGGCTAAAGAAGGAGTTAGCGCAACACGGCATAACACCCCAAAAACAAATAACAAAAGAAACCAGTTTCATGTTCCATTTTCAACTATTCAAATTCTAAAAAAAGCAGTTTGAAGGGTCATATGAGGACTCACCATGAAACAGGCAGTCGCCTAGTATAGTGATTTAATGTTTTATATATAATTCAATTTTATAATGTTTTATTATGTGTTTTATAAATAAAATGAACAGTAGAAAATAACCTTTTTCATGTTACGAGTGCCACGCATTGATTTACTCAGGAAAAACCTGTCTCATGTTCCAACTTCAACTATTCATTTTCTACAAACGGACGACTAAAAATTCACTGCCGTTCTCACGGTGGAACCTGGTTCATGTGTTTATATATATATATATATATACATGTAAGATATTTAGATATTGTATGTTTAGATATTAATATATTAATTTTATATACATCTTTAGTTCGAAGTCAAGTCGAATATAACTCCTCGATCTGGTCCCCACATTATAAAATACATTCAGATTCAATAGAAAAAATTCAACACAAATTCCTAAGACACATTAACTTTAAACTCGGTATTCCCATTGAAAGTATAAACTATAATTACTTAATGAAAAAATTCAATTTATTAAAACTCTGAGATCGAAGAATTATATCCGATTTAATATTTATTTTCAAAATTGTAAATGGTAGTGTAGACAGCCTTGATTTAATTAACCTCATTGAATTTTATGTACCCATAAGAGCTACTCGCTCTAAAACCTTCTTTAATTGTAACAATTCTAAGACTGAGAAATTCTAAGAAAACATTTCAAACACTCGCTTGTACCTAGATTACATGAAATTAGTAATAGGTACGCAGATGTAGCGGATCTGTTTAACTGCACAGAAGCTAGGTACAAAAAATCTTTAATATCATATCTTTTAAATCATGGCCCATAAAATGTAAGTCTCCTCATACTTACGTAAAAAGTCAAATAAATATGTATATAAAATGAACTGCCTGGGGCAACTGAGGAAACTTGGGTCAATAAAAATAGTCAATAAGGTGAACCAACAGCTTGATTGGCACTTAACTACTTTCAACCAAAACCTGAATATAAATGCATACATTTTAGCTATTGTAATATATTATATCATGTATCTATACTATCATATATTTCAATCAATACTAATCTAACCTAGTCTACCTATAAGTTTTGCGTGTACTTATTAAAATAAATAAATAAATTATGCCCGGTTACAAATGAAATACGTTTTCAAGCAAAAAAGCAACGGTATTGTAGAAATCAGATGCATTTCTTGCATACAACATGTTGCAAACATCTAAAATCTTTAAATTCGAGGTAAAGACATCACTTCTGGGAGTATATATGCAGCAATACACACAATCGTATGTTTTGTTCATATCTGCTCTTATTGCGTGACCTTTTTGTGTTAATGTTCATATTAGCTCTACACAAGTAGTTAGGGTAGGTAAGTAGTTAGTAAGTTAGAGAGGGTTCAAAAAAAGTTTCTAAGATTTCTCTACATGAGGGAGTACGGCCACTATCCATTTCTCTACCCGACGAACTTTCTTCTGGGAATGCTGGGACTTCACTCCCTGCAGCTCAGAAGGGAGGGGTATGCCGCTACCCACTTATTCAGACTGCTGCGAGGCTATATTGAGAACTCAGCCATTTTGGAGCGCGTGACTCTCTATGTTCCAGATGACTATCTTAGACAACGTCATCATAGATTATTCTATCTTCCTGCCTGCAGAACTAACCTGCCAATGGTTCTCCCGGTAGGGAGGAGTATATTGCTCCTGAACCAAATCTCCTCCGAGATTGATATATTTGGCGTCAGTGAGGAGAGATTCAGAAGGGAAATTCTTCTGATTCTTGAAAGAGTCTCTCCAAATTGACGAGATCTTTCACCGCTGCCTGAAATTTATTTGGAAATTCCACATTTCTTAAAATTTCTTTTTCTATGTATAAATACTTAAAACAATCTTTTGTTCAATTTATATAACCTAATTTCTTAAATGCATTAAATACTAATTTGTAATTGTGTAAGAAATTAATAAAATTTATTTTTAATTATTATTATTATTATCTTTTAATAGTTAAAAGTTAGTTTAGGTTACATTTGGTTTGATTGGTCTTTTTTGTCATTGTTCTATTTTAACATTGTTTTTTGTCACTGCTCTATTTTTTTCATGGAAAAAAAATCTATTTAATCTATCGACACCGAAATTTATTAAAATAAGTAAAAAAAAAAAAAAACATTGTACCCCAATTCCCTCCTAGGATTGCAACATACATGAAATGTTTTTTTTTTTCTCTGTAATGTTATTAAAAATATAATGTCAAGAAGATAAGATTTGTTACGGTAGAAATAAGTCATAGAGGTTTTCCTGTGAATAAATACAGTAATATTATAACATTTGATTTTTGCAGTAAACTTTTTCAAAGATAAAATAAACATATTTGCAATAATTAAAAACATTAATTTCAAGCTGTTTTTTTATTTGATAGTTCAATCTGCCAACTGCTCAAAGCTGTAGGAGTAAGACCATTGGTCGCGTAACTCCCAGCGATGGGTCACGATTCATTTTATTAAGAGCGCGAGTTACTGTACCAGGTCAATGGAGAGGTGAGCTGCCCAAAAACAGTCATACAGAGATTGGAACAAGACTGAGGGCAATTAGCCCGACAGCTGGAATGAAGCAGGACGGCAAACAAGCCGAATACCTCATCAGACGGCAGTTTGGGGTGACCTACCCCACAAGGGAGGAATGGGACACGGTTCCAGGTCCTACCTCCAAACAGGAAATAATCTGGTTCACAGACGGGTACAAGATGGAGGAGGGAACAGGGGCCGGAGTCTGTCTGCAGGGATCCAAGAAGGAACTCAGTATACCTCTAGGAACACACTGTACCGTGTTTCAAGCTGAGATGAAAGCCAGTTTGGCCTGCGCACAGGAGAATATACCTACGTATTGGGTACAGGAATAAAAACATAAGCATATGTTCCGATAGCCAGGCAGCCGTAATGACATTGGGAAGTAACCGATGCGACTCCAGACTGGTGATGGAATGCAGGACTGTTCTTACAGAACTCCCTACCATCAATAAAATAACCCTAATCTGGGTACCTGGACATAAAGATATTGAGGGCAACGAGTGGGCTGACGAACTAGCAAGGAAAGGGGTGAAAGCACCACTTGTAGGATTCGAGCCGACCGTAGGAGTGGCAGCTTGCCACACAAAATTACATATTAATAGGTGGGTCAAATCCCAGCACCGAAAAGAATAGGAGAGGGCACCCGGAATGAGATAATCCAAAGTACTCATAAAAGGACCAGACCCTAGACCAGGGGTGCTCAAACTTGAACTGCTGGCGATCTACCTCAATACTATTAGATTCCGATCGATCGACTCTGAGAGACTGCAAGTATGTGCATATACAGAATTGTCATCTATGTAGGTAGGATGTATCGTGGCGCAGGTATAAGTGTATATATAGGGACGTTCCATAATTGCATGGCCACGAATCCACATAGAATTTGGAGGAACAACAGAAATTAGTTCGCAATATGCATTTTTTTTAGTCAGTAGGTGGAGCTCTGCACTAAAAAGTCGATGAAAAAACTTATATTTATTAAAAATTGCAAGTTTATTGGTTCATACAAAAAACAAACGAGTTCTAGTTTCTAAACTAAATAATGACTTTTCATACGATGGTACGTAATTACCGAGTGCTAATCACAAGCCCGATGACATATGTTCGTCAGTTAGTCGATTGCGATATTTTTACTTAATTATCTTCATTTCAGAAAATGCAGACTCGCACAAATAAGTTGACCCAAACATTGCGAATACGAAATTTGCCAGCTGTTTCAGAACACTACGTTCAGTAACTCAGTCTTACAAGCTACAAATAAATAATAAAAAATAAGGCATGAAAAATGGGAAAATTTTCTCGAGATCGACTCAAAAAGTACTCGCGATCGACCGGTCGATCGCGATCGACCGTTTGAGCACCCCTGCCCTAGACGAACCAAGAAACTACTCGATATGGACAGAAACTCACTGAGGGAACTGGTAGGACTACTCACGGGACACTGCCATCTCAGGAGACACATGCAGATATTGGGAGCGGAAAACACCAATAGATGCAGGAAATGTGAAGAGGATGAAGAGACTCCAATTCACATATGGTGCCAATGTCCTGCCCTGGTGGGAACTAGGCGCAGATAACTGGGGAGACATACAGTAGAACCAGAAGACATAGCCACATACCCAATGACAACCCTGGTGAACTTTATTAAAGGGACTGGGTTGTTGTTAAAGGATTGAGTTAAAATGGGAGATAGCACAATGGGCCTATGGCCTAAGTGCTCATGAGAACTACATGTAAACCGTCAATACTGTACCAGCTCAATATTTTCGTACGGTTCAAAGAGTTAACTCAATTGAACGGGAGTCGGGAGCTCAGAGCGCAAGAACGATGCGAATACTGTGCTCGCTTGATACAGCTCCAAGCGAAGGCGTATGAATGATAGGATGATAGTTAGTTAGTAGGCGTAGGTACATATGTCCAAGTCCAGATGGTCGGGCTGTCAGACGCTGTTCACGTGTCCGAGTATGTAATAATAATTAATACTTCGATAATTTTAATGGCGCTATTTTTCTAAAATATTTCCTGATGTAAAAGAGTAACCGTTCAATTTACGTACGGTTTACCGAAAGTCGCACAAACAGGGATCATCAAAAAGAACTAGTTTATGAACGACTCATCGCTACTCCATACTGAGCTGAAAATATTTATTGATTAAGGCGATACACTACATAGTAATTTAAAATCATATGTTTTTGGTTTCAAAATTTGGTCGCCTTTCTATGTTTCAGATGCTTTGATTAAATACTGCGAGTAGAATTCATCTTGGCCTCTGAAATAATCGAGTATTTTTTAGACGTCTTTTTATATGCCCAGAAAAAAATAATGTATAGGCCTATGAAAACTGTTTTAAAGTTCAAAATCTCTTACTTACGAACTGATTTTCGGTTATGGTTTTATTGTATAATGTGGCAAATTAAGTTATTTATAAAATTATCGAAAAAAATTAAATATTTGTGCCTGAACATCCACAAAATAAAATAAAAGGCACTTGTAGTGTATGGATGGTAACACTGTCAAGCCCTCGGAACTGCTCGGGATCGCCGAGCATTCCCGATTGGTTTACGCGGACGTCAGTATAGCTTGACCGCCCGCCAGACGAGAAATCACCCTACTAGAGATCTGACGTTATCATATCCTCTATTGTACAAGCTTTGTTGTAGCTATCATTATCGTAAATAAATACTGTAACGAACCAAGAGAGTTTCAATATTAATAAGTCCTAACCGAATATCAAAGTGTCCATCAAAAGGAACATTACAGTAGTAATTAAGATACATTACAGTGGCAAATAACAATACATTACAGTGGCTAGCTAGTCAACGTAGACAGACTAGAAATTATGGTGGTGTGAAAACCAGAAATTTTAGTGTAGGACAGAAATGTCTAGTGAAAGACTTCAGACAGAATAATAAATTTACTTGGGTAAAGGGAATTATTACACGTAGAATTGGAAAAAAATTGTATTTGATTAAAACTTGTGATTCACATTTAGTATGGAAGCGACATGTTGATCAGATGAGGAGCTTGTCTGTCAGCTGGAGCAAAGAAATCTTAGATTTGCCAGATTAGGCGTCTGATGACACGAGAACTGAGCTGTCTGAGAAGGAATTATCCAACCTGTGGAGTGAGTTAACGGTTTTTCCTCCTGATTCCAGGTTGACAGAGGGAGAGGAAGCGATGCTGGATGACGCCGAACCGATGGCCGGTACTTCGGGGGAACTTTCGGAACCAGGACCCAGTACAGATGTTGTACATCCGGAACCATGGTCGAGAAGACTTCGACCGAGATGAATCCTTCCCAAGAAAGATACAAATGAAATTATGTGAATAGTGTAAATAAAACAGTGTAATAATAAGAAATAATTTGATATTTAAGAAATAATGGAATAATGTAATATTTATATTTGAAAAATAATTGTAAACATGTAAATGTAAAAAGTCTAGAATTGTACATATATTTATCATTGTAATGGTAACGTTCAATTAAAGGGGGGAAGATGTAGTGTATGGATGGTAACACTGTCAAGCCCTCGGAACTGCTCGGGATGGCCGAGCATTCCCGATTGGTTTACGCGGACGTCAGTATAGCTTGACCGCCCGCCAGACGAGAAATCACCCTACTAGAGATCTGACGTTATCATATCCTCTATTGTACAAGCTTTGTTGTAGCTATCACTATCGTAAATAAATACTGTAACGAACCAAGAGACTTATTAATATTATAAAGTCCTAAAGAATATCAAGTGCCCATCAGGGAACTTACAGTGGTAAATAACAGTACATCACAGCACTTTTTGGCCATGTTTTTTTCTTGCATAAATCAAAACAGGTGGATGGTGTGAAGCGGGAATTTAAGCCTTACTGCCAGCTACGTAAGGTGTGTTATTGATAGCGGCTCGATTCAAAATATTACACGACGTAGTGCATCGCCTTAAGGGAGTATTTCACCACCCTCTTGATACCTTATTTTTAAGATAATGTACATATTAAAAGAGAAAATCTGTTTTCGAAAATGGCTTAATTTTTTTTTTATTTAATATAGATATAACAAAAAAACAACAGTCAAACTTCTCGGTGTCAATTAAGATTCAGACTTTTCGTTTAAAAGTCAAATAAATAGGACTGTAAGCACCGGTTTTTTTTCACCTAAGACAACCCAAGTCTGTCCGAAGAAACCTTCCTACAGAAGCAACCAAACTACTTATCAAATCTTACGTAGTCTCACATCTCGATTACTGCAACGGCATTTATGCCAGCCTTCCGAAATATCAAATTGACAAACTTCAATTGTTTAATGCAGCAGCACGGCTCATAACCGGGGTTTCAAAATATTCGCACATTTAAGAACACCTTCGTAACCTTCCCTGGCTCAAGTGCCCTTAAAGAATCCAGTACAAACTGTGCTGGATGGTGTTTAAATCCATTAATGAAATGGCCCCACCCTACATCTCTGAACTATGCGTCCCGGAAAACACTGGTCTGAGGCAGTCAACTCTTAGATCAGCAACATCATCAGCTGTAGGCAGACTGATAGAACCTAAGCGCAAGCCAAATACTATGTTTGGTGATCGCGCTTTCGGAGTATCTCGGCCGAAGGCTTGGAATAAACTCTCTCCCGAACTAAGATCCATAACAAGTCCTACAGAATTCAGGTCTAAACTAAAAAATTACATTTTTAAGCTGTCGTACCCTTAAATTAAATACACCATTCATAAGAAAAAGTCCAGTTATATTCAATTTTCCAATTAAGTCCTAAATCCAGTATCTAAATTTCGCTAACAAACAATTATTTTGATTAAGTGTTAATCTCAAGTGACCTACCAGGTAAGTTTTGTACTGTATATTATCTCTATAAATAGTTAGTTATAACAAAGATCACTGTAGAAATGTATTATAAGTTTCTACAGCGCCCTTGAGGTGATTTTGCACAAAAACGGCGCCATACAAGTCATCCAATTATTATTATTATTATTATAAGTGGGTACTTAAATCAGTTCATCTTTACAAACAAACAAGTGTTTTACTACCTTCGACAAAGTGACTCCTGACCATCACCTGCCTCACCTCGCCTAGTCTCCGTGCCAAATCCTGTTGGTGTTTAGCTCTTCAAGATCAGCCAGCCCTGTTAGGTAACCGCCAAACGCCAGAAGCGTGCAGAGACAACAGCACACCCAGTGCCCAACATTTAGGCCAATCAATAAAGAGTTTGAGGTATGCAAAAATTCCCCCGTCGATGAAATTTTTGCAGTCACGTGGAGTATCATGTAGGGATGACGAATGACTAGAGATCCAACAAAATATTTAACGGGAAGCTAGTTATTTTTAGCAAAAACTGAAAAAAAATTATAACTCTCGCTGGAAAAGTATTTCTTTCGAGAACTCTTCACATATTGTTAGTATTAATTAATATCCACCTGATTAAATAGAAATCCAACAATATTTTTGTAGGGAAAGTGTTTTTTTTAAAAGAGATTTGTTTTTTAATTCTATTGTTGCCGGGAAAATTCCTCCCTCCAATTTTTGATCACGGAGTGTCTTTATATTGGTGTTTGCTTTATTTAATCAAGAGATCCAACATTTTTTTCTTTTGGAACATGCTTTTTTGATGTCAGTCAAAAATATCGCTCCGGAAAAATCCTCCGTCCAATTTTTTTACGCCAAGTTGATGGGATAGCTATGTAAAAACGATTTCTGCAAAGATCCAACAAAATTTTGAACGGCAACCTATTTTTTTTAATTAATTTCGAACGCACGCTCATTTCGCGTGATTTTTGGATGAACGGGAGCCCGCGGGGTAAGGGGATGGGTGGGGCTAGTCGCACGGGGGGCAAGCGAGCCGTTCGGCGCGAGATATAGCTGACCGCTGTCCGCGGAGTAAGCCGCGGTGGGGACTTGGGGAGGGGTGGGAAGCCGACTTGATGTTTTTTGTGTTTTATGGTTGTCCGAAAACGTGAAAAATGCATTGAATATTATACCTCAATGGAAGAATGAATGTTTTAAACAAAAATTACAAAAACTGTTTGTATTACTGTAAAAGTGTTTTATAGTAACCATAGAATTATATTAAATTTTACTAATGGTTTATATGCGAAGTGCAATATAAACAAACTCAATATATATTTTTAAATTATTGTGGCATTGTAAATGAGGTTGTTTCATAATTCTCAAATTCTCAATAAAAAGCAACACAAACAGGCATTTCCGAAAGCGTTGTTAAAATCAATAAAAGAGAGGTAAAGCTTCTATAATATCAATTTTAATTTTAAAATACTTGCATAATATAATGTTATTTTAACCAATTCATTATTTTGACAACTGCCTATTTATGTGACCGAAAATTAAATGGGTGTAGTTAGTGTGTAATAATAATATTAATTATAAGACATTATAGGTAACTACAATACAATGACAACAATTGGGATCAGTTCTTATTTTTAACGTTTTATTGTTGAATCAAAATCTATTATAATATGAAAAAAAGTTTTACACTTTAAAAACATTACTCTGCGAAACTAAAATTAGAGATCATTTACTAACTGACCAAAAAAATAAAACAAAAATACAATAAAATAAGGTACAAAGGTTGATATTATTTTTGTTATTATAGAAACAGAAGATAGAAAAAATATAGAAATAGAACAACATTTTAAAATACACATTTTTTTCACAATAAGATCATAAGAAATATTTTTATACTATCTAGAATCTAGATAAAACAAATAACATGCCCCACATAAAATGTGTTAATTGCGAGGAAAAAAAATTAAATTAGCTGTTAATATTAAAAAAAATCTGTGTTTCAAAAAAGGTTTGTTGAATTAATTCGGATGAAATAATTACGCTGCAAACTTGGATTTTTTTGAAGAAAATGGTTGTTCACTTTGCAAATCATTTTCACTACTATTGTCATAATTTAAACTATTGATGCCAATGTATTTAAGAAAACATATGGGAGGGATCGAATAATGGGCTTGACTATGGGAAACGGCGGACTAATGACCGAGCCTTTCCACGCGGTGGCTTCGGTTAGTACTGAACAAACCAATCCGAAAAGAAAGCAAAATCAGGGTTGGCACATTGATATTTGGCACTGCTCTAATATTTTTTTACGTTAAATTGTAATGTATTCCGGCAATGTCCTCTATTTGTTTTGATATTGGATATGAAAACCACGGCTCTTTTTATATTGCTCTCTTATTCAGCTCCACGGTTAATACGCAATATTTCAGTTTCAAATAAATGGAATTAGATTTATTAATTCAAAAAATGATTTATTAAGTCGGGAGAGACGAAAAAATATGCACTTTGAAATTTTATTTCTTTTATTAATCAACTTACGCAATATGTCAATTAGTATGCGGCGCCGTTGTTGTCGCCGTTGTTAAATAACGTAATTCTACCGAATTCTATCTATAAAATATTTCATAGACACTGCTGCCAATCACACACAATTTAGTATTGCCATGTAAAATTAATAATATCATCATATATAATTCATTCTTGTAAGTGAATGTATTATTTATAACAAATAACCAACATAAAATTAAATGAAATAATCCGAATTAACAACCAAAATGAATAAAATGTGATTAAACGTATTACGTTTGGGTAGTTTAGGTTAGATTAGGCAGAAGAACATGGAAAAAGCTATTAGAATTAAATCACAAACCAGTCTATACAAACCTAGCGCAGCCCACAAACTATTTGAAAACTGGGATATAACTCTAAGGCTTAGTTGCATCGAAAATAGTTAAAGTTACTTTTTAGTTAAGGTTAAATAAAAGTAACTTTTTTATCATTTCTTGCTTAAATGGGTTGTTTCAACTTCGTTTAAATAAAAGTTAACTAAATTGTTACAAAATAGTTACTTTTATTTAACCCAGCGATGTTGAGAGTTTAAAGTTAGATTTTGGTCAATTTTAGTTCAGCTGTCATCCGTCACCATCTTTCAAGGAACGAAATATTGTTTGAAGAGAAAATAGTTGAAAAAATGTCCGACAATCCGGGTTTTGATAATCGATTGATTTTAGAATATGTGGGAAATAGAAAAAAGAAACAATTTAAACCACGAACCGATCATTTTCTGTGGGAAGAGTTGGATTTTATCGCCAGATTTCGGATGTCGAAAAGTGTGGCTAGGCAATTAACATCACTCATTGCTAATGACATCACAACGTCTACAAACAAGTAGGTTTATTTAAACTAATGTATCTAATAAGTTCTATTGATAATATACTAGCATAGTTATATTGTATGTAACTGACAAAATACATTTTTTTGTCATTTCAGAAATCATGCTGTTTGTGCTGTGGACCAGGTTCTAATAACATTGCATTTTTATGCAACAGGAACGATGCAAAGATGCACAGGAGACATCTCTGGGGTGCATAAAAGTACTGTCTCGCGTGTAGTAGACAGGGTTAGCAGAGCAATAGCCCGCCTTCGGTCACAATATATTGTATTTCCTCAAACAGAGAATGAAATTCAGCAGTGTGCCAACGAGTTCTACAGCATTGCTCGATTTCCCAACACAATTGGTGCCATCGACTGCACCCATATAGGAATTCTCTCTCCTGGAGGGAACAATGCTGAGTATTACCGTAATCGAAAAGATTACTTTTCATACAACGTGCAAGCAATAGTGGATGCCAACTGCAAAATAACCAACATTGTGGCAAGATGGCCAGGTTCTACACATGACAGCACCATTTTTAACAATTCCAGAATTAAAGGAAAACTGGAAGATGGGCTCTATGGAGCCAGACACCTAGTTGGCGATCGTGGTTATGCGGTAAAACCGTATTTATTAACCCCACTGGCAAATCCTGTTTCTGACGCTGAACTTTTGTACAATGAAAGCCAAATCAGGACAAGAAATGTTGTAGAAAGGACTTTCGGGATATGGAAAAGGCGTTTTCCTGCAGTAGGAATGAAATTGAGAATCGATGCCACAAGAGTGGAAGCCGTGATTGTAGCCACGCGGTGTTGCACAACATATGCACTAACAACAATGTCACAGAGCCACCAGACTTTGTCACCATTCTCCAAGAAATTGACGGAGGACATTTTCCTGAAAATGTTGGACAGGGTAATAATGACATACGACAAAATCTTGTCAACAGTTATTTTGCTCATTTATTGTAATTTTTTGTATAAAATAATGTATTAATTAAATTAAAAATAAAAAAGATTTACAAATAATAATAGAAAGAAAGAAAATAAATGTTTTAATCTATTGTAACGGGGAAATCATTCTCCTTTCGGTTTTCCTCTTTGAATTTTTTTACTTCTAACTCGTGTATATGTTTCATGTGTTCAATTTTCAACTCAAAAATAGCTTCACGATGCCTGTCTTCATGTTTCATCTGTTTAATTTTTAATTCAAAAATAGCTTCACGATGCCTGTATTCCTGTTCGTGAAGAATTTTTTTGTGCTCGAGGTCTAAATCTGTAGACAAATCTACAGATTTTTTTTGTGCATCCGCCAACTCCATGAAATTTCTGCGGACATCGTTTGGCGTGGATAATTTTCTTTTTCTTGATAGGCCTAAAAAAATATTACATTACATTAAAAACTTTAGATAGTAAGTACCTACTACCTTTCTAAATTATTTGTCTAAACTACCTAGTTTAGACAAATTTACTGAAACATTTGGTGAGATGCTGTTAAGATAATAAGATTCTATAATACTTAAGGCACAACTAAACTCACTTTTCAGGGATGGTGTTATTGGTAAGCGTTTAGTCGCTACACCTTGATACTCCGATGCACAAGGGAGTGGGGGATCTTCCACTGCCACCTATAAAGACATCATTATTCCAATCATATGTGTGTTTGTGTGTGTGTGTGTGTGTGTGTCTATATGTATGCGCATTGAATACTTTAATTTATTGATGTGATTATTTCAATAAAAAGGGTTCAGTTTATTTCAGTAATGACTTTATTCTTCTTCAACAAGTGTACACTTTGACAGGTCTCTTCTCAGAGTAATAGACCATAGAACAAGGTTAAACAGTATTGCATTTATATTGCCATATTCTAACACCCCTTCTCAATGTAAATACAGTTGTTAAACATAAAAAAAAACTAATAATAATTCCTATATTAACACTGATAATGTTATACAGTTTTGCCCATAACACCACACTTATTTAAATGTTTTACAATCAGCTCTCTGCTTAAAGCTTTTGTTAATATGTCAGCTGGTTGCAAATTTGTGTTAACATATCTCACACAAATCTTATTTTCTCTGACCAATTCCTTAACAAAATGATAGCGAATATCTACATGTTTTAATCGCTTTATAGCATCTGTATTTGCATTTATCAATGCCGACTGATTGTCACAAAATATATTAACAGGGCAAATATTTTTAAAATCAAGTTCAGTTAGCAGATTTATAAGCCATGACACATCACTAGCAGCCATGCTCATAGATACATATTCTGATTCAGTGGATGACAAAGAAACAGAGGCCTGCTTCTTTGAACTCCATGCGACAAGACAATTATAAATCAAAAGTATATAACCAGAGGTGGATTTTCTATCCTTGATATCACCACCCCAATCAGCATCGCAATATCCTTCCAAAATGATATCATTACATTTATAAATTAACTTATAATTTAGACTATACATTATATATCTTAACACTCTCTTTAATGCACTTAATAGCTCATTGTTGGCGCAGGTTTGATACCTACTTAACATAGAAACCGGAAAACACAAATCAGGCCTGGTACCTGATGCAGCATACATTAGACATCCTATCATTTGTCTGCACAAATTCTGAATACTGTTGTCTACAGCAATACTGTCTTTTACAAATATTTTAGTGTTAAAATTAGGGTCCATAGGGGTTGACATAGGCTTACAATTTTGCATATTAAATCTTTTTAAAATATTCTCCAAATATTCTCTCTGATCTAACTCTGTAATACCAGTTTTCAAATTTTGCTTTACATTTATACCTAGGAAATTTGATATTAGCCCTAAGTCTTTCATTTTAAACTCTTTACATAATATACTCTTAAATTTAGAAATATCTTCCTCATTTGTACCAAAAATTAAAATGTCATCGACATAAAGTAAAATGTACATTTTCTCATTGTCATAATACTTTAAATATAAACATGAGTCACAGTTAGATTTAACAAAACCCTCCTTATTTACTATAGAATTGAATTTTATGTTCCAACACTTTGGTGAACTCTTTAAACCGTACAGTGACTTATTTAGCTTTACAATATTATTTCCCTCAGAATAAGCCCCTTCTGGCAATTTAATATAGACTTCCTTGTCTATATCGCCATACAAAAACGCCCCTATTACATCCATTTGATATATAGGTAAATTTAATTTAGTCGCTATAGCTACAAAAATTCTAAATGTTGATAATTTAGCCACAGGAGCGTAAATGTCACTTAAATCAAAACAACCATTTTGTTCAAACCCCCTTGCAACTAGCCTAGCCTTATACTGCTTCACATTACCATTTCTTTTAATCTTAAAAACCCACTTGCTACTTACTACCTTTTCATGTACTGGTGCATTACAAAAATCCCAAGTATTATTCTCTTCTAAAGTTTGCAATTCTCTACTTATTGCCTCTTTCCACCTATTTGCATCGCTTCTTTCCATAGCTTCTTTGTATGTCACTGGCTCATTTTCTTCACTTACAACATTTTGACATTGATAGAATGTTGTCGGTTTCCTCACCCGCTTGCTTCTTTCATTTTGAGGTAACAATGTTTCATCTAGGTCTGATAGTTCATCATCACATGGCTCATATTCACTTTCACTTTCACATAAAGAACTGTTTTCAGTGAGATTTGTATGACTGTCATTTTGAGTAACTTGAGTTTCCTCACATTCAGCAACCTTTTGTTCTTCCACTGTTTCTTCTGATGTCAGCAAAGTTTGAGTATTCTGATCCGACACATCCTCAATTTCTTCTGTTTCCTCTTGACTTAAGAAAATTACATCTCTCTTTACATCTACGCTGTTTTTCTTAGGGAAGTAAATTCTATAGCCTTTGACGTTTTCAGCATAACCTACCATCAAACCCTTCTCACTTTTCTTATCCCATTTCCTTCTTTTCTCTTTTGGGATGTGTGCATACACTGGTGAACCAAATGCCTTCAGTTGATGAACATCAAAACTACTATTTGTCCATATTTCATATGGAGAATTTCCTTCTTTACCTTTCCCAGTTCTATTCAAGACAAAAGCAGCAGTATTTACCGCTTCTGCCCACAATTTCTTAGGTAAATTCTTCGCGTGTAGCATTGTTCGTGCTGCTTCAACTAGGGTTCTATTTTCCCTTTCAGCTTTCCCATTTTGTTCGGGAGTATAGGGAACAGTAGTCTGGTGGGTTATTCCACGCTTAGAAAATATTTCCTTTACATCTCTATTTATGAATTCTAGCCCATTGTCACTCCGAAATATCTTGACTTTGTTTCCAGTAGTATTTTCGGCTTTATTTATAAAATCCTCCAAACAGCGCTTAATCTCGTGTTTTGCTTCAACGAAATACACACTTCTAAAGTTAGAATAGTCATCCTTTAGAACGACAAAGTATCTCGACCCGCCAATTGATTTTTCTTCCATGGGTCCACAAGTATCCCCATGTATGATTTCACATGTTTTTGTGCTCACATGCTCACTCCTCTTAAATGGTAGCCGATGTATTTTTCCTTTCAAGCAACTTTCACATTGGGGTACGTTAGTTTGTTTTACTTCAATGTTATTTTTCTGCAATGCTTTCTTTACGTAATCAAAGTTTTGATGTGCGAGTTTCTCATGCCACTCGTATAGGTCATTTTTAATAATATTAGCAACACTTGCGACCTCGCATTTGAAACGAAAATCCATATAGTATGAACTGTCTAATCGACTTGCTATCGCACAAACAACGCCATTTTTATAAAATAAACACGAACTGTCACTTGTGACCATAGTGTATCCGCGGTCAGCTGCGCATTTCACAGAAAATAAATTTGACTTCAGATCCGGAACGAACAAAACGTTGTTTATGGTTGAATTTATCCATTCAGTCCCATTATATACTTGTACCGCCATCTGTCCACAGCCTAACACACTAATGATAGCTCCATTTCCAACAATAACTGACTTTTGCGGAACATTTGAATATGATGTAAATAAAGAGCGATCGTTGCACATATGTTCGCTCGCTCCAGAGTCAACTAACCACTTTGATTGTTCATAATTTGTATGCGAGGAATTCAACACTACAAAAGCATTACTTGTTTTCTTATTTTCCTTTGACTTTTTAAACCGACACTGTGCCTTATAATGCCCGAATTTTCCACAGTAAAAACATTTACGTTCATTTAACTTTTTCTCACTGTCTCGATTACTTCTACACTCAGCTTGTAAATGTCCGACTTTACCACACATGTAACACTTAATATTTCTTTTAGCTACGAACGCAGATGAGGACGAAGTATCTTGTATTTCATCACTTTTAACTTTCACCCTTTCCTCTTCAATTAATAACCTGGCTACTAAATTATCGAACGTTTGTTTGTCGTCTGGCGCCGATTCCCACGCCGATATAAAATGTTTATATTCATCTGGCAAGCTCATTAAGACTTTAGTTATTATAAATTTATCAGACATATCCTCGCCCATTTGTTTTAACTGATTTTGCATCTCTTGAATTTTAGAGAGAAAAACTGACATTTCGGTGCCTTTCTCATATCTGTATTGAAAGAATCTTTGTTGGATAATATGGATACTGGTTTCCGACTTCTGTTCATATACACTTAGAAGCTTACTCCACATTGCAGCCGAAGTTGTGCACGATATGATATGTAGCATAACGTTTTCCGACATTCTCGTAACCAGTAGCGTCTGAGCTTTAGCATCTTTTGTCTCCCAAGTAGTTCGCGCGGTAACATCTTCAGGTTTCATAGTGCGCCCTTCAACAATGTCCAGCCATCCCTGTCCTCTGAGAAGTACTGTCGTTTGAAATTTCCAAATATTCCAATTCCTTGCCCCTTCCAACTTCAATACATTGGTAGTCATCACGTTTCCTTCCATTTTGCTATCCTGCCTTGCCTGATCAGATATATCAGTGGTATTTTATCCTTCTCAACGAAAATTTTCTGCATGCGTTCCGGCAACCTAACCTCACTTTTCGCTGATATTCACTCCCGTTGATTTATTTTGCGTACTTTTAACTTCATCAACAGATTAGCGACTCTGGGCCCATAACCTGTGATTATTTCAATAAAAAGGGTTCAGTTTATTTCAGTAATGACTTTATTCTTCTTCAACAAGTGTACACTTTGACAGGTCTCTTCTCAGAGTAATAGACCATAGAACAAGGTTAAACAGTATTGCATTTATATTGCCATATTCTAACAATTGACATGATGCCACGTTTGAATTCGGGCAGTGGATCCGAAAAAATGTCAATGTTAGAGTTAAGACAAATATTATTTAGAGTATGAAGATCTCGGTTATTGAATTAGATGCTGCATTTGTTTTATAATTTAGCGTGTGGAATAGCACTGTATGTCTTGTACGACTATTATTATCTATATGTGTAGGTGTACATATATGAGTATACGATTTTGTTACTGTAATATACCGCAGTGGGTACTCGAATGGTAGAACTCTCCAGAGATACCGTCAATATTTTTCTCTTAGACTGGGTCCTTATCTCCAGTCTAAGATGCTCCTGGAAAATGGGTATTTTCCAATAATACACGTTAGGTTCTACTGTCAGTGGAACTTGATAACTCCTAGTTACTCTAGTTACTCAGTGATTGTATCTACAATCACTGAGTAACTAGGACTAGCTCAATGAGCGGGAAGTTATCTCCGGCAATCCCGATGTCTTGCAACTAACCTGATCTTACTACCCACCAGCGAAAGCTGCACAACACTACAGTTACATACTAAATAATGAGATATTAAGAGAGTAATTAAAAACATCTAAATAAAGTAGAGTTGAATATAGACTGATAACAAATATTAAGAAAGTGAAAAACGGGCAAGTATTTAGTTAATTATTCCTGACAAGTATAACTTCAGTTTGTTGATATCTTTTAATTTCTTTATTTCAATCAGAAGGTTGTTGAAATACATTATTCCTAAATAGATATAATTGTTTTGCATTAGTTTGGTATTTTGATGTTGATATATTTTTGATAGGTGGGTATTAAAGTTTTTGATGATATTATCTTTGGAAATTTGGATAATTGCATTTTTCTTGAAGATATCCTTTACTCGGGGCACCCTGAAATCTGCGAATAGCGTTTCTGTTGAATATGTGGAGGGTTTCTATAGAATTCTTCTGGACCAATTTGATAATAATAATAAAATATTAATAATACTTGGATGACTTGTATAGCGCCGTTTTAGTGCAAAAACACCTCAAGGGCGCTGATCGTGGTAAGAATATTTTAAACAGCTAATTAAAAATAATACATGCATATTAATGAATTGAAATTAATGAGTACTGTCTGGAATTAAAGCCTACCTTGTTATGGAATTCCATAAACTAAAGTTAAAGTCAGTTTTGTGCCATTTTGTGAAGTTTTATGTATAAAAAAAATTTACATATTTTATGAGATTACAAAAAAATTGTTTTCATTTTCTCACAAATCATTATAAACGAAACAAAAACTTCCGCATCTCTTGTGCGATAAGTGTAGGGATATATTACCCATTCTATGTGTTTTGTTGTAGATGGGGAAGACTCGTTGCCCTCTACCGCAGCTGGCAATTTTGCCTTCTATTTAACTCTGCTGCTGCGTCAGAGATCTTGGTAAGTTCCTCAAATCAGTGGTCACCAAACCAACTAATTCTGTTGAATTTAACTAGGCTGGTGTGGGGAGACCATTTGACCTCTCCAAATGGTCTCATCGGTCTTGACACATCGCCTTGCGCCACAACGGGAGGGATAGATCATTCGTCCGTCACTTCTGGACACATTGATCCTAGATTAGAAAAATAATAATAAATAGAAAAAAATATTTATACCATTTATAATTAAATTGATATCTTTAATAACCCAGTTAAACACTTAAAAAAGTCGAACCTTTTTTTATTGACTTTTTACAATGCTTGAAAAAAATGTGACTTTACCGGGGTACCCCGTTCCGAGGTCACAATTAATCACATCAAGCTGATAATGTGATGAAGCCCTATAAAAGTATTTTAAAGACAATCGAAAAACGTTTCCCACCCATCGACTTTTCTGGCTGAATGGGTCGTCTTGAACTTTTTGATGGCTGGGGAAGATGCATGACGTCACTTAAGTGATTGTATTTTAGATTCTGGAGTGTAGTAGCACATCCACGTCTCATCCCCCGTCAAGATATAGTACAGAAAAACTTCGCTCTTCTGTGCAAAATGATCCAGAATTTCACGCGGATCTTATACGGACGTGAGGCGGCGGGAGCGCACGATGACATCTCTATCGGAAGAATTTACTGTGACTGAAAACAATGGCAGACAAACATGCGGGACTGAACACACTAACTGTTAAACACCAGGTGCGCCAACTTCGAAACTTGGATGATCTTCGTAATAAAATAAAATATAACGCGAAGGTGAATGGTAGAAGAAATCGGGGACGCCCGACTATATTGCGTCTATCAGGTGAACCAGATACTTGAGTATGTTGAGAAAAACAGCAAAATACGATTTGCCGGTTTATTTTCGAACGAGTGTAACTTATATAAAGCTTAACTTATTCATACTTTATATTATTATAAAATTGTTTTTAAATATCAGAAAATAATATGTTAATAATAATTAAGCATGGGAGATAACCCGAGAACAAAAACTATGCAGTTCCTCAAGGATCCTTATGGGGCCAGTCATATTCCAAATATACAAAAATGATATCTGTCAATTGAATAAATGGCGAAATCTTCTTATACGCAGATGACACTGCAATATTTTACGTAAGCAAAAACTGTGAAATTTTATTAGAACAATCTTAAATCGATCTTAATATATTGAAAAATGGCTTATTAAAAATATCCTAACGGTTAATATCTAAAAAAAACGGTAAAATGATCTTAAGGTCACCTAAAAGAATGACGTCGTTACATAAAAAATAACAAACAGAAGAAAGAAACCTACATATTCGAGATGTGAAATATAACTGGGCCTTAAAAGTGACAAACACTTGACCTTTAAACAGCATATAAAAAGCTGAAAGAAAAAATCATTTAACTAATTGATGTATTTGGTAGAATCTCTAACCTTCTACCAACAGAAGTAAAGATGGGCTTATATTTTAGCTAAATACAGTCCCACCCAAATAATCTGATATAAATATGAAGAAACACACACATTACTAACCTAAACGATTAGCAAATAATTCAGAGTAAAATTATTAATAAAACTCAATAACTTTAACCTAGATGCCCCCACGAAAATACGATCCGAAGAAATTAACTAATTAAAAATTAGACAATTGTATGAAAATACGAGAAACATATGACTTTTAAACTACAAAATACAAAATGTACCAGTACACACGAACACAATATTTATAAAAACGTCACACGAACACTATATTAGACAATATAGTAAATTGTACACAAATACAGTAATGACTGAAAGTGGTAAGAGAAGCATAGGTCATGAGGGTTTTAATATTAACATCCCTATAAGAATATACAGTATACACTGTACAGTACTAAAAACAACAAATAAAATTAAATATCTAGGCGTAATTATTGATAAAAATCTGAAATGGAAGGAACAAATATGTCAAGTAGTAAACAAAATTAGAAAATTAATATATATATATTTTTAAGAATTAGAAACTTTCTGTCGATAAAAAATCTATTTATAATTTATTATGCCTTAGTTCAATCCACTTTACAATACGCTATTATTAGTTGGGGATCCGCGTATAAATGTAACCTTCTTCCAATTGAAATTATACAAAGAACAATTATTAAAATAATATTAAAAAAACCCTTTGACTACCCAACAGAACGCCTGTTTGAAGAATTTCAAGTACCTACATTTAAAGACCTATATATTAAAAATTCACTAATCCAAATTATAAAAGAAAAAGATAAATATCAATTTTTAAATGAAAACAGAACACGACTTAGACATTTTTTTCTATGCCCAAAACTAAATACGTCTTTTGCACAACATCATTATACTTACCAGGGAAGAACCTTTTTCAATCGTCTACCAGAAGAAATCAGAAGCATTAATGATAAAACCCAAGTACTGCTCTCTGTCAAGAGACACTTTAAAAATATTCTGAAAAAAAAAAAAAACTACTGTCACTTAATTAATCTCACAAATATCCTTAGTTTTCCATAACTTTCTTTCTTTTTTTGAATTTATTATATTAATATATTATCCTTCACTACTATAAAAAAAAATACTACAGCAAACATACATTTATGTACAATGAATTATTTAAGTACTAACTAACAACAACATTTATGTACACTCCCCTTCCATACACAAGCAAATGCTTTCAATGGAAGAGTAGTAAAAAGACCCAAGATGTAAAATGAATTATGTACCATGTAAACATATTATTAAAAATAAAAAATAATTACAAAAAAAAATATGTATATGAATAATTAGTAACATAATAGTTACCAAACATAAAAAATTTGAAAATTTTCTTCACTTCGATTCAGCATGTGTTTCATCACGTTGTAGTTGTTTAAACAATTTTTTTATTTGAAATACATTAATATAACAGATTTACAGAAGAAAGGCATGTGGATTTAAAAACTAATCACAATAAAATGTTTTCTTTTTAACATAACTACCCAATTCAATAGAGAAAAAAAGTTTCTCGTATTTGAGTTGGGGAGTAGTGCCATTACAATATACATAAGGTAGAGAAAAGAAAGAAAGTTTTTATTTATAAAGTAAGAAAAAAACAAATTAATATAGCGTGAAAACATAAGAATGGATAATGAAATAGACCAATATAGCAGTTGCTAAATAAGATACACAGTATATGTAAATAAATTTAAGAATATGGATGTTGTAAAACAAAAATAATATTTTTAAATTTCGATTAAAAAGTAGGTGGTAAGTACATAAAGTTATTCTATTCAGTTGGAATAAAGCAGAGCTGATAATATTGCAAGAGTAGGTACATAATAAATTGTGACAATAAGCTATTGGTAAGTTAGAATTCTGATTTAATATTTCAAGAGGATATGTTAAAAATATATATATATATACATTCATGTGCATTTTTTTATTAATTAATGATGAAATGAAATAATTTACTATTAATAAGTATGAAATATTAAAATTTGCATTTGATTAATATAAACATATAATCAAAAGATACGTAAAAAATCGTTATATGAAATAAAATCTTACAATTATCATTGGGTTGATCAAGTAGTTGTTTTATTTGTGATTTATAAACTTTATAATTTTGATTTTATGTGGGAGTGCACTAAAAAAAATTAAACCTTGATAAGTGTAATGGTGTTGAGAACCACTCATTTTTAATTATTGTATTTCTAAGTTGCCACGTGATCTTGATCGGTTTCTTATTTTTGGAAATGTTACTGTAGTATTGGAATGATCTTTGTGAGAATAATAAGAAAAAAAAATTCAAAAGTGTTTATTAATATCGACGGTAAGTCAGCAAATGTCTCGAATAATATATATTTCGATAAAATGAACAAAGATCATGAAAAAACTAAACATGGGACATTTATAAAGTTTTTATACGGTAATACTTCCCTTTTGAGGAGATGAATAGTTCTGTTCGGCACAGTACAGGTCAGGCCAATAACACTTTCGAGAACGTGAATAGTTGCACTCGGAACATATAAAGTTTTTTCTCCAGAATGAGTCAGCATGTGCCACTTCAGATATGACTTGAAACATGAAAAAGTTTTTTCTGGGCAGTAAAACCGCACGTGATTCTTTCTTTCGAATAAATGAAGAGTTGCACTTTGATAAATTAAAACTTTTTTCTCTACAGTGAGCCAGTATGTGTGTCGACAAATTTCCATTTTGAGAATATGAATTGCATAAAGAACATGAAAAAAGTTTTTGAGCAGCGTGAGTCAGCACGTGGCAGGTCAAATATTTATATTGAGTACATGTATAGTTGCACTTAAAAAAATTATATGCAGCACGAAAAAGTGTTTTTGCCACTGCGAGTCAGCATATGTCTCGTCAATTTTCCCTTTTGAAAAAATGAGCTATTGCAGAAAGAACATGAAAAAGGTTTTTCTCCAGTGTGAGTCCGCATGTGTATCTTTAAAGAGCCTTTTTGAGAACATGAATAGTTGCACTCCAAACATGAAAAGGGTTTTTCTCTAGTGTGAGTCAGCATGTGATTCTTTAGATAGCTTTTTTGAGAACACGAATAGTTGCACTCCAAACATGAAAAAGGTTTTTCTCCAGTGTGAGTCAGCATGTGGCTCGTCAAATATTTCTTACAGAAAGATGAATAGTTGCACTCGGTACATTCAAAACATTTTTCTCCAGTGTGAGTCAGCATGTGGCTCGTCAAATATTTACTATGGAAAGATGAATAGTTGCACTCGGAACATTTAAAACATTTTTCTTCAGTGTGAGTAGGCATGTGTATCTTTAGATAGCGTTTTTGATAACATGAATAGTTGCACTCCAAACATGAAAAAGGTTTTTCTCCAATATGAGTCCGCATGTGGCTCATCAAATATTTCTTATGGAAAGATGAGTAGTTGCACTCGGAACATTTAAAACATTTTTCTCCACTGTGAGTCAGCATGTGGCTCGTCAAAGTTCCCTTTCGAGAGCACGAATAGTTGCACACAGAACATGAAAAGGGTTTTTCTTCAGTGTGAGTCTGCATGTGTTTCTTTAGATAGCTTTTTCGTGAAAATGAATTGTTGCACTCCAAACATGAATAAGGTTTTTCTCCAGTGTGAGTCAGCATGTGGCTAGTCAAATTATCCTTTCGAGAACATGAATAGTTGCACACAGAACATGAAAAAGGTTTTTCTCCAGTGTGAGTCATCATGTGGCTCGTCAAAGTTCCCTTTCGAGAGCACGAATAGTTGCACACAGGACATGAAAAAGGTTTTTCTTCAGTGTGAATCTGCATGTGTTTCTTAAGATAGCTTTTTTGAAAACATGAATAGTTGCACTCCAAACATGAAAAAGGTTTTTCTCCAGTATGAGTCAGCATGTGGATCGTCAAATCTTTCTTATAGAAAGATGAATAGTTGCACTCGGGATATTTAAAACATTTTTTTCCAGTGTGAGTCAGCATGTGCCTCGTTAAATATTTCTTATAGAAAGATGAATAGTTGCAATTGGAACATTTAAAACATTTTCCTCCATTGTGAGTCAGCATGTGGCTCGTCAAATAATTCTTTCGAGCGAATGAATAGTTGCACACAGAACATGAAAAGGGTTTTTCACCGATGTGGGTCAACATGTGCCTCGTTAGTAGGTACTTAAGATTAGATGTATAACTGCACTCAGAACATAAAAAACGTTTTTTGCCACTGTGAGTCAGCATGTGACACTCCGTTGTTTCAGTTAATTGTGTCTTCAGATCTGACGATAATTTAAAAAAAAAGGATTAATAGTAAGCTTCATGTAACTTATTACTTTCGTGTCAAAAAAGAACTCGCGTTAAAGTAAAAAAATAGGTTCCCACAGGAACAGGTGACTAATTTGTGCCTTGCACTTATTTATACTTTTGAATTGAAACGCCGAATTTTATATAGATTTACTTAATAAAACAATTTTAATAATAAATTGTGTTTGCAATGTAATGTTAGAAATAAAAAAAAATATTATTCTAACCAAGACTTTTCATAGATCACATTTTTTAGCTACAGAAAATATTCATTCACCGGGCATCACATTCATCTTCAAATATCTCATCAGTATTTTCAGACGTATTGCTGCAAGATAAACTATTTCAGAGGCCGCATATAACAAGACACTCCAATACTGCTCGGTTGTTTTTGTTTCAGGAATTTATGTGAATACGGGAAATCAGTGCGACAAATGTTTATTATTATTTCCCTTTATTTCTGAATTGTAAACTGTTAGTACTTACTACGAAATAACTTTTGCAGCAACCAAATCAAACACAATCGACCATTTAGATTTCACTTTTGCGCTCCATTTGCGAATTTACGTTTTGCGATATTCATAAGCTCTACATCGAAAAATTTTCAAAATTTCACAAATTCGGTCTTCCAGAAAATTTAAGTTATTTTCTAACTGCCTTAGAAATGTGGTAATAATAATGGCAAATACTATGTTTGGATACTTTTTCGTTTACCTTAAAATAAAAAGAAATTATTATAGTTTCAAAAAAAATTTAAAAATGAAATAATTTTTTTAAACCACAAACTCATAATTATTTGTGGGTAGTTTTATAAGGAGTTCCATTTTGGATTTAATTTTTTCACATGTTCTAGTTTCGGAGACATAATGGCTTAGAACTCCCTTGGTAGGTTCTTACTACCTGAAAAATCAGGATTCAGGTTTTTTTTTCTAGATTAACTGGACTACTAAGAATGAAAAAACATTTTACCTGTTGTCTTGACAATTCTTTCAAAGCGTTCTAAGCACTCCTTTTTAACATCCGGCAGGTCTATGTCAATTTCCGGATATGAAAATCCCCCTTCATCTTCTTCTCGGGGTCCAAGTTCCGCCTTGATGGTAACAGACTCTATATTAAAGCAACCTGAAAAACAAAACAAAAAAGTTTTTGAACCGTCAATCATACACAAAAAGCTTGTTTTTAATTAAAATTAAAAAATTTAAATTAAAGTAAAATATTTAAGACAAAAAAAAACATTGATTGACCACACAGGAGCAAGAATTAGGTGAAAAGACTTTAAGCCTAATATAGGAAAACATAACAATGCTAGATGTTACTTCGAGGACTGATATTTCAAGAAGGAAAACATTTACTCTTGACTACCTTCAAAACACGGTTTTATTACTATAAGTCAATGGAATG
Organism: Hesperophylax magnus; assembly: GCA_026573805.1. Classification (NCBI taxonomy): domain Eukaryota; kingdom Metazoa; phylum Arthropoda; class Insecta; order Trichoptera; family Limnephilidae; genus Hesperophylax; species Hesperophylax magnus. The sequence goes on from JAIUSX010000231.1 coordinate 1,384,406, forward strand.
TTATTTTCTTTCATAGATATTTAGTTAATAGACACGAATATATGTTAAAACAGATGAGGGTTTATTGTGAGCAATACTTGAGCTAAAGGAGTTTTGTAGTTAAGCAGTTTTAGCAAAGATTTATTTTATAGTAAAAACGTCCTGTTTGCACGACATTTCGAAACGGACATGGATTCCGAAAATCCTAATTTAATATTCTACATTTTATACGTATGCAATGCTACTAACCGTCTGTCTGAGTACTTTCCGCATATTGCAAACATTCCTTCTTTATATCTGGAATATCGAAAATTATATCTGTATACGGCATTTCATCTCCGCCTTCTTCCTGGGGCCCTGGTTCCGTCTTGATGGAAACAGTCTCTTGATTTGGTAGATCCATGCCACTGCTGTGATAGCGTTTGGTTATTTGTTCCAGCCAAACAAATATACCTGAAATAGAACATAGTTGTGACGGAACCCTACTTTGTATCTGCCGTGAAAATTTGGTTTGGCTTGTAATATTCTGTAAAAACCAAGAAATAGTATTCATAACACATTATTGGAAATTAGAATATAATTACGTGTGTACCTTGACCCTGAATTTAATACATTTGAAAACGGTTGAAAAAGTCGTCGTTAATGGTCAGATATATTTATATTTAAATAGGAATTACCGTTCCGTTTTGGGTACCGATTGGCGCAAGTAAAACTAGATCGACATTTGAGCATGATTAGACATTTGAGCATGACATAAGAACAGTGGTCGCTACCAAAATGAATAGCAATGAAAATAAAAATTATCACTAACTAATATCAACTATCGTAACTATACTTAATAACTATCACAAGTATGGGATTATGCGTTAAACTGCGCGGGTGACTGGATGAAACAATGGACGTTAAAGAAAGCATGTGTCAAAAAATTATGGGTTAAACATAGACAGTAAAGTCATAGACAATTATTTTTATAATTTAACAATAAAATTTGACAAAATACAAAATTTACAGCAGCACACATGAGCGTAACTACATTGCCCACTCTCCGATACAAAATGAAGATTTTTTGATTTTATTCGCTAAGTTCGAGCCTATATTGCAAAAATAGTTGTTTGTAAAGTCTAGAATTTTTTCTGGATGTTCTGCAAAAGATGTTGGTATCCTGTCAATGTTTAATTCTTTAATGTTTTTAACATTGTGAGAGGCTTTAGCGTTTGTAATTTCGTTTATAATCTGCCAGAATTTCCGGGAATCATTATGACATCCCTCGATTTTCTTTTTATAGAATGCTTCTTCAGCATAACGGATTACATTTTTACAAATGTTACGATATCTTTTGTAGAAGCAATGTAAATGGACATCACAGGGGAAGTTTCTTACTTTTTATGGAGTTCGTCTCTTTTCCTGATTGAGTTGATAATGTTCTGACTAATCCAGGGCTTAATGTGAATATTTTTATGAGATATCTTTTTTTATATCGTTATGGTGTTTGATAGAATAATGTTCTGAGTAAAGTCAATAAAATAGTTCCAAGCAGCATCAGTATCATCATTTCCAAGAAAGTTTGACCAGTCACCAATTTGTAGCTCGATTTTAACGTTTTCCCAATTTGTTTCAGACTTTGCTATGACAGATTTATTTTTTTGATTTATAGATGTATTTTTATTATTAATAGATAGAAGTATTGTGTAGTGATCAGTCAGTGTAGAAGGGTAAATAATGGTTTGAGTTAATTTATCAGTTTTACTAAAAATATGATCTATGCATGATTTGCTTTCATTGCATACTCGTGTAGGTTCATCAACCAGACTTTTAAAACCATGGTGAGCTAGTGTATGTATGTAATCATATTTTTTTGGATTTCCATTTTCCAGGATATCAATATTTATATCTCCGATAATAAAAACATTCTTAATATTTTTGAGTAAGTTAAGCTCAAAATATAAGGAGTTTAAGAATGGCTCCAGATTTTTTGTAGAAGGTGATCTATATATTGCGAGAACTGTTATATCCTTATCAATTGATATCCTTAGACAGTTTGCGTTATTAATATTGATCTCTCTGACTTCTACTTCAGTATCTTCTTTAATGTATGCAATAACACCATCACTCTTTGTATAATTCATTAGTGTGGAGTAAGAGACATATTTAACAATTTGTAGTGGGTAGTGTTTATCAGTTAACCAACATTCAGTAAGGATAATTATGTCCCAGGTTAAATTTAAACTTTTAATTAATATTTGTAGCTCGTCAAAGTTTTTGTTTATGCTTCTAATATTTTGATGCAGTATGTTAAAATTTTTGTTCATTGTTGATAGGTTAGGTAAGTTTGCTTTTTTTGCACTAGGTTCCGTGGTTAATGTAGTGTCAGCCATTTTTTATTTTTATAATAGTTGTTATTATGAGCCATTTTATTTATATGATGTCAAATCGTCTATATGTTTAACGTAAATTATTTTTTCGTTTGCATTTCTTCTTACCATTATTTTTCACTCTTTGTGCCAGACGTATGAATAGTTTTTTTCCTTTGAGATTTGTTTGGTTTTCCAAAGAAGTTCCTTATGGTAAGGGCTTAGTTCTTCAGCTATGTATATTGGTTCAGTTGAAATATCTTTGATCGCGGCATAATTGATGTTTTTTCTATTTGCGATAAGCTTGTTTCTGGTCAATTTATCTGAAAATTGCACTAGTATTTTAGGTGGTGCATTGATTCGCCTATCAGGTATCCTTTTTACCTCAATAATTTCGCCGTATTTTAGGTCCACTCCTGCCGCCGCTGCCTTTTTTTTAACCACTTCAATTTGCTGTTCCCCATTTTTTTGTGGAATGCCTGCTATTTCAATATAATTAGAGCGGGTTTTGTACTCCATATCTGAAATTTTTATTTCTAATTGTTTAATTATAGTATTTTTCTCCTGGTTCTCTTTTTTCAGGTTTATAAATTCATTTTCAATTTTTTTGTTTTGTAGGATTGTTATATCTAGTTTTTTAATCAATTCATCGTATTGAGTGCTCATAAATTCCATGCTTTTTTGGGTGTCCTGTTGTTGCTTCTGAATTTTTGAAATAATTTATTTTTTCGTAGCATCTATTTTTTTTTCTAAAATCAGTGTAATTTTTTCTATGCTGAATTTTTCTTCATTTTCAATGTTGGTACCCTTTCTTCTAGTGTTAGCCATTATGTACTGTTAAATGTAACAACCTGCCCCGGTTTTAGATATTGAAGTAGAGGTACAGTACCGATGATGACAGTAAGAAATTTTGTTTTTATCTATGGATAACTATGGAGTGACAGTTTTATTCTCATTTTTTTGTAATCACTATAGTTATCCGGGATTACGGATATTAAATCGATTTTTTGTAATCTAACTCACGGTTTCGAACACCTTTCCACACAAATCACTCTCTTTTGGTATAGATATTATATATAATAGGATAACTTATTTGCACTTGTATACTTACGTATTTGTAGTCCATAGATGTAATTGATTAATTTATTCATATGAATTTAATAAATCAAACCCTTACCTCTGTTGAAAAAAATAATGACCTGGGTATCATTTTCGACTGTTAATTTAACTTTATATCTCAAATAAACTCAATTAACAATAAGGGAATGAAAATGCTTGGATTAATTCTTTGAAACTCCAGAGGCTTCAGAAATATTTCAACCTTGAAAATTTTGTATACCTACATCTTTAGTTCGAAGTCAATAATATAACTCCTCGATCTGGTCCCCACATTATAAAATACATTCAGATTAAAATAGAAAAAATTCAACACATTAATTTTAAACTCGGTATTCGCATTGAAAGTATAAACTATAATAACTTAATTAAAAAATTATATTTAATAAACTTCTCAGATCGAAGAATTATATCCGACCTAATATTTATGTTCAAAATTGTAAATGGTAGTGTAGACAGCCTTCATTTAAAACCTAATTGAATTTCATGTACCTACCCATAAGAGCTACCCGTTCTAAAACCTAGTTTAAATGTAACAATTCTAGGACTGAGCATTTCAATCACTCGCTTGTACCTAGATTACATGAAGTTTAGTTAATTAAACTTCACAGAAGCTAGGTGGAAGAAGGCTATCATAATATATCTTCTAAATCATTACTTCACTTATTCAAAATATGTCACTCATTATTGTAATTAATTAATTATAATAAGGTTGATACACTAAATATAACCAAAAAAATCGCCTCCGATATAATTTATATTCTACTTGCCGGTTTTAAATGAAAATATGAAAGTTTTTCTTGTGGGTACACATTTCAACAATAACATTCATAGTGAATCGACATAATGTAGTTTTTTAACAGTAACCTTTTGAGTCCGAGGAAAACATGATTCAAATAATTACATTTGGTAAAAGAAGAGAGAGGTTTGAGGAGAATGTATGACTTGGAAGTGAATAATTGAAGACGTGGCACAATCAAGTGAAACAAGTACTTAATACAATACAAAAATTGAATCAATAAGAGCGGGGTGCTATATATTAGAGATTAATGCCAGACCAAATATGACCGATGTAGCTACTTCTTCAGCCACAGAACAAGCTTTCGGATTTTGAAACTCGGGGATTTGAAATTATCTAAGTACTCTTCGAAGAGATGAAATAAACTATTGGATGTATTACCGATACGGGGCCATTTACATCAGAGAGTAATGACATTACTCATAATATCAACATATCCAGAAACACATCTTAGCCATTAGAATCAATGCAATATAAATAAATATACAGCTGTGCATGAGCTTGTAATGGACCTGTTTGGGCTAAAAGAACGTAAAGAATTTTTTTTCATAAATTAAAATACGTTCAGAGAATAGGGAGAAACGAACAGACTATGGACATCTTTGGAACATACTAGAAGCTTTATTATAGAAACCTACGTCGGTAATAGGTGTTACCACGTAATAATTGAAAAGAGGCGTGAATGGGTTCAGCGAATCAGATCATTCCCAAAATCAATTAAATAATTTTTCGCCAATCACGGAGACTAAGGGCGGTCTAAAGACACGATACACTCTAGGTTGATTTACTGTTGAGTTAACCTTGGGATCCGGTCTCACGACACGTGCAACGGCACTTGGGAACCGACGATAAATCTGCATTCTAAGGCAGAAACAAAGCGATACCCAACCATCGATAACGAAAAAAGGGGGGCGACGGTTTGGTGGGAGATGAGGGTGTTTTAGAATGTTTGGGGTCCAGAAGACATATTACGAGTTGATCCTCGTAGAGAGAATTGTTTACGTTCGCTGGACTTCTGAGTGCTCTTTTCAAGTGGCCACAGTGAACACAAATTTTAACTTAAGATAGGACGTTTGGCCGAAATTGCCTAATTATATTAACACGGGGGAGATGCAAGTTGGGTAATTAAGAAAAGACATAAAAGTTAATGGGTCACGAAGTCTTTGATTAACGATCAAAATTTTACGACCTTTTTTGCGCGTAAACAAAGTTACGAGGATGATATATTGAAATTCCTAGATGAAGCGAGAAAAGAGTATATGGGTTGGGCTAAAACTAGACGCAAAAAACTGTAAAAACAGGGATGTACTGGGCGTAGATCGCCGAAAAGAAAGGACCGGAAATCGAAAAGAAACCCGAAAAGTAGTTTAGCTCATGATGGAAGGGGTTTCAACGACTCGGGTAGTGGACAGCGTTGGGTTACGAAAGATTACCAGAAGATATGCGGCGGATATCACGAAAAGAGTCAAAACAGGTAGGCGAAATTACAAAAACGTGTCGGATCAAATTTTGGAACGAATGCCTACGTATGTCATCACCGAGGGGAAGGTATATGTGTCCTGGGATCACCCACGGATCGTGTAGACACCAATCAAATGCTAGAAGGCAGCACACAAGGAAGGATACTGGATTGCGCAAGCGCTGGACATAATAGGTGAAAAGCTTCCGTTAGTTGGGATAATTTATCGATTATATTATCGATATCAATAGCGAATTTCTCGGAAAGATTTCGAAAACAACGATATAGAAATGAGCTACACCTAGTCTATAGGCCGGAAATCAACCAATATTACGGACACAACACGCGTACGAGAAAAATAATCAAATAATTTTGCGCAATAATCTACATCGCCGAAAATCATTTACGGGAGGGCGCCCGGAAGTCAGGTCACCGAGTACACGCCTGTACCCGTCTCGGCAGGGTGGTAGGTGTCTACCTCAACTCGGCAGGCGGGAACCAAAAAACCCTGAAACAGGGCTATGCAATTCTAAACTTAACGGGAAGTGAAACCTCGAATTCATAAAGGCGAAAGTCGCACAAATTTTAAGTCGATTTATTCGAAAAAACATTATTAAATAGCGTTGTTTGGAGGAAATCGGGGCTTTTTTCGTTTTAACTTGGTTGGGGTCGGTCTTCGAGATCTTTGGCGTCGCGACAGTTTTGGCGTGCTATTTTTAAACTAATCTTATAGAGTTTTAAATGTAGTGAAGTTGTGAGTTTTGAAAATCAAGGTATTTTCATGAAGTTAGAGTGCTTTTAATATTAATTGAAATAATTGAAGTGTTTTAAAATTTAATTAGATTCAACCAAAAAAAAGGGTAGACTCATAATTAGCCAATACTAAATTCACGGGTTGGAGTCTCTTGGTTTGGACTAATATAGAACGATGAAACTCAACTGCAGTAATGTTTAATAATAACGCGTGTGCCATTAGAGGAGGAAAAAATAGAGAACCATAATAATTATCAAATGACCTGACGAAAACGGCTAAGACAAAGTTCTAAATTTATTGTGAAATTGAAGAGACAGTGTTTTCCTTGCGAGCACGGGAAGGATTTTAACGGTTTACACGATATAAGAATTTAGTGAAAAAAATCGAAGTGAACGTGGCAAATAATATATGAAAGGTTCTAGGGAGGGGGAGGGAGTTTGGGTAGACCTCGGCAAATACTTACTTAGATACTCTAAAATAGTCATTAGGGGGAGATATCTAGACTAGGTACAGTGGAGGCCAACAGATACCGATGCATGTCAACTATCAATTTACGGTTAGGGAGGAAGAGATCTTCTATTGAAAGAAATGATCCGCTTAAACATTCCGAATTCTAGTATCAGGTAATTTATGTGCTATCTACGGAGCGGCGTATGAAAGTAGAAATTTTAGCTAGAAAATTTAGATACAATATGGTTATAGTTTCTACTGGCGAGTAGACGGGTGACACAGAGAATCGATTTTGAATTTAATACGAACCTTTAACGGCTTAGGGGCTTTTACTCATACCTACAGTTCCTGGACGCGGATTAATGTACATGTCGTCGATATCCCGACTGGATTGGTAATATTACGCTTTTGGGTGAGTGATTTTGCATGAATATATATTTCCAGAACGTTAAAATTGCGACGAAGATGGGGCTGCAACCAACAGCTCGGACAGAGCTGCGATACTGATAAATAGTATCACATTTAGAACTGTTTGCTTGCTTCTAACAGCTGTGTTTAGCACGAGGCCAATGACCTACTTATTTGTAAGCAGTTAGTGGCGACACACGACCCAAAAGGAAAAAAAGGGACCCCCATAAATCACTTGACGTCCATGTCTGACGACAAAAGTCGTACATTCTACCGAGTTGGCAGCCGCGCAGAGGTACCTCAAATCAACATGGAAGCGACTAGCTGCAACCAACTCATGCTCAAAACAAATAAAAAAAAAATCAAATTAATAATATGTGTATAACCTTATATGTTCACTAACAAATTCCCAAATACCTTTGGCCTCGGCTTAGAACTCGCCGTTGGAGTATGTTGTCCGTAAGCTGTCTTGGGAAGCACACAACTTCCCTAGCTCAGAAGATTTTCTACTTTCCTCATCACGCGATTTCGGGGCGTCAACGTTGTATGGAGAATCACGAAGAGTTCGGAAGGTCATCCCTTTTCGCGGGGCCGGGTCGGATGAGAGGACACGAGAGGCAGTATGAAAATTAATGTCAAGTTGGAATGTTTGGGCCTTGGTTCGCTGCGAAGGCGTTTAATTGAACGGGCTCCAAGTCTTTCAAAATCGCGTGGAGGGGACGTCGGCGTGATGAACGAGGGTTCAAAATCGGAGGACGAACACATACTAAAGCGGGGTTTACCCGGAGGTTGATGCAACTCGACTGGAAAACCCTCGAGATCCTTTGCAGCAGCTTTCGTGAGGTGGATAGTAGGCCTGGCGGCTAGTGGACGTTGAAAGCCTCACCAGAACAAACCTATTTGAAACATGCACGCGTTTAGCATCATGACAAGGGACGCAATGAAAAATTCCCCTTTTACACTCAGTAAAGTAGTCCGTTGGAGGAAGCGGGGCGGGGTGATTTGGGATATTCCAACAGGTGTATTACCTCTCCCTCTGACGTGAGCGGTCCGGAGGTGTCATGGCGACTATAAGAAGAAGTTAGACCAGACCTCGGGGAAAGCCAGACACGTATTGGTTCTTGGGGTTTTGCGTTTGGAAGAATAGCGACCATTTCATTTGGGGCAGTGAGGTGCCGACCCAGTTTGCAAAAAATCTTTTTCTCGTCATTCAATCCGTTCCCATCTCCTTTCCTCTCGTTTCCACTTCCATCCGCAACACCCAAAGTTTACTAACCACAGCTAAATCCATTTATCTAGTTTCAGTACATCGTTACAGAGGTCGACGAGAGAGTCCCAGTACTTATGCGGAAACAACACACTATTCAACGAAGGGTTTAATAGCCCGTACACAAGAGAGGGGGGGGGGGTACGGTTCTATGTCACAATCTAGAATTTATAAACACGGGGACATTAGAAATGGCGGGGATACAAGGCAATTGTAAAGATATGATAGAAACTGTTAGGTCGATTAGTAATAGGGACCAGTATTCGAAAGTTAGGTGAGACACGTACTCGTTCCTTGTAGGACTCGCTGAGGGTCGATGGACGTTTTCCCCACACTTTGGCTAAAAAGAACCGGGAGTTACCACAGAAAGGAGACATTAAATACCTACCACCCCATAGCGGGGGGGCTTCGAATTAACAAATCACACAACGTGAAGTTAAGGGATTTATTGTAGATCAACCCCAAATCGAAGGCCTTATTTTACTGTGTGCAATATCACGGGGGCGGGGAATATTCAGAGTTAGCTAGGCTCAGCACGATATCATTTTGCAAAAGCGAAACTGAACGCTGGGGAGAAAGAGGTATGAAAACCTCATTCAAGCGAGTTAGGACAATTAGGAGGTCGAGTCAACACAAGCTCAATTAAGCAACGATTTTAATAGAAGAGAGAGCGACAGTGAAAAAATAGCAGAGAATAATTCGACTGCTGTTATAGTAGCTTCCATTGCATCAATTTCTCAGGAAAGAGAAATAATAATAACAGGTCAAAGAAACTACAGTAATTATGACTGCAGTTACTACCATGTCCGATACATCTACACTCTGAGTTTGTACAAGTTAATTATGAGGATAAGAACCAGCCTAATGCCTCAGTATTTCATTCTGGAATACACAATCTAGCTCACAGCACGGACTCATTTAACACCACTGCAAATATGATAACTACTATAGCGCTAACTCCTCAGGAATGTGAATTGATGTGGATGCTTTACAAGCAGGCGAATCAACCTGACCCTTTTGGTCAATAGTCCTATCAGAGTCATTACCACTGCAACAACCATCATGGAAGTGAATCATGAACAAATAATGCAATTTTTGGTCGAGGTGAAACAACTTATTTCTTCCCGAAGGTTCATATTACATGTATATTATATTTTTGATAATTTTACGATCTACCCCGGGTACATGTCAGCTAGTCGGGCACTTATATGTAACACAAAATCAATAATCAAGTTTCAACCACTAAAATTGTTCCTTAAGGTTGTAAAATATAAGATTATATGCCGACGGACAATTTTTTTACATAATAGAATGACAATGGGTACGTTAGTACCAGAAAACGCTGTCAAAATCCATTGCGTAGTTTAAAAGAACAAACAGACATAAGTAAATATCGACTAGGTTTTGTCCTAATTCTAGACATAATGTTTTGGAGCGCAATATGGTTCGAATGTTGAAATAATTAAATTTAAATATTTTTCATTAATTCAAATAATACACGGTTTTCCAATAAGAGGTGTTATTTTAAATAGCTCGCTATTTCGGTAGATGTTACTTTTGAAGCTGTCATTTTTTGACATTTGACAAGCAGAAACTACGCCATTAATTAAAATGGAACAATACACGCTTCAACAACGCATTGAAATTATTAAAATTCACTTAGTGAATCAAATGCAAATCATCTTGTGTTATGAGGCCCACAAGTCAATGCTTCTCTGGAAGAGTAGTAACATATCATAACACCTACCGTCATTGATTACACAGATAGTGAATACGCTCCACATTAAAACTTCCAAAACATTAGAAAATTGCAAGTAAACACAACATAAAGTGTCGAAGTAGTTAAATCACTTCATCTTCGAAATATTCAATCAGTTAGATTTTTAAATTATCGTGTGTGCTGTGCAGTGCTGTGTTTTAAAAATATTAAAATAACAATTTTCAACTGGTAAACATACCAAACGCGCAGGCGCATTATCAGTCCGTCATTACTATCGCCATTGGTCGAAAGTGTCGTCACTTTTGAATAGTGCTAATCAGTTTGCGGGAAACAGGCGTTTGTGTATAAACTAATTACGAATAAAGTTAACATATTTTTAACTCTTTTTAAATAAATTTTAATATGGATTTAAACGAGAACTCCCTAACTATATGACCAAGGCCAAGGATCTACTCTGTTCGCTGATAAAAATTATTAATGACCCCGGCAACAAATTTACGAAGGAGCAAATGGGTAAAATTACCCCGATAACAACGGATCTGTTAGGAACCACAGGATTGATGGCTGTTCGTATGGGAATGTTGGAAGGAGAATTGTCAACATTAAAAAGTGTAACGGATACTCAGTCTATTGTTACTAACCCGACAAATACTTCATCTTCAATAAATGATTTGCTCGCAGAGGCCGAGGAAAGAAAAACCCGGTCAAAGAACATTATTTTATTTAATGTTCCCGAAAGTATTTCAGAATCAACAACAACAATTATTAAAATGGACAGCGATAAAGTAGTTTCAGCGATTAGTGATATAAATAATGAATTAATACCGAGTGTGGTTAAGTCGTACAGACTTGGTGTAAAAAAGTCCAACAAAATTAGACCGATTAAGGTCGAATTCAATGACTCTGTCTCGGCTCGTGAGGTTTTGACCAGGAACGCAAAACTGAAAAACGGTATAAAGGCCAGTAACGACCAAACACCATTGCAGAGGACTCAACTTCTAGATTTACGCCAACAACTCGAGACGAGGAAGAACAACGGTGAAACCAATATAACTATCAAATATGTGAACTCTGTACCTAAAATTATTGAATGTGTGCCAAAAAACTGAAACAACAAAAAATAAAATGCTACTACCAAAACGTGAGAGGGATCCGCACTAAACTTCCCATGTTGCTGACTTCGGCGGCAACTATCAGCAGTGATATCTTCATTTTAACCGAAACATGGCTCGACTCAGGAATCAATTCTGCCGAATTAGGCTTCCCTAATTTCAACATCTACCGTATGGATAGGAATTCTAAAACAAGTGCCAAAACGAGAGGAGGTGGTGTAGCCATTGCTATCTCAAAAATCTCAGTTCTTCAAAAATATCCACAAAAAACACATCCATCGAGCAACTATTTGTCAATGTGAACACTTCTAGAGGTAAAATAATAGTGGGATGTGCATACTTACCTCCGAATTCTGATGTCCAAAGCTACAGCAATCACTGCGACGAGGTTGAATCAATTTGTGCTAAATATCCTAATACTAAACTACTTCTAGTTGGTGATTACAATCTGCCACATTATGATTGGTGTAATATGAATTCTGTCAATTCTTGTTCTAATGTTAATATTCGTGTTATTAGAGATATGGCACTGTTCTTAGGTCTAACACAGTGTAATAATGTTCATAATATAGGAGGTCGTACGTTGGATTTGGCACTGTCAAATGTGTCTGACATCTGTGTTGTGAGAAGTACCGAAATTCTATTACCTGTCGATGTTTACCATCCACCACTAGAAATATGCATGTCTAATCTTAAACCAATTCCTATCGTAAAAAAGGTAGTAGAAACTCGAAATTTCAAAAAAGCTGACTATGTTAAAATTTCAAATTTCCTTAAACAGACTGACTGGTCATTCTTTGATAGCGACGATGATATTAATATACACCTTAAAAAATTTTACTTCATCGTTAATTCTGCAATTGAACAATTTGTTCCTTTAACGACTTACAGAGAAACTCTATACCCAAAATGGTTCTCAAAAGACCTGATAGACTTAATTTACCTTAAAAAATTATCTCATAAGAGATTCAAACAAAGTCGCCTGGCCATCGATTATACTGCGTTTCAAAAATTGAGGGCAGAGTGCAATAAGCTCTCCGCAAAATGTTACAAAAATTACATTAGTGATGTCGAAGGCTCTATCATGGACGACTCAAATTTCTTTTGGAAATATGTTAAATCCCAAAAAGAAAATGGTACTTACATACCTAGTAGTGTGTCATTCGATTCTAAATTATCCCAAAATCTTCAGGAAACTGTTAATCTTTTTGCTGATTTTTTTAGCGGCGTTTACATTAATGCAAGTGAAGACAGCAATATTTCGTGCTTTGATTTGGTTGAAACTCTTGATATATCTGACTGAAATGTAACCATAGACGATATTATATCTAAGCTGAAGAGTCTTGATTCCCGAAAATCCGCAGGACCTGATAATGTTCCGCCCAGGTTTTTAGTAAATTGTATGCATACATTGTCATATCCTATTCATAAGTTATTTACAAAGTCACTCTCATCAGGTGTATTCCCGGACCTTTGGAAGTTTAGTCTTTTAACGCCCATTTTCAAAAAAGGTAATAAGAGCGAAGTAACAAATTATAGGCCAATATGTATAATGTCTACTTTACCCAAACTTTTTGAAAGCCTAGTACTAGATAAGTTGATATCCCGAATCAATCGAACCATCTCTCCCCTTCAACATGGATTCATTAAAGGTAGATCTACTCTTACCAATTTGATATTGTACACGAATGATATTGTTAATGCCCTTAATGCATCACATCAAACTGATTCCATATATACTGACTTCAGTAAGGCATTTGATAAAGTAAACCACAAAATATTATTACGTAAACTAAAATTGTTGGGAATAAGAGGGAGTATGTTGGAATGGTTTAAGAGTTATCTATTAGGAAGGTACTTAGCAGTCAAGATAGATTCGTTTACTTCTTATACATTTGCTGCCTCGAGCGGAGTACCACAGGGATCTCACTTGGGCCCAATATTATTTTGTTTGTTTATCAATGATATTGTTAATATTTTTACTAATGTTAAAGTCCTGTTATTTGCCGACGATCTGAAGATATACAGTATAATCAAAGACGATGACGATCGCGCAATTTTGCAGTTGAACCTTAATAAACTATGTGCGTGGTGTTCAGTCAATGATTTGCAACTAAATTTAGGTAAATGCCAGATTATCAGTTTTTACAAAGGCAAAAATCCACTTAATTTTTCCTATTTTATGAATGGTGCTAATCTTCTTCGTGTATCACAGATTCGTGATCTTGGTGTTATATTCCACGAGAGTCTACAGTTTAATGAACACATCGATGAAATAACAAGCGATGCGATGAGAATACTAGGTTTTATTTTGAGAATGGGAGCAAATTTTAAAAGTATGTCAACATTAAAACATCTGTATTGCTCGTTAGTACGAAGCAAATTAGAATACAATTCCACCGTATGGTCACCGTACTACAAGGTCCATTCTCAATCATTAGAAAAGGTACAAAATAAATTCCTTCGGTACATTAATTTTAAAATGAAAATTCCAATCGAATTTATAAATTACAATAACTTGCTTGCTGAAACTAAACTTCTTAAATTATCTGATAGAAGAGTGTTAATTGATTTGCTATTTTTATTCAAAATTATTAAATCTTTAATTGACAGCCCTAATTTGTTGGAACTTATTTGCATTAATGTTCCTGCTAGGCAAACTCGCAGTAAAGATACTTTTAAATTTAACAAGAACCTCAACACTAATTATTCTATTTTTTCACCAATTCCTAGAATTCACAACCTTGCGAATAAATACTGTGAACTTATAGATATATTTGGTTTTGACAATTTTGTGAGCTTTAAAAGGCAACTTATTTCGATTCTATCGGCTAATAATTAACTTTTATAGCTTTAATAATTTTATTACATCTTCTCCCATTCGAAACCTTTCAAGTAAATTATATCCATATTTGTTTGTTTTTTATTTGCTCTACTATACACTTATAATTGTATGCATATACCTACTAACTACTTTTTATACATAACACTATGTTCCATCTCAGATCTTATTATTTCTTATTCATGTCGATATTGCTAAATTCTATTAGTTTTTGCTTTTTACAGGTGCAACTCTTATTTTGTTATTTTTTTTTTTTTTTAAATCTCTGTTATAATGTTCTTTACCTCACGAGTAAGTTACACTCTAATTTATATTGGTTTATCGATTTGTTAAACACACAATTAATACTGGGTTTAAACACACCCACTTACTTACTTTTTATGTTGAACTTTCTTTTACTTACTATTTCATGCTTGGGTATATTTTATATTGAATCCATCTTATTAGTGTTTTGCTAATTTGCACAAAATTTTATTATATGTGTTGCTTTCTTACAATTAACTCCATTTATCTTCTTATGTTCAATTATTGTAATCAATGTAAATGTATATTTTCATGTAAAAGCCCATTAGGGCGTAAATAAAAAAAAAAAAAAAAATAATAATAAAAAATAATAATAAATAATAATAATAATTTCCAACTCGGTGGCTTCGTCAACAAGCGAAATTGTCGCATCTGGGGCTCGGAAAACCCAGGAGTTATTTTTGAAAAATCTCTATCATCAACGTGTGACTGTTTTTTGCGGTTTATGGTCCGACGGAGTCATTGGACCTTACTTTTTAGAAAATGAAGCTGGAGCAACAGTTACGGTGAATGGATTGCGCTATCGAGAGATGATTAATAATTTTTTTGGCCGGAATTGGATGGTATTGTTCTGGACAACGTTTACTTTCAACAAGACGGCACTACGTGCCACACAAGCGACGAAAACATTGATCTTTTACGATTGAATATCAAAATAACACCTCTTATTGGAAAATCCTGTATAATAACAATATAGTTTTATATAATTTATTGCATTTCAAAACCTGTTGTCTGATTCAATTTTTTTAATATTAACCCACACAAGAGATCCTGAGCCTTTGTCATCTTTTATTAATTATTTCATTATATGTAACTTGGTTTTAAATAAAAGAAAATGTAGATATGCTAGAGTATGAAATATTCAAATTTGCATTTGGTCAATATGAAAATTTAATCAAAAAATACGTAAAAATCGTTATATGAAATTAAATCTTACAATTATCATTGGGTTGATCAAGTAGTTGTTTTATTTGTGATTTAAAGACTTTATAATTTTGATTTTATGTCGGAGTGCACTAAAAAAAATTAAGCCTTGATAAGTGTAATGGTGTTGAGAAGCACTCATTTACAATTATGGGATTTCTAAGTTGCCACGTGATCTTGTTCGGTTTATTATTTTTGAAATGTTACTGTAGTATTGGAATGATCTTTGTGAGAATAATAAGAAAATAAAAAAAAATGAATTGTTTACTATCGATAAATATATATTTACATAAAATGAACAAAGATCATGAAAAAACTATACATAGGACATTTATAAAGTTTATATACCGTAATACTTCCCTTTTGAGAAGATGAATAGTTCTGTTCGGCACAAAACAGATCAGGCCAATAACACTTTCGAGAACGTTAATTGTTGCACTCATAACATTTAAAATGTCTTTCTCCAATGCAGGTGGCTCGTTAAACCTAGCTTTTGACGACATGAGTGGTTGCATTTGCAAAATGAAAAAGGTTTTTCTCCACTATGAGTTGGTAAGTGTTTCTTCATAAATATGAAGTATTAATATTTAATATTAATATATTAATATTTTCAAATTGAAAATTCAATTCAAAAAATTGAATAGTTACACTCGGAACATATAAAGATTTTTCTCCAGTATGAGTCAGCATGTGCCACTTCAGATATGACTTGAAACATGAAAAAGGTCTTTCTGGACGGTAAAAACGCACGTGATCCTTTCTTTCGAATAAATGAAGAGTTGCACTTTGATAAATTAAATCTTTTTTCTCTACTGTGAGTCAGTATGTCTCGACAAATTTCACTTTTGAAAATATGAATAATTGCACAAAGAACATGAAAAAAGTTTTTCTCCAGCGTGAGTCAGCACGTGGCACGTCAAATATTTCCTGTATAGTTGTAATTATTTGGAACACGAAAAAGCTTTTTTGCCACTGTGAGTCAGCATATGTCTCGTCAATTTTCCCTTTTGAAAAAATGAGCAATTGCACAAAGAACATGAAAAAGCTTTTTTTCTAGTGTGAGTCAGTATGTGACTTATCAAATTTCCCTTTTGCGAATATGAGTTATTGCACAAAGAACATGAAAAAGATTTTTCTCCAGTGTGAGTCCGCATGTGTATCTTTAGAGAGCCTTTTCGAGAACATGAATATTTGCACTCCAAACACGAAAAAGGTTTTTCTCCAGTGTGAGTCAGCATGTGTTTCGTTAGAGAGCCTTTTTGAGAACATGAATAGTTGCACTCCAAGCATGAAAAAGGTTTTTCACCAATGTGGGTCAGCATGTGCCTCCTCAGATGGCTCTTACGAGAAGACGTATGATTGCACTCAGAACATGAAAAAGGTTTTTCTCCAGTGTGAGTCAGCATGTGGCTCGTCAAATATTAAAAAGATGAATAGTTGCACTCAGAACATTTAAAACATTTTTCTTCAGTGATTTCTAAGTTGCCACGTGATCTTGTTCGGTTTATTATTTTTGAAATGTTACTGTAGTATTGGAATGATCTTTGTGAGAATAATAAGAAAATAAAAAAATGAATTGTTTACTATCGATAAATATATATTTACATAAAATGAACAAAGATCATGAAAAAACTAAATATAGGAAATTTATAATGTTTTTATACCGTAATACTTCCCTTTTGAGGAGATGAATAGTTCTGTTCGGCACAAAACAGATCAGGCCAATAACACTTTCGAGAGCGTAAATAGTTGCACTCGGAACATATAAAGATTTTTCTCCAGAATGAGTCAGCATGTGCCACTTCAGATATGACTTGAAACATGAAAAACGTCTTTCTGGGCAGTGAAAACGCACGTGATTCTTTTATTCGAATAAATGAAGAGTTGCACTTTGATAAATTAAAACTCTTTTCTCTACTGTGAGTCAGCACGCGGCACGTCAAATATTTCGATTACGATACATGTATAGTTGCACTTAAAAAAATTATTTGGAACACGAAAAAGTGTTTCCACCACTATGAGTCAGCATATGCCTCGTCAATTTTCCCTTTTGAATAAATGAGCTATTGCACAAAGAACATGAAAAAGCTTTTTTAAAAGTGTGAGTCAGAATGTGGCTTATCAAATGTCCCTTTAGCGAAAATGAGTTATTGCACAAAGAACATGAAAAAGGTTTTTCTCCAGTGTGAATCAGCATGTGTATCTTTAGAGAACCTTTTTGAGAACATGAATAGTTGCACTCCAAACATGAAAAAGGTTTTTCTCCGGTGTGAGTCAGTATGTGTTTCGTTAGAGAGCCTTTGTGAGAAAATGAATAGTTGCACTCTAAACATGAAAAAGGTTTTTCTCCAGTGTGAGTCAGCATGTGGCTCGTCAAAGTTCCCTTTCGAGAGCACGAATAGTTGCACACAGAACATGAAAAGTGTTTTTCTCCAGTATGAGTCAGCATGTGTATCTTTAGAGAGCTTTTTAGACAATATGAATAATTGCACTCCAAACATGAAAAAGGTTTTTCTCCAGTGTGAGTCAGCACGTGGTTCGTCAAAAGTTTCTTATAGAAAGATGAATAGTTGCACTCGGAACATTTGAAACATTTTTTTCCAGTGTGAGTCAGCATGTGTCTCTTCAAATATTTCTTATTGAAAGATGAATAGTTGCACTTGGAACATTAAAAACATTTTTCTTCAGTGTGAGTCAGCATGTGTAACTTTAGATAGGGTTTTTGATTACATGAATAGTTGCACTCCAAACATGAAAAAGGTTTTTCTCCAGTGTGAGTCAGCATGTGTATATTTAGATAACGTTTTTGATAGCATGAATAGTTGCACTCTAAACATGAAAAACGTTTTTCTCCAGTGTGAGTCAGCATATGGCTCGTCAAAGTTCCCTTTCGAGTGCACGAATAGTTGCACACAGAACATGAAAATGGTTTTTCTCCAGTGTGAGTCTGCATGTGTTTCTTTAGATAGCTTTTTTGAGAACATGAATAGTTGCACTTCAAACATGAAAAAGGTTTTTCTCCAGTGTGAGTCAGCATGTGGCTAGTCAAATTATCCTTTCGAGAACATGAATAGTTGCACACAGAACATGAAAAAGGTTTTTCTCCAGTGTGAGTCAGCATGTGGCTTATCAAATTATACTTTTGAGAACATGAATAGTTGCACTCCAAACATGAAAATGGTTTTTCTCCAGTGTGAGTCAGCATGTGTATCTTTAGAGAGTCTTTTTGAGAACATGAATAGTTGCACTTCAAACATGAAATAGGTTTTTCTCCAGTATGAGTGAGCACGTGGCTCGTCAAATGTTTCTTATAGAAAGATGAATAGTTGCACGCGGAACACTTAAAACATTTTTCTCCACTGTGAGTCAGCATGTGGCTCGTCAAATAATTCTTTCGAGCGAATGAATAGTTGCATACAGAACATGAAAAAGGTTTTTCACCGGTGTGGGTCAACATGTGCCTCGTCAGAAGGTTCTTAAGATTAGACGTATAATTGCACTCAGAACATGAAAAAAGTTTTTTGCCACTGTGAGTCATCATGTGGCACTCCGTGGTTCCAGTTGATTGTGTCTTCAGATCTGACAATAATTTTGAAAAAAAACGATTAATAGTAAGCTTCATGTGACTTATTACTTTCGTGTCAGAAAAGAACTCATGCAAAAGTAAAAAAATAGGTTCCCACAGGAACAAGTGACTAATTTGTGCCTTGCACATATTTATACTTTTGAAGTGAAACCCCGACTTCCAAAAAGATTACCTTTTTAAAACAATTTTATTTATAAATAGTGTTTTAAAGATTTAAAAATTATTATTCTAACAAAGACTTTTCATAGATCATAGTTTTTAGCTACAGAAAATATTCATTCACCGGGCATCACATTCATCTTCAAATATCTCATCCGTATTTTCAGACGTGTTGCTGCAGGATAATTGTTTTTTTTTTCAGGAATTTATGTGAATACGGGAAAACATTGCGACAAATGTTTATTTTTATTTCCCTTTATTTCTGAATTGTAAATTGTTAGTATTTACTACGAAATTACTTCTGCAGCAACCAAATCAAACACACACGACCATTTAGATTTCACTTTTAAGCGATATTCATGAGCTTAACATAAAAAGCATATTTTGTCACAAATGCAGCCTTCCAGAAAACTCAATTTATTTTCTAACTGCCTTAGAAATGTTATAGTAATAATAGCTAATATTACGTTTGGAGCATTTTTTCGTTGACAATAAAATAAATGAAAAAATTGAAGCTTCAAAAAATTATTTAAAATCAAGTAATTTTTTTAAACCATACTCTCACATTTAATTGTAGGTAGTTTTATAAGGAGTTTCACATTGGAATTAATATTTTCACATGTTTTAGTTTCGGAGACATAATGGCTTAGAACTTCCTTTGGAGGTACTTTTTACAGAAAACAACAGCATTCAGGTTTTTTGTCTAGATTACTGGACTACTAAGAATGAAAAAACATTTTACCTGTTGTCTTGACAATTCTATCAAAGCGTTCTAAGCACTCCTTTTTAACATCCGGCAGGTATATGTCAATTTCCGTATATGGAAATCCCCCTTCATCTTCTTCTCGGGGTCCAAGCTCCGCCTTGATGGTAACAGACTCTATATTAAAGCAACCTGAAAGACAATACAACAAAATATATTAACCGTTCATGTAAAAAAAAAACTTGTTTTTATTTAAAATTAAAATTTTTAAATTAAAGTAAAATATCTACGACAAAAGATAACATTGATTGACCACACAGGAGCAAGAATAAGGTGAAAAGAGTTTAAGCTTAATTAGGAAATAATAAAGATGCCAGATGTCACTTGAAGGACCGATGTTTCAAGAAGGAAAAGATTTAAAGATTTAGTTAAAATCAATGGAATGATATTTTCTTTCGTAAATATTTAGTTAATAGACACGAAGATATGTTGAAAACAGATGAGCGTTTATTGTGAGCAATACTTGAGCTAAAAGAGTTTTGTAGTTAAGCAGTTATAGCAAAGATTTATTTTAAAGTAAATACGTCCTGTTTGCACGACATTTCGAAACGGACATGGATTCCGAATATCCGAATTTAATATTCTACATTTTATACGTAGGTATGCAATGCAACTAACCGTCTGTCTGAGTACTCTCCGCATATTGCAAACATTCCTTCTTTATATCTGGAAGATCGAAATCTATATCCGTATACGGTATTTCATCTCCGCCTTCTTCCTCGGGCCCTGGTTCCGTCTTGATGGAAACAGTCTCTTGATTTGGTAGATCCATGGCACTGCTGTGGTAGCGTTTCGTAATTTGTTCCATCCAAACAAATATACCTGAAAAAGAACATAGTTGTGACGGAACTCTAATTTGTATCTGCTGTTAAAATTTGGTTTGGCTTGTTATATTCTGTAAAAACAATGAAATAGTATTCATAATACATTATTGGAAATTAGGATATAATTACGCGTGTACTTTGACCTTGAAGTTAAAACATTTTAAAACGGTTGAAAAAGTTGTCAGATAACTGTTAATTAACTGCTGATAACTCTACATTTATAAATAAATAGGAATTACCGTTCCGCTTTGGGTACCGAGTGGCGTAAGTTAAACTAGATAGTTTTAGACATTTGAGCATGACATAAGAACAGTGGTCGCTACCAAAATGAAGAGCAATGAAAATATAATATAATATCACTAACTAATATCACTAACTAATATCACTAACTAATATCAACTATCGTAACTATACTTAATAACTATCACAAGTATGGGATTATGCATTAGCTGCATGAAACAATGGACGTTAAAGAAAATACCACTCTCTAGATCGATATCTTCGGGCTTTTTGTATGTAACGGAATTATACAGTACTTAACCACAGATATACAAGCAGCATACAAGCAGTACCTACCGTGCGGAGCAGAGCAGTAGACAAGGTAGAGGAAACTCAAGACCATTTAAAAAAAGATGCGACCATAGACAACATAATTGCTCTTAGCATACTCTATTAATTCACTAGCCCAAAAAAACTATTATAAAAATAAAAATGTCCTTGAAGCAGAAAAATGCCAAAATTTCCTCAGAACAACAAGGTTCAATCTGACAGAGCATTGTCCTGAGAAATTGAGCTTTAAAGTTTCGTTCTTTACAGCTCGTTTTCTCACGAGAAAGCTTTTCAGACGGAAACCAGTTATTCCTAAGAAATGAAAAATCAAGCAGTCGCATAACACCTAAAATGACTAAATATGAGCTCCTAACAAAAGTAAGAATATTTTAAAATGATGGTTTGTGTTTTTCTACGACAGTGACGAATTTCGACATTTTTCTGTTAGTGAAGAAAAATAAAAACTGACAATTACTTGTTAAAATATTATATTATACAAGAAATATTATATTATACAAGAAATATTATATTATAGAATCAACAGGAGCTACATACCATCTGAATCTGTAAATAGGATTTAATTCAATTTATTTAATTACCAATTGCGCCCCTCCTAATAATAATAATATTGTAACATTTATACAATGCAGTTTTGTGTTATTTCACTTTCAAGTGATGGTCGAGAATCGAACTCGGAACAACTGCTTGGAAGGCAACTATGCTGACCATTATAGAATACACGAAAATACAAGAATATGTAAGCATAAAACATACTATAATGTTTAGACATACCAAAACACATTGCACAAATTAAAAGAATATCTATATCACAAAATATAAAAGCACAAATTAAAAGAATATCTACATCACAAAATAGAAAAATATACAAGCACAAATTAAAAGAATATCTACATCACAAAATAGAAAAATATACTAGCCCAAAACACATGTTAAAGAAGGTGTTGAAAGAAATTTATTGTGTTGTCGAGGAAGTAATAAAAAAGAATTATACAAATAATAATATAAGAAAGATCAGATTAGAAAATGATGTAGTATTTTTAAGAAGTAACATAGCTAGAGTAATAGAATATAAAAATGGAAATAGAAGTAGGAAAATTTTGAGACATGTAGATGAAATTGGTAGAAAATTTGGTTATAACATTGATAGTCATAATAATGAAAATATAATCAATGATTTATTGGATTTATTAAAACAAAAATTAGGGGTAAAAGCTAGTAGATTAAAAAGATATAATTATACGTATAATAAAAAAAAATAATAATAGATTATTCCAGAAAATGAAAAAATATTTTATTCCAAACTTGACGATAAACAAAATATTATTTCGAATAATAATCAGATTTGCGCGATTTTTGGACTAAAATTTGGAGTAAAGATATAAAACATAACGAGTCAACTCCCTGGATAGAAAATGAAGAACTCAATTTTTCAGGTATTGAACAAATGAGTTTTTCTAATATATCGGTTGAATTGTTAACCAAAATTATTAAAAATACTCATAATTGGAAAGCCACGGGTTGCGATTGGATACATAATTTTTGGTACAAACGTCTGACTACTTTACATCCTCTTTTGGCAAAAAATCTTTCAAAATTTGTCAGTCAACCTCAAAATTTTCCAAATTTTCTAACTAAGGGCATTACTTATAAGTTACCCAAAAGCGAAAATATTAATAATCCCTCTCAGTACAGACCCATTACATGTTTACCGACAATATACAAAATTTTGACCTCTTGTTTAACAGATTTAATATATACTCATTTAGATGAAAAAAATATTTTATCTGAACAACAAAAAGGTTGTCGCAGAAAACATATGGGATGTAAAGAACAATTAGTTATTGATTCTGTAATTCTAAAACAGATTCAAACTCGAAAACGTAATTTACATACTAGCTATATAGACTACCAAAAGGCTTTCGATAGTGTCCCGCACTCGTGGCTGATCAAAATATTAAATATATATAAAATTAACCCCATTATTATTAACTTTTTGGAAAATATTATGTCCTTTTGGAATACCAATTTACTTATCAATTTAAAAGGTAAGAAAATAGTAATACCGGGCATTTAAATTAAAAGAGGAATTTTTCAAGGAGACTCATTGAGTCCTCTTTGGTTTTGCTTAGCATTGAATCCTCTATCTAAAATGTTAATTAAAAGCAAGTTTGGAATAAAAGTTAAGGGTAATACAGGGGAGAGTAGTACAATTTCGCATTTATTATTTATGGATGACATAAAATTATTTTCGAATTCTGAACAAAATTTAGAGAAAATGATTGAGGTAGTTAAAAACTTTTCAGATGATATCAAAATGACTTTTGGTTTAGATAAATGTAGAACGATCCATATAGAGAAAGGCAAAATTGTAGATGGGGACGAGAGTATATTTAGAAATTTTCAAATTACTAGTATGAAAAGGGATGAGGTTTATAAATATTTAGGATACCCACAATCAAATAGATTAGACCATACTAGTATTAAAAATGATATTAGGATTAAATTTCAAACTAGGATCAGGAAAATTTTAAAATGCAATCTATCTGCTAAAAATTTAGTAAAAGCAATAAATACTTGGGCAATACCTCTATTAACGTACTCATTTGGCATAATTAAATGGTCTAATACAGATTTAGATAACTTAGAAAGATTAATTAGAACTACGCTAACAAAGTTTAATTGCCATCATCCAAATTCAGCTATAGAACGAGTTAATTTACCTAGAAATTTAGGAGGTAGAGGTATTGTCAAAATAACTTCTTTAAAACATAATCAGGTAGAAATGCTAAGAACCTTTTTCCATAGGAAAGCTCATAGCTCAGAAATGCAAAAAATAATTTGCAAGGCAGATAGAAATATTACACCTTTAAATTTATACGATGAGAATGCCAACATTTTTATAAATCCCAACCAGGAATTATTAGATTCCTGGTCAAATAAAATTTTACACGCAAAACACTTCAACTATCTCAACCAAACATATGTTGACAAATTTTCGTCAAACAAATGGTTGAGTATTGGAGAGTTGAGCGCAGAAATAGAAGGATTTATGCTTGCGATTCAGGATAGAGTCATTAATACTAAAAATTATAGAAAGCATATAATCAAAGATACAAATCAAATTGATGATTTGTGTAGAAAATGTTTGGCTTTTCCGGAAACTATAGAACATATTATATCTGGATGTTCTATATTAGCACCGTCCGAGTATACATTTAGGCACAATCAAGTTTTAAAAATAATTCACCAAAATTTGGTAATTAAACATAACTTGATTGACTGCCGTAATATAGTACCATACTATGAATACGAACCAAATTCATTTTTAGAAAACGAATTTTATAAAATATATTATGATAAAACTATACTAACAGACCGAACGATTAGTCATAATAGACCCGATATAGTTTTACATGACAAAATTAAAAAAAATAACTTATATCATTGATGTCGCTATTCCAAATTCCTGTAACATTCAAAAATCTGTTAATGAAAAAATTAGAAAATACACAGATTTAGGAAACGAAATAAAAAGAATTTGGCATTCTCAGACGATAAAAATATTACCATTCGTTATTTCGGCTACTGGCATTATACCTAGCTCTCTCATTAAAAATTTAGGCGTATTAGATCTATCAAAAAATTTATATATAAAGATGCAAAAGTCGGTCATTTTGAATACATGTAGGATAACGAAAGATTTTTTAAATATTTATGTTGAGGGATCAGTAGGATTTATAGGCCCTGTTAGAAGTACTACCGAGCCGAACCCTCTGATATGAAAATATCTGGAGTCGGTGAATTTTTTTTTCCCATTTGATCTCTGGTGAGTTGACGTGTTGTTGTTCTTGTATTGTTTTGTATTTATTTTACTTATATAATGCACTTGCATAGTGTTGATTGACTAGCTGATCATTTGTGGAAAAGTGAGTGGAAGGGTTTAGTTTTTCCTATGGGGAAGATGTAACCCGGACAACAAAATCGGAAGCATAAAAAAAAAAAAAAAAAAACCAAAATAGAAGAAATACGAATTGCATAAATAATAAAAATCCGTTACGAGTATGAAAAACAACAAAGAATATTATAAAATAGAGGTTGGGAACATGAATAAATAACAAAGTAAAAATTAAACTATGTAAATAATATAATATTGGAATGATAAATAAAACTAACTTGACAAAAGATGACATATAAATTAAATACTTATGGGTAAGTCATAATATAAAAATTAAAATATATTTCAAGTTGAGAAGATGTCTACATATTACAAGAAATATACACAATCTACAATGAAAAGCACTTGTGGGCATATAAAATTCAAGAAAATCGGTAAACAACAAAGCAAGAATGAATAATAGGAAAATATATGAATATAAACAAGGAAACATCGATAAGAAAAAACTAGGTTTATTATGATGACCATTTTTTTCTATATTTAGAATATTTTACGTACCGTTGTACGGCCATCTTCCTCATCGAATCTGGTCCGCTATATGGTCTAGTATCTTTGCCACTTATTTGTCTGCACACCAAGCATTAATAATGAAGGGCACAGTAAATTTCAAAATAGCTTCTGTCAAATTTTTTTTATGGCCCTGACAATTAAAACATACATATTTGAGAATTGTTTTTTTAATAATGTGCACAAGATGAATATTTTCACAGTTATGATTTAGAACATACTCGACAACATAATGAATTTCCAAAGCGTTAAGGGCAAAACTTTTCGTAGGATAGTTCAGACAAAATCTCTCTGCGATGCGGTATTCCCTAGTTAAAATAAAAGAGTTCATGGGATCATAAGGATCACCAATGCAAGATGACTTGCATTCCTCACAGCCTTGGATGACTTTAAAAATTTTTTTTAACAAAAATCCTGCATCATAGGAGTCTATACTTAATGTTTGTATTGAGAATGAATTGCAATTTTTCCCAAATTGGGCTTCTACATCAGGTATAGTTAAAAATGAAGTTATATTTGAATTTAAAGTGGAAGAGGTAGAATGAGTATAAATAAAATCAGCAACATTAGACAGAAGAACAGTAGAATCATCAGCTTCACAATTGGTACCGGGTGAACGAGCAGACACTAAATTACAAATCATAAGTGCGAATCATATGCAGCCGTAAACAAGGTAACAGACGGATTTCGGACACCACGACTTCTAATAGATCCAAAAAAAAATTCCAATGGGTCTTGATTCAGATAGCGGCATTTTAAAAATTTAATGCCGTGATTGCGAAGAAAATTCCACAATTTTGTAATTCCATTTATGGAAAAAATCCAATTATTTAATACAGGAGCTAAAGTCCTTATGTTCGCGCCTGTTGTCTGATGGACGTATTTCATCGTGCTCATTGTTTTTAACGACTCATTCCACAATTGAATATGTGAAGAGTCATTCGATAAAGCCACACGATATTTTTTGCCCCCCTTGGGATGTACTGATGTCCCATTGACAATATCAAATAAAACATCAAAAAATTGCAAAATTCGTGCAGTTTCAAATGGATTTTTAGTAAAAGCCTCTGGACGTATATGGTTTAGTGTTTCCAGTGCCGCAGACACTCAGTCACTAAAAACTTGAGAGGCAAGTTTGACTTAATTTTACTAGGAATAATATGGTAGTCCGTTATTCCATACATTCTTTTAAAAGATTCGGTTGGTGCCAAATTATAAGCGGTCACCGAATTGTCCCATGAAGCTAAATTTTTTACCCCATCCTCATAAAAAGTCATATCTTTATCTAAAAGATTATTACGAACGCATTTCAAAAGATGAGGTACATCAAACAATGGAAAAATCATGTTTTCATTTACCATAAAGTATCCACCCCCATATTCTATTTTATCCCTTAGGCAACTTGTGCGAGTGTTTTCAAGCAAGGCTTTCACTACCCGACAGTTAACGGTGCCTTGGTCGCACACAGTTGCAACTGGCTTGAGACCACACTCAAACAATTTGCCTAAAACAGTTAGAAGAATTTCTTTCAAGTCGAAATAGTTGGTTCCACTTTCCGAAAACGAAAAAAAAAACTGGCTGCTTGTAGGGATCGGTAAGACCTTTAATCATTAAGACTAAGGCATGATCAGAATTTTTTTTTCTTCTTTTATCTCCCGTATCTTCCAAGCCTTCAATATTTCCATTACGTGTATTGAAGCTAACATGAGGAAAAATACTCATTTCATCAAACATTAAAATGCAGTATTTTTTAATATCCTTCATAGATTCTACTGTTTTTTTTAAATGGTCAAATAAATTTTGATTAATTCCTGGTTTAATACAGAAGCTAATTCTTTTTTCAGGGTCAAAGGCGAATGTAACACAAAAAATTTGGACAAGAATCGATAACATTTTGGTCCTCCCTTATACAAGTGCCAAAGATTTATCCTCGCGACTATATCTTCGACCTTTTTTTGACGTGGGCTAAGCTTTGCTTGTGACAAAATAAATCTAGAGAGAACGGGATTTAAACTTTAAAGAGAATCTTCTAGGCTGTTTCTATCTCTATAGCGAGTTGCCATAGCGATACGTTCTTTCAGAGATAAATTTTTTCGTTTGACATATCCTAGTTGCCGCCTGGTCCACAAAATCTCTGAACGCATCTTCTTTTTCCTGGGAGAAAGGGCTGCCGTCGGCCCAACGTATCTCAAAATGCTCTTCCTACCTAGAAAAAGACAACATTATTATTTGAGGCTAACGATTACACTATTCACAACAAAAGATACCAAAAAATGATGAACCAACAAAAAAAATATAAATATGCTTACATGTAGAACTATTGTTTTTTTATGTGTGGCGACTGAATAACTGCTGCCGGGTCCTACAGAAACACTTTTACCTGAAAAAAAAATATATATATATCTTGGTTCTTTAAGGAATGGAAGAAAAGATCTACATGAAATAACAAAATGCAGAATATTATTCCCTTTCAAGTAGTTTAAAAAAATTAATTTATAAATTACTTAAAAAATATATTATTGCTGCCTGCTACAACAACATCAAACATTTTTGTATTTTTTCAATTATACGAAATACGAAAATCTCGAGCTGCCACCATGTAACTCGCGTAATCTGCTTCAACAAAGTTGTTAATTTTATGACTGTTGAAAAAAGGTTCATTTTATTTCAGGTAATAATCGTGTTGTTGTCATGTTGTGACATTAGTTTCGGTTTATGATGATTTACTGCCAAACTTCTAAAACCTCTTAAATAGGATGCAGGCAATAAAAACACAGTAATAAATTTAATGACTTTCGGGAAAAGGGGACATTTTCAGGTATATTTATCCACTGGTTAACGTATGTGATGGATTCACAGCCAAACTTTTAAAAATTCTGATGCGGGAAGCAGTTTTAGCTAGTCTTGTATGGGAAAAAATCTTGTGTTTTGCAGCTTCTGCAGAATTTCAAGGGACCGAAAAACAACAAAACTTCTTAAGCGAGTTTCACTGTAAACAATATAAAACCACGATGTATACCTTCATAATATTCTGGGACCCCTTTGGCAGGATCAAAGGCAACACCGCTGCTCCCTGGGAAGACATTATGCTTTGAAATAAATACATTTAACACGTTATCTAAAGGTTATGAACAAATCATAGAATATTATTCACTTTCAATATAAAACACACATGTGCCTTTATAATGTTCTTGGACCCCTTTGGCAGGATCAAAGGCAACGCTGCTGCTCCTTGGAAAGACATTATGCTCTGAAATAAATATATTTAATACATTAACTAAAGCTTGTGAACAAAACGTAGGATATTATTGTTGTGGTGATGAGAGCACTAGCTTATTTTATCATTTTCTTATAAAAATTTCTGAACTGTAGAAAAACGAGGATTCTACACTGTTTTTACCAAAAAACTCAGCAAACAGATTAACAGTTTCCTCTATATATATTATACATATTATGTAAAGAATCATAAACTTAAATGTTAATCTGCAACATGTACCATTTAAAAGAGATTTAAATACCTTGTTTGATGTAATCGTGGTCATGTTTTGTATCACAATACGTAGATCTTGTCGGAAAAACACGGATAGGGTCTAAAAGGGAAAATAATTTAAATTATTGGCCAGTGAAGAACTGGTTACTACATCAGGACAGCATTGTAAGAAAAAAAGAAAAATTGGTACTTGTATTTTCGTCACGATAACGGGTTCTTTCTACAGCTGGTCTAGGTAAGTCTGGATATTTACCGATCCCAGGAAGATCATGGGTCCGCAAAGCATACTTTTTCAAAGCGCCGTTAATCGAATGTTTACTCCCTATTCCGAAATGGCAGCCACAAACTAACGCACTACTTGCTAGCATCGGATTTTCAATGTAATCGAATCTGGAAATTCTCCATGACCATTCCCGAAACTGACTCTCGTTACTTATATAATTCGGATATTTGTGTCGCAGCGAATATTTGTTTTTGCATCCCAAAACACTACACGGTTTCACATCTGCACCACGAAGAATTCTACTAAGTAACATTGTTTTATGGGCACAAGAAAATTCAAAATATTAATATGTTCAGGGTTCACCGGCTCACAACGTCAAGATCATAAACATAAATAAACGACTCTCATTTGGTTTGAATGATTTGAAAACTGTCAAACGGCAAAATTCCGTCATCTCTTTCTGTTACACGAGTCATTATGGTAGAGAGCGAGAGATCAAACCAATCCTTCTGCTCTAACCAATGAAATCTAAGCTTTTAGCCATATTATTCGTTTCCTAGAAGAATTTTGAGGTGGGCGTGGCGGTTTCAAATGGGTTTCAAGGCCAAAGCTTGGTTAAATGCCCCTGGCATGTGTCAAAAAATATGTAAGTTAAGCTGCTGCCACACGCAAAGCTCACATCAAAAGTTAATGTACAGCGCATCATCTTTTCTACCGACACACGACGCTATCAAATATTTCTTCCTATGGTAGGAGAGGGGGTCAGTTGAATTCGAGAGCGGCCGAAGAACATAATTTCATCTGTCAAAGTGACAACTTTACTTACTGACAGCTTGAGCACGTTTTCGAAATGGATGATACTTGTCGCCTATTGCTGGATCTGTTGGACAGCTCATCCTCAGATGATGATGCCGCCAACTATATAATTATAAATGCTATTTATAAACTTTTTAGATTTTAAACAATCTGCGCGTAAATAGCGCATTTTCACATAACCTGACATAACCTCTCCGTCGAATCAGGAAATTCGCAGTTCGCACGCCGATCGACGAAAGCGACATAAAATAAATTATTGTAAAATAAGCTCACGTCGATTTCCAAAAATGTCGAAGGCAAAGGCGGCAAGGACCAACACCAGGGCAGGGAACGAGAAGAGAGCACGAGAGCTGACGAGAGCAAACCAGATTACCCAGGAAAACAATTGAAAACAATCAACAAACGAACAAACTAGAAGCTTCTCTATGTAGGTATCAGGGCGTCCAACTTTATCAAAAAACCGAATGATATTACCATATAAACATACTGAGTTAAAAATATGATTAATTTTGAAAGGGCGAAAATTTGTTTACTTCAAATTCAAATATTGATTATATTTATATTTTAAATATATGTTAAGTATGTTTGCCAAATAAAGTTTTTTTTATGTTTCTAAATTGACTAGCACACATGACGATATGAGCTAACATAATAAATAAGAAATGCATTATTAGGCTGCTTATGTCATGGCTGTCAAAGGGAACACGGAACTTAGTTGGTAGCTCCGTAATTAAAATGACCCCCTCTCCTTTTTACGGCGGAGAGGGGGACGCATAACTTTTCAAATATCGCGTCGGGAGCGGTTACGTAAAATAAATTCGGTTAGTGAAGTTCAGAACCACACTTATAGCGCGTTATCTTTTTACGTGTGTCGGGTCTGTATGGGATTGTATGGCGAGCGCTATTGTGCTTTATATTATCTGTTGATGTGAGCTTTGCGTGTGGCAGCAGCTTTATACATCGACAGTAAAGTCATAGACAATTATTGTTATAATTTCCAAAAACCCGATCTCGTCGGTTCATTCCAATAATATTAGTCTTGTGTACTATAACATGAAGTTGTTGTTCTTCAAGGTACGTAGAAAACGTATTTTATAAGGTTGGCTCATACAGGCAGTTTTCGAAAGTAAAATATGCATTCGGCCGCTCGTGAGCTAGATTTTGAGTCGACAAACGTATATGGTGCTATGAAACCACGGTGGGCGTCAATTGATAGGTAGCCGTGAGCGCCTATGTTGATATTGGGTGGTTAATATTGTGAAAATAGATAAGTCGCATATGTGGATTGGTTTTGTTAACATAAATATTGCCTCCGGACGAGTGGCTTTGATTGGTGACCGGATAAATCAACACATTGACGATTTAACACACATTTTAAAAGTGGTATAAAGTCATGGAAAGTGATGAAACTAACACTTTATTAACAGGGTTAAGAAGGTAAGGTTTTTTTTCATCGTTTCTTATGACTATATATCACTTGTTTATAATTAAGACTTGAGAACAAAAGGGTAGATTCCTCTTTTAAAATAAAACACTTACACAGAAGTTGAAATTACACCGATTTTATGGTTGTTTTTTTTCAAAGTTTATATTGCTACCGACACTCTGTGGAGATCACTCCACCAACGGAGAGCGTAATATAATTGTCACTTTGCATTCCTTTAGCTAGAAACATAAATATACCACTCTTTTGCTCGCTTCTGAATTACAGCTCCCTGGTGCCGGTAAAATATACATCAACGACCATCTAACCCCAAAAAACCAACATCTGCTGAAACAATGTCGCGACATAAAAATAGCCGATAAAATTCGCTATTGTTGGGTAAGAAACTGCAAAATATTTACTCGTATAAGCGATTCAACCCCCATAATCCTAATTGCTGACAAAGAGGATGTCAACAGGCTATCAACATTGAAGTCAACACAAGATGCACATCCTACCAGATCAACCGGCCCTTTAGGAAATATATAAATCTAAGATTATTTAATTACTTTACAAAGTCACTAAATAACACGATTTACACGATCTGTCACTACTCTCATGAATTATTACAACCTGCTAAGTACAAGATCTATTACACACCATTGCAAGTAATTGTGTTATTATGGCACAAATGTTATGTTTACAATCAATTAACCTTATCATAAATGAACTTAACCTAATTCTGTCAATATCTGATACCATAGACAAAATCATTTACCACAAGCAAAAAAAAATTCTTATGTTCAAAATTGCCCCCTTTCAAAGCATAATTACTTAATAACACAAATTATTTTCACATCAATTTTACAAAAAGACAAATTTAATAATGCTTAACATATACTTTCGAAATGCATTCTAGCAAAACGGCAATAACATTTTACTATCAAAATGTTCGTGGTTTGAAAACCAAACTAAATGATTTGCACTGCGAAATGCTCAGTTGCAATTATGATTTAATTTGTCTTACAGAAACATGTTTAGACTCCTCAATCTATGACCATGAAATAGTAGATGATCGATATAATATTTACAGACGAGATAGGGACACGTCGAGTTCTTTTAAAAAATCAGGTGGTGGATTTCTAATAGCCATAAAGAAAAAAATGACATCTATCACAGTCCCAACACACAGCTCAAAATTTACAGAAGATTTATGGATTAAATTTAAATTGCATGAAACATCTAGGCAAACCATCAACTTATGTTTGGCGTATTTGCCTCCAGATATACCAATCGAAAATCTCACAGATTTTTTCGAAAAGTGTCAATCAACATATAATAATTTATCATCAGAGGATGTTACAATAATAATGGGTGATTTTAATGTACCATCTATTCAATGCCCACTAAATGTCAATGAAGTTTACACCAGACCAGTCATATATAATAGCCAAAAATCAATATCCCTACTAGACTTTCAAAATTTGACTGGCCTTAATCATCATCTACGGATCTACCAGATCTGCCCTGATGATGGACACTGCAACGCTGTCCGAAACGTCGGCTTAAGAAGAAGTTAGCGCAACACGGCATAACACCCCAAAAACAAACAACAAAAATGCTTTTGGCCGTGAGAATCTAAAAACTTACCTGGACTTAATCAGTTCAATCACGTCTCTAAAAATATAGATCGAATTTTAGATTTAGTGTTTTCCAACCATCACCTTGAAATTCATATTGCTTCACACGTGCTATCTTAAGTTGACTCCTATCATCCTCATTTAATAATCTCTTCTAATGTCTAAATACAGACTCTTACCCACCAACCCAGATCACATCAAATATAACTTCAAAAAAACGGACTACACTAAATGCAATAAAATGCTATCACTAAATAACTGGAACGATCTACTCTGAATTGTAATGACTCCCTAGTACATTTTTATAATTTATTATGGCTATCAATTGAAAAACACACGATTAAGAAACAGCAACAAAAGGTTTCCAATTTGGTTCAGCAGTGCTTTGATCCACCAACTCAGAGAAAAAGAAAAGTTTAGAAAGAAGTGGAAAAAATACAAAAATCAATGTGACTATGACAGTTTTTCCAACTTGAGGGCTCGAGTAAAATTATCCATACGTACCTGCCTTAAAGCCTATGTAGATTCAATAGAAAATTCTCTCCCCAACAGTATCAAAAATCTGTCAACCCTCATTAAATCAAAAAGAGTTTCTAATTCTCTCCCAAAAATCATGCATCTCCACGACAAATCAGCAACAAATGGCAAAGAAACATGCGAACTCTTTTCTACTTACTTCTTTTCTGTATTTAGCTCACCATCTAATTCTAAAAGTGACTCTAAACTTTCTTTCCCACTCTATAATTATCCACTATCTCATATCAAAATAACCCTAGACGAGGTCAAGGTGAAGTTGAACACTCTCGATATCAATAAGGGTTCCGGTTCAGATAGAATTCCTCCACTATTCATTCGAAATTGTGCAGATCAACTTGCAGCACTTTTTTTTTTTTTTTTTTTTATTTAGGAGAAAAAACAGATATAGATATTTATCAATTGACAAGAATATACAAAACATCAACTAGAGAATTTACCTGCATCCAAACTATTTCTCACGAATTGACTTAAACAGCAGTTAAAAACATTTACACATATTTTGACTTATAAATAGGGGAAAAATATATACCTAAGAATATTATTT
Source organism: Hesperophylax magnus (assembly GCA_026573805.1). Taxonomy (NCBI): domain Eukaryota; kingdom Metazoa; phylum Arthropoda; class Insecta; order Trichoptera; family Limnephilidae; genus Hesperophylax; species Hesperophylax magnus. The sequence continues at coordinate 1,418,927 of JAIUSX010000231.1, forward strand.
TACAAATAGAGATATGAAAGAAATGCGCAATATCCTTATAAGAATTTACAAATTATTTTTGAAAAAATTTAGAGGGTAAAACAAAAAAAAATATATATATATATATAAATAGATAAACAATGTTAAACAGAAATTAAAAAATATATACATATTTAAACAAGTATGTCTAATTTATTTATTGTTTTTGTGTTTAGTTGGTAGAACTCCATTTAATTTTTTTTTAATTTAATTAAAATCAAATTTAATAATATAATTATTAAGTTCTACAAAAAAAAAAAAAAAAAAAAAAAAAAAAAAAAAAAAAAAAAAAAAAAAAAAAAAAAAAAAAAAAAAAAAAAAAAAAAAAAAAAAAGTATGTCTAAGTTTTTTACTATGAACTTTGTAGCAAAACAGTCTTCATTTTTCTACTAAAAGTAGTGCGTGTATCAAAAAATAAGTCAGAGTCCTCGAGGTTTTGGTTCTGATTAAGTGATTCGCACATTCTTCTGATTTGGATCTCTGACATCAGCATTTGTACGCGTCCTGCTAATGTGGAATAAGTCGTTAAGCCTTGTTACTCTGAGTGGTACTTTGAAGTTTATTAATTTCAGTAAGTCGGGACAGTCAATAAAGTTGTTACAGATTTTATACAGAGTCATGAGATCAAGGTATGTTCGCCGGTTAGATAGAGTGGAGACTTTATAACTCGAGAGCATATTTATGTACCCGCGTTTGGGTGCGCTCATTCTGTAATTGAGGCATCGCAGAAATTTCTTTTGAATACTTTCAATATTTTCTTTATAGATATCGTAAAGTGGATTCCATAATATGGAGGTGCAGTATTCAAGTTGAGAACGGACCAGAGTGTGGTAAAGAAGAAGATATGTTTCAGGTTTTCGAAATTCACGGCTGTTTCTGATGACAAATCCTAGCATGCTGTAAGCTTTATTCACAATATTATCAATGTGCGCATCGAAGTGGAGTTTGGAATCAAAAAGTACGCCTAGATCTCTTATACAGTAAACGCGCTCGAGTAAATAATTACCAATACAATAATTGTGTTTGATAGCGTTGTGATTTTTAGTAAAACTTATTTGTTTACATTTATTGTAGCTTAGGTAAATTTTGTTTTCATTGCAAAACGTTTCGAACCTTACTAAGTCGCTTTGTATGAGCAGACAATCGTTTAAATTCCGAACAATGGCAAATATTTTTATTTCATCAGCGTACAAAAGATATAAACAATGCACGAAACATTTAGTAACAGTGTTAATAAAAAGAATAAACAACAGCGGACCCAGGATTGACCCCTGAGGCACGCCAGAAGTAACCGGTTCCCATGTAGAAGTGTGTCCTCGTAATGATACGGCTTGTTGTCTTTTTGTTAAATATGAGATAAACCAACGTAATAAATTTCCTCTAATTCCGTTGTACATAATTTTTTTGATAAGAATAAGGTGGTCAACCTTGTCAAAAGCTTTTTTGAAATCGCAATATATTGCATCTACCTGGTGGCCTCGATCCATACTAGTAAATAAGAAATTTGAGTAAATAAGTAAATTACTCATGGTAGATTTGCCTTTTACAAACCCGTGTTGTTGTTCAGTAATTTTGGCAGCAAGCTGGGGATATATATTGTTATGGACAAGTCTTTCCAATAGTTTAGGGATCGCCGAGAGAATGGATATTGGCCTATAGTTTTCCACTCTTTGACGCGAGTCACCCTTGTGGACCGGTATAATATAGGCCAACTTCCACCTATCAGGGAAAACTCCATCACTCAGGCATTTATTAAATATTATGGTAAGCGGCACACACAGTGACGATGCAGCAGATCTAAGGAAAAACGCCGGTATTCCATCGTGACCCGCACCCTTGTTTATGTCTATCGATTTTAAACTCGAGTGCACTTCTTTTTCCGTTAGTTTAATTGTGTGAATGTGCGCAAGTCCAGAGTCCTGAACTTCCTCAAGTTGGTCAATGTTAATAATTGGGTCATTGATAGAGGAAGGTTCAAATGTTGACTTAAAGAATTCAGAGAACATATCACAAATTTCCTGGGCATCGTTAGATTTGCGCCCTTCGAAGGACATTGCAGCAGGGTATCCATCAGACGATTTTAATGAGGATATGTATGACCAAAAGCTTTTGATATTATTTTGAAATGAACTTTCGATGTTGTCAAAAAATAACCTTCGGGTTTCATAAGTCAATTTTTTGTATGTAGCACGTAAGAAGGAAAATTCGCGATAATCAGAAAGACCTTTATATGTCTTCCATTTGAGCCAGACTTTATCTTTTTTCCTTGATAACCTAATAAGTTCTGGAGTAAACCATATGGGGAATTTGTCATTTCGTCGTGCCAATACTGGAATAAGCTTATCAATTACATTGTTTATTTTTAAATAGAATCGATCTACTGCTTTTTCGGCTGATAAATTTGCGATTTCAGATAGCCAATCAATACAATTAATGTCCTCATTAATCTGAGCATAATTAGCTTTCCTGAAATTGCGCCTACGCTGTATTTTGTTTTTGATTTTTGGTTGAATTACGAAGGATATATCAAATTCAAGGGCTGGGTGGTGTCTATCCTCTGAGATGAGAGGGTTATTGCTACGTGTAACATTTGTTTCACGACTGTAGAATACGAGGTCTAAGTATTTTTCATTATGGTTAGGTATACAGTTATATTGGAATAAGTCCATCAATGACATTGCTTGAAGCAACGTTTTCGATGCAGCCGTATTTGAGGAGGCGAGACCTTGACTGCTGTTTTCGGAAAATGACCAAGTCAGAGTTGGTAGATTCATATCTCCCAGTACACAAAAAGTATTATTTGGTTGTGATGAATATACAGATTCCAGGTTTTTGGAGAACGTATCATAGACCGTAGGTTGTGAGGCAGGAGGTATGTATACTGCACATATGATGAGATTGAAAGACCTTACCGGAATAGAAATGAAGATTTGTTCGATTTGACCATTTTCCCAGTCATCGAGCCGGGAAGATGCAAGCTCCTTGCGCACTGCTACCAACACACCGCCTCCATCCATTTTACCAGTGAGTGTACGGTCCCTATCACGTCGGAATACCGTGTAACGCGAATCTATGAATTCAGCCGTATTTATATTTGCTACAAGCCATGTTTCAACTAGAACTATAACGTCGTAGTTATTCGATAATACATTAATTAGTAGCTCCTGGGTTTTGGTCCTAATACCACCACAGTTCTGGTAATAAACGGTTATAGATGATGATGAGATCATTTCACCAGAGTAGGAGTGCCGTTTGACATATTCCACAATCGCACGAGTGATACATTATGCAGGGCATATGAGGCTTCGAAATTACATAAAAAACATAGACTACTTATTAGATCACTGAATGTGAAATATGTTGACATTTTAGAATGTGAATGAATATGTGAGAAACATGGTATTGGTTTAAAGTTATAGGGATATTGCGCGCTAAACAAAAATATAAAGTAGCTTTGAAAGAAACAAATTACAGGATACAGAATACTGTGAGAAAGCGGATACCAAAGACAGCAGTAACATGTTTGTAGTCACATGTTTTGCTGATCATGTGTGATTATCTTTTGAAAGTCTCCCTCACGGCGAATGGTGAAAACCCGAGAGAGATCGTTTCTCTTGGCCAGAATACTGCCGTTCCGCACCCATATGTATTTAAAGCCGTTAGCTTTTCCGGCGGCTCGTGTTTTGGCAAATAGGATTTTATTTTTCAATGTAAGGTGCTCGTTTATATAAAAATTGGTGGTGGGAGCGCCAAATCCTAATTGTTCCGTGGTAAGGCCGCGGCGAGTCCTTGCTGCAGCGATGACATCATCACGAAGTCGTTTTGTGGATAGCTGTACGACTATATTGCGCGGACGGTTGGAGGGCGAGGAGTAGCCGCGAGCGACGCGATGCGCAGAAACCACATAGCTACTTGGAAGCGGGACGTTAATGTTGGATCCTATTTTCTCTATTAATGTCATCAAATTTTCGCCCTTTGCTTCGGGAATCCCATGGATGTCTACATTGCATATTCTACTGCGCTGCTCCATCTCATCTTGTGCATCTCGGAGTGACTGGACTTCTTGCCGGAGGTTTGAGTTTTCTTCTTGGAGAACGCTCACACATCCCAGAATTTTTGTGTATTGGTCCTTCCACTCGTTAGACAGCGCATCTAATTTGAACTGAACAGCGTCAATTGCTTTCTTGTTTTCAGTGCGCATGATTTCAAGTTTCGACTCAAAAAAATTGATTAATGAGTCAGTGTCAATGTTAATCATTGACTGATGCGCCGACGGTGAATCAATAGGGCCAGACGTGGTTGCTAAAGGTGAAGATGTATCTTTCTTTGCACTGCAAACCTTGCGAGTTTTAGACATTTTGGTTGATTTATATCTTAGTTTGTCGGTAGGTTTCTTATAGTTGTTCAGAAATACCCCTTATTGAGTTAAAATTAATTTAACTTATTTGTCTATGACAAAAAAACCTCTTCACAAATTCAAAAAGATTTCAAAAATTCAAAAACATAAATTGTCTGTGGTTGTAGCTTACAATGACAGTGAATTCGTTATGCGTAATTTTTCAGGGCAATATGTAAATTGTTTCGCACTGTTAACACGAAATACACTATTATTTTGATTAATTTTTCACTAGTTTATATGTTTCAACTTTGATTACTTGCTGAATTTGCTTAAATTTCACTACTTTTGTCATTAAATATGGATCTGTCAGAATCAGCTGTTGTTTTCAATTGTCCATAGACAAAGTTTTTTGAACTTACACAAATTATTCGTCAAAAGTATGAACGAAGGGGTATTTCCAGATCTGTGGAAAGTTGCCCACGTCATTCCGATCCATAAGTCTGTCAGTAAAAACGATGTAAAGAACTACCGTCCTATCAGCCTTTTATCTTGTTTTGGCAAAATATTTGAGTCCATTGTATATAAAGCAATATTTAATCACGTAACACACATACTTAGCCCTTTCCAACATGGCTTTGTAGCTAAACGATCCACAAACACTAATTTAATCGAGTATATGGACTTTCTGTGTAAATCAATGAATAAAAAAACACAAGTAGATGCAGTATACACCGATTTCAGTAAGGCTTTTGACAAAGTTAGTCACCCTATCTTAATGAATAAACTGGATAAAATCGGCATACACGGAAATCTGCTTCGTTGGTTAGATATTTATCAAATAGAAGTCAATTAGTTACTGTTAACGGTTTTAACTCTTCCCCAATATTAGTTACGTCGGGCGTTCCACAAGGATCACACCTAGGACCCTTGCTTTTCTTAATCTTCGTTAATGACCTTACATGTAAACTCCACTGTAATTTTTCTCTATACGCTGACCACCTCAAGATATATAAAGCAATTAAATCTATGGAAGATTGTGAACTCTTACAACAAGACCTTAACACATTATCTGCCTGGTGTATTGACAATGAAATGGAATTGAATATAGCTAGGAGCAAAGTTATAAATTTCACCAAGAACACCAACAAAACTCTATACTCATATAGCATATGTGGTCACAATCTAGAAACAGTTGAATCGATCAAAGATTTAGGAATTATATTCGACAACCAACTAACGTTCAACCAACACATAGAATACATTGTAAATAAATCAAATAAAGTACTAGGTTTTATTGTAAGATCAACTAAACTGTTCAAGAACTCTAACAGCCTAATAATTCTATTCAATTCGTTAATCCGTAGTGTTCTTGAGTACGGGTCAACAGTATGGAATCCACATTACATTACACAAGTATCCAGACTTGAATCTGTCCAAAGAAAATTTACACGGATTTTGTCTTATCGATTAGGTGTCTACCATCTTCTAAATGGGTATGAACAAAGACTTACATATTTCAAACTAGAGAGTTTAGTTAAAAGACGAAATATAAATGACTTCTTAATGTTTTACAAAATTGTGAATAATTGTGTAAATAGTAACTTAGTCAATCAAATCAATTATTACGCCAGGCACAAATATACTAGAAATATGAACATATTTTGGACCGAAATTTTTGCCAATAACACTGGATATTTTAATCCTATGTCTAGAATGTCTCGATCATATAATGATCTTGCTAAAACACACACTGTCATAGATATTTTTACAAATAATATAACTTGTTTCAAGAAATATCTCCACGATTTCTGTACTTAGAATAATAGTTCTGAAAAAAAGAACAATAAATAAATAGAAAAATTGTTTAGTGGCTTAGAATTTTTTTAAATATATACTCTTTAAATTTTTCTACTAATTATGTGCTTCAATCTTTGTAATTAAGTTTTAAGTTTTGTATATAGGTAAATACTGTCATTGTTTTACATGTTTGCTTATGTGAATGTGCAAATGTGATTGCTGCAGACACATTAGTCTAGGGATATTTATAATTGTATTTTTATTTATTTTTTAATCCATAATCAATGTAAAACTGTCAAGTGTCACTGAATTACTTTTGTTTACAGTTTACAACTGTCACTTATTCAAAATATGTCACTCATTATTGTAATTAATTAATTATAATTAGGTTGATACACTAAATATAAGCCAAGAAATCACCTCCGATATAATTTATATTCTTCTTGCCGGTTTAAAATGCAAATTTGAAAGTATTTCGTCGAAGCAAATCTCGTGGGTATACATTTCAACAATAACATTCATAGTGAATCGACATATTGTAGTTTTTTAACAGTAACCTTTTGAGTCCGAGGAAAACATGATTTAAATAATTACATTTGGTAAAAGAAGAGAGAGGTTTGAGGAGAATGTATGACTTGGAAGTGAATAATTGAAGACGTGGCACGATCAAGTGAAACAAGTACTTATTACAATACAAAAATTGAATCAATAAGAGCGGGGTGTTATATATTAGAGATTAATGCGAGACCAAATATGACCGATGTAGCTACTTCTTCAGCCACAGAATAAACTTTCGGATTTTGTAACTCGGGGATTTGAAATTATCGAAGTACTCTTCGAAGAGATGAAATAAACAATTGGATGTATTACCGATACGGGGCCATTTACATCAGAGAGTAATGACATTACTAATAATATCAACATATCCAGAAACACATCGCAGCCATTAGAATCAATGCACTATAAATAAATATACAGCTGTGAATGAGCTCAATTAAGCAACGATTTTAATAGAAGAGAGAGCGACAGTGAAAAAATAGCAGAGAATAATTCTATTGCTGTTACAGTAGCTTCCATTGCATCAATTTCTCAGGAAAGAGAAATAATAATAACAGGTTAAAGAAACTACAGTAATTATGACTGCAGTTACTAACATGTCCTATACATATACACTCTGAGTTTGTACAAGTTAATTATGAAGATAAGAACCAGCCTAATGCCTCAGTATTTTATTCTGGAATACACAATCTAGCTCACAGCACGGACTCAAATTAACAGGACATTTAACACAACTGCAAATATGATAACTACAATAGCGCTAACTCCTCAGGAATGGGAATTGATGTGGATGCTTTACAAGCAGGTGAATCAACCTGACCCATTTGGTCAATAGTCCTATCAGAGTCATTACCACTGCAACGACCATCATGGAAGTGAATCATGAAAACTCAATTAAACGGCCCTCATTCCACAAGGCTAATTATGATGACATAAGAGATAGCCTGGCACAAGAAGATTGGAACGCACTTAACCTTACCGATTCCGTCAATCCTGCAGTATCGCATTTTTACTCATTGGTGTTTTCCTCATTGGTGAAAAAATTATTTTAAATGCTTATTTCTTTATTTGTTCTTGGGCCATTTATTATGTATTATTTTAACCATTTTATTAAAATATTCACGAAACAACAATACGCAATTACAAATACGCTAACAAAGATACACAGCAATAGATTAATTATTTTCTATGACTTCATCATTGTCTATGCAAAACTAATCAACTTTTTGACATTTCCTCCCTACTAGTCGTTGCGTCATGTTTCTAATCTGTAATTCTACATAATACATCTTTAACTTGTGATAGTTACTGGTAAGTAATAATATTTTATTCATTTTGGTAGCAGCCGTTATTCCAAATCTTACTGAACGACCACTGTTCTTTAATTTGAGCTATGGCAGGCTCAAACGAACAACCGCGCTATATCTAACGTGACCTAGTTTCTTATGTCAAATTAGGGAATCCATTTGCTGAACTATTCGAGGTGCGTTTAAACTGTCAATTGGACGTCTACATATTTTAAAATTAGTGCTCCTGTAGATTCATTAAATTTCTACTGTGACTTAAGCAGTATTAGAGTGATACAGTAACATTGTGTATGCTGCAATGATAAGTCATCAAAATGACAAATCAGCACACCCTTAAAAAATTATATAAGGTCAATAAAAGTGATGACACAAAAACTAGGTTAGATATTTAACCCATTTAACCTGGTTTTTTCAATCACTTTTCATGACTTTCCATCACTTTTTAAATGTCTGTTGAATTGTCATTCTGATGAGTTATCCAGTCACCTAATTCAACACATTCATAAGCCGTTATGAGTTCATTAATAATACAGAAATCAAATAAAAATAATTCGTTATGTACCACTTTGCGTATAAATCATTTCTAAAGTTTTTCATAAAAGATGGTTGCCAGGCAAATAGATGTGGCTTCAATGCCATTCTATAAAGTCGCACGAATGCTCTTTGTTTTTCTAATCAATTGTTACTCATATAGTGTATTGACAAAATCAATTCTGGTGGACGGAAGACTTATTCTTTAACTATACACTCATTAATACAAATAACTTCGACGCAGCCGGTTGTAAATACGTTGCTAAATTATATTGGCGGATTAGGGGTTTTTAATTTGGGTAAATATTAGGAATGCCTGGCCACGGATAATACGAAATATTTTTTAATAAAACCTTTTGATTCACTCTTATTATAATAAAAAGAAACTCACTGCATTTGGGAAATTTTCAAAATTAGCATTCTATTTTTTTAATTATGTAAAATGAAAATTCGCTATCCTTGTATGGGATGACAGCCATTTCAAATAATTCCTGTCAATTACTGATTCTACATAAGTGACGAACTTCATGTTAAAAAAAAAAATATTGGCATTAACAAATGATTTTTTACTCTACTAGCCAGTATAAAGAATACAGTTGATACGAAAAATGTCAAATAATTAATAGTTTAATTTAAACAAACCTTTCATCAGAATAACTTGAGAGTCGCGCTGGTATCCTGATTTTACGTCTGGGACCAGCACTCACCATTTCCGCTTTTCGACAGCTATATAAAAGGTTGGCAAAACTTTTATATAGCTGTCGAAAAACGTTGTGACTCCTCAAATCCTTATTTTTGCACGTCTCGCCATATCCTGCCGAGAAAATAATTACTTTAGATGTTTAATTTGCAAAAGAAAGCACATCAAACGGCTAGAGACAATTGAATAACGTTTATGAAAAAAAAAAGTAATACAATATTCCAACACAATGGTGCCTACTAAAAAAGCTTAAGGCGATGCACTGCGTAAGTTTTTTAATAAGCCTAGAAAAAAATAATGTATCAGGCCTATAAAAACTGCTTTATACTTCAAAATCTCCTACTTACGAACGCATTTTCGGTTACGGTTTTATTGTATAATGTAGCAAATTAAGTTCTTTATAAAATGATCGTAAAACAATTCAATATGTCCTCAACAGAAATTATTCCGGCTGTTATCCCATACAACGAAAGCGAATGATCAATTCACGTAATTAAAAATTTTAATTTTCCCAAATGCCTAATTCCTTTTATAGTAATTAAGGTAAATCAAAAGGTTTTATTTAAAACTATTTCGTATTATGCGCGGGTAGATTCAGAATAAATACATAAATTAGCATTTGATTTAAATAATCATTTACAAAATATAAGTATTTCCGATATTCTTTTGAAAGCGTATAAGGTTCTACGGTTTTATATTTTGAGAAAGATATTATTATGTGTTATTTATTGAGTTATCCCATGATATATGGCGATTCTCTCAATATTCAGTTATTTGTGAAAAATTCAAATAGTATTCAAATTATTTATAGAAAAAAATAAAATTAATTACTCATTCAAAACTGAAAATCGTACAATACTTAAATATATATTTGCATGTCCTAAACTAAACACTTCAGTTGCCGAACACCAATATAACCACCGAGGAAAATGTTTCTTTGGTAAATCACCAGCAGAAGGATTAATGATAAAATTTGTTATACGTAAGATTTGTAACAAGGTGTGTTCATCACTTTACTTAAATCGCATCTATGGTCTTGGATTGTGGGACCTTTAAGTACCTACACATTGTCATTTTGCTATTGGTCAAATTGACAGCCCTGGAATTTTGACTTGGAGAGTTGCCAAACCTGAGGGAGGAAGAATCTGTGATTTGCATTGGAAGCAGTGGCCATTCTTTGATCACCAGCCCAGATCAGCGGGCATTCCTCTTGGCTAAGGTTCTACGAATACATTAGCCAATTTTTGTGAGCATCAGCTTTGCATATGGAGCATTGACCATTTGATTGATGGAATCGGATGGCATCTGCCGATCCTGATTGGTTAAGAGGGACCCTTTTGGAGACCAGCAGCGTGAGGCTGTTTTGCATTGGACTACGACATTATTTTTTGGATAAATTATAAACTGGGACTGTGAAGAGGCTGGGGCTGTGAAGAGCCGGAATCTACTATTTCGCATCAAGAACGAACTGGTATCACACCTTCATTTTACCTATGCAAGCCCTTTGCCAGACCGATTTAATAGTAGGGTGCTAATTAATTTATTTTTTATTGTCTTTTTTGTGGTTATACATTTTAGTATTCTTAAATTTTTATTTTTATTTCTAGATAAAAAAAACTCATCCTTACTTTTATTTGTTGCCACTTAATCCAACGCTAACAAATTCTGATATTGAACACTGTCAAGAATTATGTTTGAGATATCAGTAACAAAAAATAACTGTTTCCCCTGTTTATTAAAAGAATTTTCAATATCACTGTTTTGTTTTAGATATATTTTTTTAACTTAAAGCTATCGCTACCACAGCAGCGCCATGGATCTACTAAATCCAGAAAATGTTTCCATCAAGACGGAACCAGGGCCCCAGGAAGAAGACGAATGTGAAATACCGTACACGGATATAGATGTCGATCTCCCAAATGTAAAGGAGGAATGTTTGCAATATGCGGAGAGTATTCCGTCTCCCAGTAAGTTTCATTTCATATGCCAAGAATGTAGGACATTAAATTCGGATGTTCTAAATTCACGACCGTTATGAAATGTCGGGCCGACTGGACTAGGCTTGTTCCTCAAGTTTCACCTCAATTTGTGACATGGTTTAAGTAACGTGCTTTACTATACATATATTAAAAAATACACATATATTCATGGAAAAACACATCATTCCATTGACTAAAAACACTCCGTACTGAAGATGTTCAAGAACAAATGATTTTTCTTTCCGAATCATTCCCTGAAGCGGACATCTTCGTATTTCTTATTATTGAAATAAATTCTTAAGTGTGTTATGCAAATGCCCGCTTCTAAGTAGATATATTTAATGGTATCTTCAATGGTAAATATTTTCAGGAACCTATTTTTATATTCACCTATTTTGGAGGTTATACTTATCAATATAATACAGGGTTACCCAATAAGAGGTGTGATATTCAAAGAAAAATGCCATTTTTTATTATAAATGAATGATTATTTCATTATAAAGAGTAAGGTATGCCGTTAATAGTGAAAAATAACATTCGTCAAATGACCACCACGACCACGCCTACAGGACCATATCCTTTTCATGAAATTTTCCATAACCAAATCACAAAGTGTCTGCCTTATGTCCTCGACAGCCTCACGAATTCCATCTTTGAGGTCTTGAATCGACCCTGAGCTGCTTGCGTAGACCTTCTCTTTCACGTGGCCCCAAAGGAAGAAGTCGCAAGGTGTGAAATCACAAGATCTCGGTGGCCAATTGTGATCACCTCTTCGAGAGATAACACCGGTCCGGAACCTTTTCCCGTAAAAGATCAATGGTTTTCGTTGCTTGTGTGGCATGTAGCGCCGTCTTGTTGAAAGTAAACGTTGTCCAGGTCAATACCATCCAATTCCGGCCAAAAAAATCATTAATTCCTTAATTAATATTCAAAATAACACCTCTTATTGGAAAACCCTATATATCAGTAGGCAGAATAAGACGTATAAATAAAAGGATAAAGGTCACAACTAGGAACCCAGGATCTACTGTCGTCCTGGGGGATACGTCTTTAGTATAATCAAGTCTTCAAATCGTGTTCTTAATCCTGAATTCAGTGACATTTATATTTGTATTTGTCTCGATCTTGTTCTGTTTCATGTTTTAATTTTATTTAAATCTTTCTACTAACACAAATACGTTTTGATGTACATCAATTATCGATATAAGTATTGTTGTTTTGTTTATCCAGGTAGCATTAATTTGGAGACAGTTACCATCAAGGCGGATCTTGGACCCCGAGAAGATGAAGGGGGATATCCTTACGAGGAGATCGACATTGACCTGCCGGATATTAAAAAGGAATGCTTAGAACGTTTCGAAAGAATTACCCACACAGCGGGTAAAACCGATTATTGAGAACACGTCAAACAATTCGTGCTCTCCAATGTTTTACGTTTTTATGAATTCAAAGTGCTTATGTTATCTGGTATCACTCTGTTCTCTCCGGTATGGTTTCGCTATGTAAGTATAGTTTACAGGTTGCATAAATGTGCAACCTGTAAAAAAGGCGTTAACCATCAAGGCGGATCTTGTACCCCGAGAAGATGAAGGGGGATAAATTTCCGTGGCCTTCGCGATGTTAAAAAAACTACTTAGAACGCTTTGAAAGCATTTCCCAGACTGCAGATCAAACCACGTTTCTATGTAAGTTTTCATTAAATTGTCACTGTGTTGATTTATCCGGTCACCATTTGTATTTACATATTTTAAACGAATTTACTAAGCCTATTTACGTTGTACGTAGGTTATAAGACTTGTTAGCTTCCTATATACGTATTTTTTTATTAATTTGTCGACAGATCTAAAGACTCATCCTGTGGAAAAACCTTTATTTTTATATTCTCAAAAGAGCCATCTGACGAGCCACACGCCGACTCACAGTGGAGAAAAACCTTTTTTATGTTCCGAGTGCAACTATTCATGTTCTCTAAAGAGATATCTGACGCTCCACATGCTAACTCACAGTGGAGATAAACCTTTTTCATGTTCCGAGTGCAACTTTACATGTTCTTCAAACAATAATTTGAAGAGACATATATTGACCCACAGTGGAGAAAAACCTTTCTCATGTCCCGAGTGCAACCATTCACATTTACGAAAGAGCGATCTAAGGAGGCATATGATGACCCACAATGGAGAAAAACCTTTTTCATGTTCCGAGTGCAACTATTCATGTTCTCGTAAGAGCCATTTGAAGGACCATATATTGACTCACAGTAATGATAAACCATTTTTATGTTCTGAGTGCAACTATTCATGTATTCTAAAGAGATTTCTGACGCCCCACATGCTAACTCACAGTGGAGAAAAACCTTTTTCATGTTCTGAGTGCAACTATTCATGTTCTCGAAAGAGAAATCTAAGGAGCCATATGCTGACCCACAGTGGAGAAAAACTTTTCTCATGTCCCGAGTGCAACTATTCATGTTCACGAAAGAGCTATCTAAGGATCCATATGCCGACCCACAGTGGAGAAAAACCTTTTTCATGTCCCGAGTGCAACTATTCATGTTCTCGTAAGAGCCATTTGAAGGACCATATATTGGCTCACAGTAAGGATAAACCATTTTTATGTTCTGAGTGCAACTATTCATGTTTTCTAAAGAGATATCTGACGCTCCACATGCTTACTCACAGTGGAGAAAAACCTTTTTCATGTCCCGAGTGCAACTATTCATGTTCACAAAAGAGATATCTGACCCGCCACATGCTAACTCACAGTGGAGAAAAACCTTTTTCATGTTCCATATGCAACTTATCATTTTCTGAAAAGAGCAATCTAAGGAGCCATATGCTGACCCACAGTGGAAAAAACCTGTCTCATGTCCCGAGTGCAACTATTCATGTTTAAGAAAGAGCGATCTAAGGAGGCATATGCTGACCCACAATGGAGAAAAACTTTTTTCATGTTCCATATGCAACTATTCATTTTCTCGTAAGAGCCATTTGAAGGACCATATATTGACTCACAGTAAGGATAAACCATTTTTATGTTCCGAGTGCAACTATTCATGTTTTCTAAAGAGATATCTGACGCTCCACATGCTTACTCACAGTGGAGAAAACCTTTTTCATGTCCCGAGTGCAACTATTCATGTTCACAAAAGAGATATCTGACCCGCCACATGCTAACTCACAGTAGAGAACAAACTTTTTCATGTTCCGAGTGCAACTATTCAAGTTCACAAAAGAGCTATCTGACGCGCCACATGCTAACTCACATTGGAGAAAAACCTTTTTCATGTTCCGAGTGCAACTATTCAAGTTCTCATACGAGCCATTTGAAGAGACATATGCTGACCCACAGTGGAAAAAAACATTCTTCATGTTTCGAGTGCAACTATTCTTGTTCTTCAAACAAAAAATTGATGAGACATATCCTGACCCATATATAAAATTAACCTTTTTCATGTTCCATATGCAACTTTTCATGTTCTCGAAAAAGCCATCAAAGGAGCCATATGCTCACGCACAGTGGAGAAAAACCTTTTTCATGTACCGAGTGTGACCATTAATATCCTTGAAAGAGCAATCTAAGGAAACATATTCTGACCAACAGTGGAGAAAAACCTTTTTCATGTTTCTTATGCAACTTTTCATTTTCTCGAAAGAGATATCTGACGCACCATATGCTGACTTACAATGGAGAAAAACTTTTTTCATATTCCGAGTCTTGCTATTCATGTTCTCGAAATAGTAGTTTGATAAAACATATGCTATCTCACAAAATGGATTAACTTTTTTCATGTTCCGAGTGCGACTTTTCTCGAAACGGAAATTTGACATATGCTGACTCACAGTGTAGAAAAACCATTTTCATGTTCCATTTTCAACTATTCAAATTCTAAAAAAAGCCGTTTGAAGGGTCATATGAGGACTCACCATAAAACAGGCAGTCGCCTAGTATGGTGATTTAATGTTATATATATAATTCAATTTTATAATGTTTTATTATGTGTTATATAAATAAAATGAACAGTAGAAAATAACCTTTTTCATGTTACGAGTGCCACGCATTGATTTACTCAGGAAAAACCTGTCTCATGTTCCAACTTCAACTATTCATTTTCTACAAACGGACGACTAAAAATTCACTGCTGTTCTCACGGTGGAACCTGGTTCATGTGTTTATATATATATACATGTAAGATATTTAGATATTGTATGTTTAGATATTAATATATTAATTTTATATACATCTTTAGTTCGAAGTCAAGTCGAATATAACTCCTCGATCTGGTCCCCACATTATAAAATACATTCAGATTCAATAGAAAAAATTCAACACAAATTCCTAAGACACATTAACTTTAAACTCGGTATTCCCATTGAAAGTATAAACTATAATTACTTAATGATAAAATTCAATTTATTAAAACTCTGAGATCGAAGAATTAAATCCGACTTAATATTTATGTTCAAAATTGTAAATGGTAGTGTAGACAACTAGACAGCCTTGATTTAATTAACCTCATTGAATTTTATGTACCCATAAGAGCTACTCGCTCTAAAACCCTCTTTAATTGTAACAATTCTAAGACTTAGAAATTCTAAGAAAACATTTCAAACACTCGCTTGTACCTAGATTACATGAAATTAGTAATAGGTAAGCAGATGTAGCGGATCTGTTTAACTGCACAGAAGCTAGGTACAAAAAATCTTTAATATCATATCTTTTAAATATGGCCCATAAAATGTAAGTCTCCTCATACTAACGTAAAAAGTCAATTAAATATGTATATAAAATGAACTGCCTGGGGCAACTGAGGAAACTTGGGTCAATAAAAATAGTCAATAAGGTGAACCAACAGCTTGATTGGCACTTAACTACTTTCAACCAAAACCTGAATATAAATGCATACATTTTAGCTATTGTAATATATTATATCATGTATCTATACTATCATATATTTCAATCAATACTAATCTAACCTAGTCTACCTATAAGTTTTGCGTGTACTTATTAAAATAAATAAATAAATTATGCCCGGTTACAAATGAAATACGTTTTCAAGCAAAAAAGCAACGGTATTGTAGAAATCAGATGCATTTCTTGCATACAACATGTTGCAAACATCTAAAATCTTTAAATTCGAGGTAAAGACATCACTTCTGGGAGTATATATGCAGCAATACACACAATCGTATGTTTTGTTCATATCTGCTCTTATTGCGTGACCTTTTTGTGTTAATGTTCATATTCGCTCTACACAAGTAGTTAGGGTAGGGAAGTAGTTAGTAAGTTAGAGAGGGTTCAAAAAAAGTTTCTAAGATTTCTCTACATGAGGGAGTACGGCCACTATCCATTTCTCTACCCGACGAACTTTCTTCTGGGCATGCTGGGACTTCACTCCCTGCAGCTCAGAAGGGAGGGGTATGCCGCTACCCACTTATTCAGACTGCTGCGAGGCTATATTGAGAACTCAGCCATTTTGGAGCGCGTGACTCTCTATGTTCCAGATGACTATCTTAGACAACGTCATCATAGATTATTCTATCTTCCTGCCTGCAGAACTAACCTGCCAATGGTTCTCCCGGTAGGGAGGAGTATATTGCTCCTGAACCAAATCTCCTCCGAGATTGATATATTTGGGGTCAGTGAGGAGAGATTCAGAAGGGAAATTCTTCTGATTCTTGAAAGAGTCTCTCCAAATTGACGAGATCTTTCACCGCTGCCTGAAATTTATTTGGAAATTCCACATTTCTTAAAATTTCTTTTTCCATGTATAAATACTTAAAACAATCTTTTGTTCAATTTATATAACCTAATTTCTTAAATGCATTAAATACTAATTTGTAATTGTGTAAGAAATTAATAAAATTTATTTTTAATTATTATTATTATTATCTTTTAATAGTTAAAAGTTAGTTTAGGTTACATTTGGTTTGATTGGTCTTTTTTGTCATTGTTCTATTTTAACATTGTTTTTTGTCACTGCTCTATTTTTTTCATGGAAAAAAAATCTATTTAATCTATCGACACCGAAATTTATTAAAATAAGTAAAAAAAAAAAAACATTGTACCCCAATTCCCTCCTAGGATTGCAACATACATGAAATTTTTTTTTCTCTGTAATGTTATTAAAAATATAATGTCAAGAAGATAAGATTTGTTACGGTAGAAATAAGTCATAGAGGTTTTCCTGTGAATAAATACAGTAATATTATAACATTTGATTTTTGCAGTAAACTTTTTCAAAGATAAAATAAACATATTTGCAATAATTAAAAACATTCATTTCAAGCTGTTTTTTTATTTGATAGTTCAATCTGCCAACTGTTCCAACTGCTCAAAGCTGTAGGAGTAAGACCATTGGTCGCGTAACTCCCAGCGATGGGTCACGATTCATTTTATTAAGAGCGCGAGTTACTGTACCAGGTCAATGGAGAGGTGAGCTGCCCAAAAACAGTCATACAGAGATTGGAACAAGACTGAGGGCAATTAGCCCGACAGCTGGAATGAAGCAGGACGGCAAACAAGCCGAATACCTCTTCAGACGGCAGTTTGGGGTGACCTACCCCACAAGGGAGGAATGGGACACGGTTCCAGGTCCTACCTCCAAACAGGAAATAATCTGGTTCACAGACGGGTACAAGATGGAGGAGGGAACAGGGGCCGGAGTCTGTCTGCAGGGATCCAAGAAGGAACTCAGTATACCTCTAGGAACACACTGTACCGTGTTTCAAGCTGAGATGAAAGCCAGTTTGGCCTGCGCACAGGAGAATATACCTACGTATTGGGTACAGGAATAAAAACATAAGCATATGTTCCGATAGCCAGGCAGCCGTAATGACATTGGGAAGTAACCGATGCGACTCCAGACTAGTGATGGAATGCAGGACTGTTCTTACAGAACTCCCTACCATCAATAAAATAACCCTAATCTGGGTACCTGGACATAAAGATATTGAGGGCAACGAGTGGGCTGACGAACTAGCAAGGAAAGGGGTGAAAGCACCACTTGTAGGATCCGAGCCGACCGTAGGAGTGGCAGCTTGCCACACAAAATTACATATTGATAGGTGGGTCAAATCCCAGCACCGAAAATAATAGGAGAGGGCACCCGGAATGAGACAATCCAAAGTACTCATAAAAGGACCAGACCCTAGACGAACCAAGAAACTACTCGATATGGACAGAAACTCACTGAGGGAACTGGTAGGACTACTCACGGGACACTGCCATCTCAGGAGACACATGCAGATATTGGGAGCGGAAAACACCAATAGATGCAGGAAATGTGAAGAGGATGAAGAGACTCCAATTCACATATGGTGCCAATGTCCTGCCCTGGTGGGAACTAGGCGCAGATAACTGGGGAGACATACAGTAGAACCAGAAGACATAGCCACATACCCAATGACAACCCTGGTGAACTTTATTAAAGGGACTGGGTTGTTGTTAAAGGATTGAGTTAAAATGGGAGATAGCACAATGGGCCTATGGCCTAAGTGCTCATGAGAACTACATGTAAACCGTCAATACTGTACCAGCTCAATATTTTCGTACGGTTCAAAGAGTTAACTCAATTGAACGGGAGTCGGGAGCTCAGAGCGCAAGAACGATGCGAATACTGTGCTCGCTTGATACAGCTCCAAGCGAAGGCGTATGAATGATAGGATGATAGTTAGTTAGTAGGCGTAGGTACATATGTCCAAGTCCAGATGGTCGGGCTGTCAGACGCTGTTCACGTGTCCGAGTATGTAATAATAATTAATACTTCGATAATTTTAATGGCGCTATTTTTCTAAAATATTTCCTGATGTAAAAGAGTAACCGTTCAATTTACGTACGGTTTACCGAAAGTCGCACAAACAGGGATTATCAAAAAGAACTAGTTTATGAACGACTCATCGCTACTCCATACTGAGCTGAAAATATTTATTGATTAAGGCGATACACTACATAGTAATTTAAAATCATATGTTTTTGGTTTCAAAATTTGGTCGCCTTTCTATGTTTCAGATGCTTTGATTAAATACTGCGAGTAGAATTCATCTTGGCCTCTGAAATAATCGAGTATTTTTTAGACGTCTTTTTATATGCCCAGAAAAAAATAATGTATAGGCCTATGAAAACTGTTTTAAAGTTCAAAATCTCTTACTTACGAACTGATTTTCGGTTATGGTTTTATTGTATAATGTGGCAAATTAAGTTATTTATAAAATTATCGAAAACATTTAAATATTTGTGCCTGAACATCCACAAAATAAAATAAAAGGCACTTGTAGTGTATGGATGGTAACACTGTCAAGCCCTCGGAACTGCTCGGGATCGCCGAGCATTCCCGATTGGTTTACGCGGACGTCAGTATAGCTTGACCGCCCGCCAGACGAGAAATCACCCTACTAGAGATCTGACGTTATCATATCCTCTATTGTACAAGCTTTGTTGTAGCTATCATTATCGTAAATAAATACTGTAACGAACCAAGAGAGTTTCAATATTAATAAGTCCTAACCGAATATCAAAGTGTCCATCAAAAGGAACATTACAGTAGTAATTAAGATACATTACAGTGGCAAATAACAATACATTACAGTGGCTAGCTAGTCAACGTAGACAGACTAGAAATTATGGTGGTGTGAAAACCAGAAATTTTAGTGTAGGACAGAAATGTCTAGTTAAAGACTTCAGACAGAATAATAAATTTACTTGGGTAAAGGGAATTATTACACGTAGAATTGGAAAAAAATTGTATTTGATTAAAACTTGTGATTCACATTTAGTATGGAAGCGACATGTTGATCAGATGAGGAGCTTGTCTGTCAGCTGGAGCAAAGAAATCTTAGATTTGCCAGATTCCGCGTCTGATGACACGAGAACTGAGCTGTCTGAGAAGGAATTGTCCAACCTGTGGAGTGAGTTAACGGTTTTTCCTCCTGATTCCAGGTTGACAGAGGGAGAGGAAGCGATGCTGGATGACGCCGAACCGATGGCCGATACTTCGGGGGAACTTTCAGAACCAGGACCCAGTACAGATGTTGTACATCCGGAACCATGGTCGAGAAGACTTCGACCGAGATGAATCCTTCCCAAGAAAGATACAAATGATCTTATGTGAATAGTGTAAATAAAACAGTGTAATAATAAGAAATAATTTGATATTTAAGAAATAATGGAATAATGTAATATTTATATTTGAAAAATAATTGTAAACATGTAAATGTAAAAAAGTCTAGAATTGTAAATATATTTATCATTGTAACGTTCAATTAAAGGGGGGAAGATGTAGTGTATGGATGGTAACACTGTCAAGCCCTCGGAACTGCTCGGGATGGCCGAGCATTCCCGATTGGTTTACGCGGACGTCAGTATAGCTTGACCGCCCGCCAGACGAGAAATCACCAGGGGCGTATAACTCTCGCATAACCTTGTAACCCTGATGGGAGGAGTTATCCTCAACCCAAATTCTTATAGACAAAGCTGTTGTGGCTGAAAGCTCAGATCTCATTGGCTCAGAGCAAAAGTTGTATCTAGATCTCTCGCTCTCTACCATAGCCACTCGAGTAACAGAAAGAGAAGCTAAGCATCGGTTATGCTCCGATAAAAAAATAACGGTAATTTCCAAGACGCCATTTCGCAGATTGAAGTCAGTTGAAGGTTTAGCGTAAATATTTTGAATTTTCTTTCACCCATCTAAAAATAATGTTGCGTGCTAGAATTCTTCAAGGTGATAAATTAATGCTGTGTTGTGTTAAAGTGTGTTATTCGGTCTATCTCCACCAATTGAAAGAAGGACCCGAACTCGTTGTTAAATACAGGTACTAACCTCTCGTTCTTTGATACAATGCTCCTGATTCGTGAATGTACTTCATTGGCTAATAATTTAATTAATTTTCCTTTTCAGACCTATCCGTATTCCGACGCGATACTATACCACGTATTAGGATGCTAAAACTGCTAAACAAAGCCACGATTACATCAAACAAGGTTATTTAAACCTCTCCAGAATTGCATCATGTAAGTACCTTATCCAGATTTAACCAGCATTTTCCATAATGTTTGCTGACGACAAAGCTGTGGAAATTATATGAAACCCTTGCAGGAGAATTTGAATAACTTCTAGTGCTGTGGCAATAATAATTAACACTTAAATTTGTTACTCTTTAACTAATATTTATAAGATGTAAGTCACCTACAGTACGCTTCAACAGTGTGGAATCCTCATTTGAAGGTATACACCTAATTTATATTGCAGTGAAACTCGCTCAAGAAGTTTTGTTTTCGCTCCCTACAAATTCTGCAGAAACTGCATAAAACGGGATTTTTTCCCATACAAGAAAGTTCAAAAGTTCAACAGTGAATTAATCCATCACCATTAATGTCCCCTTTTTCTTAAAATATTTTTAATTAATTTTATCCATGAAATTTATTAAATATGTGTACAATACTAGAATAGTGAAATCATTGGTCTCAAATTTTGTCTTTTTCTAGGTAAGACGAAGGGCATTTTGAGCTGCGTTGGTCCGACGGCAGCCCTTTCTCCCAGGAAACAAAAGACGCACAAGAGGAGATTTTGGGGACCAGACGGCAACTGCGATATGTATAACATTTGTATATATATATAACAGACTTTTCTGTAGGCCTTTTTAAGGTATACAATTCCGTAGTACATTATTTTGATATTCTCATAAGGTCTCGCCAGCGTTAGCAATGTAAGCGGCCAAAAATAATCTTTATATCGACTTTTCTCTGCTTTTTATCAATATGTGTCAATGCATGTGTTATTTATCTAAACCTTCCGGAAGAAATTCTCTAAATGATGCTGAAAACCTTATCGAAATCAGTCGCATAGTTAAGAAGAACTAAGCGCACAAACAGACAGACGCGAATGTCACTTTATTTTATACTATTTATAGATTATAGATTCCACCACGGATTGTCAGTATCCAAAATAGAAATATTAATTACATGTTCTTAACTTTTATTTCACAATATCTTTTGTTGTTTTACAAGCAATATTTCTTTACAAGCTTTTATTGTGTACACGATTTTTATTTCTTATATTATGGTTCATGTATTATGATTTAAATTATACCATGTAAAAGTCAAAAGGCGTTACTATTACTTGACATAATGAATATCTTTCAACACGTTGAATATGTATTTTGTGTATATATTCTTGTATTTTTGTGCAAGGTCAAATTAAATCCTATTAAGTTGTTGCAGTAAGACAGAAATCCTGGGTTCGATTCCTAGTTGAGACCGTTACTTTTTATTTTTCTGTGTCTTGTTCTGTTTCATGTTTTGTTTAGATACATTAGTATTATCTTCTACTTCAATAATAAATCAATGCTCAATACATCGGTTGTACTAATCCTGTTTTGTATTACTGTCCATTGTCTTTTTGAAAATAAAAAATATTTTGATGTGTGCATAGCTGTGGGTTTTTTTTTATTTTCCTTTTCTTGCATTTCAATATTTTTATTTTTAAAATATAATTTTTTTGGGCTAGTGAATGAACGATGTTAGCTGGGTGCAGTTATATTGTCTATGTTTGCACTTTTTAAAAATGGCCTTGAGATTTCTTTATGGTCCACGATATATTTACCTGTCTGGACCAAACGACCGTTTTATCTGTGGTCGTCTGTGGTTAAGGGGGTGACAAAATGGCGCCATACAAAAAGGCCGAAGATATCGATCTAGAGAGTGGTTTATTTATGGAAATCACCCTACTAGAGATCTGACGTTATCATATCCTCTATTGTACAAGCTTTGTTGTAGCTATCACTATCGTAAATAAATACTGTAACGAACCAAGAGACTTATTAATATTATAAAGTCCTAAAGAATATCAAGTGCCCATCAGGGAACTTACAGTGGTAAATAACAGTACATCACAGCACTTTTTGGCCATGTTTTTTTCTTGCATAAATCAAAACAGGTGGATGGTGTGAAGCGGGAATTTAAGCCTTATTGCCAGCTACGTAAGGTGTGTTATTGATAGCGGCTCGATTCAAAATATTACACGACGTAATGCATCGCCTTAAGGGAGTATTTCACCACCCTCTTGATACCTTATTTTTAAGATAATGTAGGTATATATTAAAAGAGAAAATATGTTTGCGAAAATGGCTCAATTTTTTTTATTTAATATAGATATAACAAAAAAACAACAGTCAAACTTCTCGGTGTCAATTTAGATTCAGACTTTTCGTTTAAAAGTCAAATAAATAGGACTGTAAGCACCAGTTTTTTTCACCTAAGACAACCCAAGTCTGACCGAAGAAACCTTCCTACAGAAGCAACAAAACTACTTATTAACTCTTACGTAGTCTCACATCTCGATTACTGCAACGGCATTTATGCCAGCCTTCCAAAATATCAAATTGACAAACTTCAATCAGTGTTTAATGCAGCAGCACGGCTCATAACCGGGGTTTCTAAATATTTGCACATTTCAAAACAACTTCGTAACCTTCACTGGCTCAAGTGCCCTGAAAGAATCCAGTACAAACTGTGCTGGATGGTGTTTAAATCCATTAATGAAATGGCCCCACCCTACATCTCTGAACTATGCGTCCCGGAAAACACTGGTCTGAGGCAGTCAACTCTTAGATCAGCAACATCATCAGCTGTAGGCAGACTGATAGAACCTAAGCGCAAGCCAAATACTATGTTTGGTGATCGCGCTTTCGGAGTATCTCGGCCGAAGGCTTGGAATAAACTCTCTCCCGAACTAAGATCCATAACAAGTCCTACAGAATTCAGGTCTAAACTAAAAAATTACCTTTTTAAGCTGTCGTACCCTTAAATTAAATACACCATTCATAAGAAAAAGTCCAGTTATATTCAATTTTCCAATTAAGTCCTAAATCCAGTATCTAAATTTCGCTAACAAACAATTATTTTAATTAAGTGTTAATCTCAAGTGACCTACCAGGTAAGTTTTGTACTGTATATTATCTCCATAAATAGTTAGTTATAACAAAGATCACTGAAGAAATGTATTATAAGTTTGTACAGCGCCCTTGAGGTGATTTTGCACAAAAACGGCGCCATACAAGTCATCCAATTATTATTATTATTATTATAAGTGGGTACTTAAATCAGTTCATCTTTACAAACAAACAAGTGTTTTACTACCTTCGACAAAGTGACTCCTGACCATCACCTGCCTCACCTCGCCTAGTCTCCGTGCCAAATCCTGTTGGTGTTTAGCTCTTCAAGATCAGCCAGCCCTGTTAGGTAACCGCCAAACGCCAGAAGCGTTCAGAGACAACAGCACACCCAGTGCCCAACATTTAGGCCAATCAATAAAGAGTTTGAGGTATGCAAAAATTCCCCCGTCGATGAAATTTTTGCAGTCACGTGGAGTATCATGTAGGGATGACGAATGACTAGAGATCCAACAAAATATTTAACGGGAAGCTAGTTATTTTTAGCAAAAACTGAAAAAAAATTATAACTCTCGCTGGAAAAGTATTTCTTTCGAGAACTCTTCACATATTGTTAGTATTAATTAATATCCACCTGATTAAATAGAAATCCAACAATATTTTTGTGGGGAAAGTGTTTTTTTTAAAAGAGATTTGTTTTTTAATTCTATTGTTGCCGGGAAAATTCCTCCCTCCAATTTTTGATCACGGAGTGTCTTTATATTGGTGTTTGCTTTACGTAATTCTACCGAATTCTATCTATAAAATATTTCATAGACACTGATGCCAATCACACAAAATTTAGTATTGCCATGTAAAATTATTAATATCATCATATATAATTCATTAATGTAAGCGAATGTATTATTTATAACAAATAACCAACATAAAATTAAATGTAATAATCCGAATTAACAACCAAAAGGAATAAAATGTGATTAAACGTATCCCGTTTGGGTAGTTTAGGTTAGATTAGGCAGAAGAACATGGAAAAAGCTATTAGAATTAAATCACAAACCAGTCTATACAAACCTAGCGCAGCCCACAAACTATTTGAAAACTGGGATATAACTCTAAATGGGACGCGAGTGGGCGTTATTAAATGGGCAATTTTTTGTTATAGAAAATTACAGTTAGATTAGGTTAGGTTATGTTTATAATTTTATTTAGTATTAAGGAGATTTTATTGAATTAGTTCGTAGGTAGGTACTGTACCTACACCCGCCCTCTGGCTAGGAAAATAACTAGTAGGTACGTTTGTTTTTATTTTGATAAGAATTTATTTTGTGTGGTTGGTATTTCCAGCAAATGTCATATTACTTTGTAGTTGCTTTGAAATCTTGCGAACAAATGGAAAATGGCGTTATGATTTTGGTTGACGACCGGTGTATTATCGTATATGTGAAATAATTTAAACGAAATAAAAATTTGAAGTATATATTTTTTTAGGTTTTCCCCAACATTAAGAGTCACTTTTAGTAATAATAAAACTAAATTCAAGTATCAATGCAAATAAACATTCCATATTTACCGTGAAGCGGAATTCGTAACGTTTACCAAAGTGTGTTATGTTTTGTTATGAATTAAATTATTAATAAAAATGTATTTTAATTATCGTTGAATGTGCCAACCCTTATCATAAAGCAACATTTTTTTATGGTTTTTACCCGATTTCAGAGCAAATATCAATTCGTTTCAGAATTGTGTTATTAATTATTAACTTATTAACTGCCAACTTTATTTTCGATTTTAATAGAAGTATTGTCATGTTTTTTTTCTTTTCAATGTAACTATGTACAAAAAGTTATTTGAAAAGTGTAATCAATTTATTGATAAAATTGATGAGTTCAGATTCTTTTTCGAATAAAAATGGTCCAATTTACAAAAAGTCCATTTTGGATTTATTAATCCATAAGGAATTGTGGTTTGAAAAGCACGAATTGAAAGCAGATATACGAAGCGTTGTCAATAAACCATGCAATTTGCCCTTTGTTAATTTTACACAGACTCTAGAAGCGGCCGTCAAACGCGTAGCGTAGTCCCGAATGGAACCAGCCCTACCCCTCCCCTTACCCCGCGGGCTCCCATTCATCCAAAAATCACGCGAAATGAGCGTGCGTTCGAAATTAATAAAAAAAAATAGGTTGCCGTTCAAAATTTTGTTGGATCTTTGCAGAAATCGTTTTGACATAGCTATCCCATCAACTTGGCGTAAAAAAATTGGACGGAGGATTTTTCCGGAGCGATATTTTTGACTGATATCAAAAAAGCATGTTACAAAAGAAAAAAATGTTGGATCTCTTGATTAAATAAAGCAAACACCAATATAAAGACACTCCGTGATCAAAAATTGGAGGGAGGAATTTTCCCGGCAACAATAGAATTAAAAAACAAATCTCTTTTAAAAAAAACACTTTCCCTACAAAAATATTGTTAGATTCCTATTTAATCAGGTGGATATTAATTAATACTAACAATATGTGAAGAGTTTCAGGTGAAATACTTGAACTTGTCAAATATTAATTTTTTTTTTTTTTTGGTAAACTAACGTTTAAGACAAGATTTTTTATGCATAGCACAAAGGGTAACAATTATTTTACAAGCAATAATTATTCGCCTGAAACACTCATCCACATTGGTATTTCACCTAAAAATGTAGACAATTTGTCTCGACGCCATCTAGTGAGAGAGTTAGCACTTACAATGCCTTTCTCATATAAAATAAAGTTGGTTGTTTTCAGGTGAAAAATGTAACAAGCAGTAATTGTTGAATGAAACACTAGTATATATTAAATCATTTCGCGGGTAAGAGATAAGCCGCCATAGCTCAGTGGTCAGAGCTGTCGACCGGAAATCGAAGGGACACGGGTTCGAGTCCCGTTGGCGTCATGTAGGGTGGGTGCTATAGTAATTGAACGGGCTATAGCTATTGGACACTTCAACTTAAAACTTCCGAAACAAGGCAATCTCAGCATTTCTGTAAGTGTGAAAGGGACCAATCTATATGTTGTTTTCTCCTTTATACGTATGCATGTTCTAATATTTACCAACAGATGTCACCACTGACAAAACTTCATTCATATTATGTCAAAAAATGATATGTGATAAAACGTCGTGTCGTATATGATGTCGTGATAAAACCGTTATAACATGTGTTTTTTTAGCAACTTGTTTAAGGGACAGAGATATTTTATTCCTGATTATTTCATACAAGTTCAGTATATTTTGGAAGAAACATCTAAGGGAGGTTGCAAAGGGCTACAAACTGTGAGTATTCATTGAGATTTAATAATTAATATGAATAATAACCTCAAAATGTGGGTGTTCAATTACTATAACAAATTTTATGAATGTTTTGGTAACTGAACGCCCTGTCCTAATACTGTCTCCGCTTAAAATTTATCGATCTTCATGAAAGTTGGTGAGCTTTAATAGTATGTCAATTTGAGCTATTCTACAAAATATCACATATCTGACATTATGCGTTCAGTAATTGGACGGGTGTCCAATAACTATAACAAGGTACGGTCCAATAACTAAAACATTTTTTACGCCTTTTTTTAAGATCTCACAAAATGCCAAAAAAACCTCTTTATACCAATGCGCAGGGGCAGGCATAAGGGCTACATAAAAAAAAATATGGAATTCCAAAAGCACCATTCACTACAAGATGGCCCATTCAAACAAAAATATAAATTTGGGACCCAATCCATATCTTTCAAATCAAGAGGAGCAAGACTTGGAAGGCTGTATTTGTGAATTAGGGCGAAAGGGATTTCCTAGATCCAAAGAAGATATATTGGACTCTGTGCAGGCATGTCTAATTGCGATTCCCAGGAAAACCCCATTCAAAGACAATAGACCAGGTACCTACCTAATTCTTATTTTATGTGAAATACTAATGGTTTAGGTTTTATTTTTTGGTGGCCTTTTTGTTCATAATTTTGTCTTTGTACTTTTAAAGGACGAGGCTGGCTTAAAGCATTTTTAAAAAGACATCCGAAGATTTCTGAAAGAAAAGGAGAAGCGGTAACTGCAGCCAGTGCTTGCGTTTCAGAAAATGACATCAGGAAATGGTTTAATAAAACATTGGACTACCTACAAGAAAAAGGCTTAGACAGTGTACTAAAAGATCCGTCTCGAATCTTTAATGCGGACGAATCTGGCTTCAGAACCTGCCCTACAAGTGGAAAGGTTTATGCAGAAAAGGGAGAAAAGAACGTCTATATTATAGATAAAGGAAAATCAAAAGAGTCGATAACGGTTTTGTTCACGATATCTGCTGATGGGGGCATTTGTCTTCCATCCATAATTTACCCATACGTAGGACTCCCAGATCGAATAAGGCAATCTGTTCCATCAGAATGGGGAATAGCTCTCAGCCAGTCTGGGTGGATGACAGCTGATGCTTTTCAGTTTTTTATAGAGCACATTTTTCATCCGTATTTGGTACAGAAAAACATTATTTTTCCATTAATTTTGTTTGTAGATGGACATCGTTCGCACTTAAGTTACAACCTAAGCTTAATAGCGAGCACACTGAGCATTGAAATAATTGTATTATACCCAAACTCCACACACATTCTACAGCCAGCGGACGTTGCTCTCTTTAGACCCATTTAACAACTATGGAAGGCAGCTGTGCGTGATTGGGGAATAGAACATGTGGGAGAACCAGTCAACAAACAGAATTTTGCCGTGGTGTTAAACAAAGTTGTAGAAAAAATTGATAAAACATGCGTAATAAACAGCTTCCGAGCTTGCGGTTTGCAACCCTTTGACCCAGATGCAGTTGATTATTCAAAGTGCCTTGCAGCAAAGAATCCACCGATTTCCGACGTTGACGAGAAATTCCCACACATGCCCTATCAAAATTTTAAGGAGATTGTTGTGATAGAAACAATCGAAAAGTTTAAAAGATTTACCGATAATGTTGAACGTAATAAAAACGAGAAAAAAGGAGCTTTCAACATTATTCAGGATCTGGGAATTTTATAAATCAAAACGAACCGAAGGATATAATGAAGAAGTTCCGCACAGTTTGCATCATTCTGAAGGTGAAATTCAAGAACAGGTTTATAAAGCAAATACATCCATCGAACAAACTACGGCTTGTGAAACCAATTCCTTCTTCATTTCGTCACAGCATCCATCTGTTAACACTGAAGATGTTTCGCAAATTTCCTTGAATTCCACTGGAGATCAGGATCTAATTCATAAACAAAATTCAATCGCAAATGCATTCATCATGCCAACTGCAACAGACGAAATTGCTTCCCCAGAAATTGAAGGTATGTCAAAGGCATGCTCTTCAGAAATAAATAGATTGCCTTTGGCACAGAACAATAACCCAAGTGCTGAGGACATCGAGATGAAAACTAGAATAAAAGATTTTCTTATTCGGCCTGCAGAACCTAAAAGGAAATGTAAGAGACAAACAGCACGCATTTCCTTTAATATCTCTTCCAAAGAGTACCAAGAAGCCCTAGAAAATAAGGCAAGAGAAAAGATCAGAGTCGAAGATGAAAAAAAGCTAAAAAAACAATTACGAGATGAAAAAAAACGACGATTGGATGAAGGAAAGAATATGAAGCGTTTGAAAATGGTGAAAAAAAATGCCGAAAATAAAAAAAAAGAATAAAGAAAATGAGCCTAGCACATCAAATGCTCAATTGGAAAATATAACCATAGAATCGTCATCGCAAAATATATCTTTAAATAGATGTAACAGATGTGAAAGGCATGTGAGAGAAAATGATAAAATTAAATGCTCTGAGTGCGTTCGAATTTTTCATGTCAACTGCATACCAAAAAAGCATTCCGAAAATGTACCAATGAGAGAGGATAATGACACGTTTTTATGTCACGTATGCTATAAGGTGTCTGAAGAATCTGATGGGTCTGATGAAAGCATAACGCATATATTAAAAGAACTCAATGACTATAACGTTGAAATGGGTTTTTTGTAGTAAATTAGTTTTTTGTTTGTTTGAAAACACTATTTTGTTTTTTTTTTATGTTTGTAGAACCTGAGCTGACATATGGGGGTATGACTTTGGAAATTCATTTTACTTGAAATTCTAATTTAAATGCAGAGTCCAATAACTGTGCCACCGATGTCCCAATACTATAAAAAGTGTTCAATAAATGTATTTTTCGTAGTTTTTAGTTTAATAAAATTTAATTAAAAAAACCTTAGATATTTTTTATTTTTATCTATATTTCCTTATGGCCCATTCAATTCTACAGTACTACATACCTGAAATATTTCCTACATAATAATATTTTTCGAATTATACACTTTTAAAAAAAGTCAATCTCTTAACTGTCCAATAGCTATAGCGTTCACCCTATCTTTTATCAGGAGATTTTTCAATGTGGATGAGTGTTTCAGGCGAATAATTATTGCTTGTAAAATAATTGTTACCCTTTGTGCTATGCATAAAAAATCTTGTCTTAAACGTTAGTTTACCAAAAAAAAATAATAAGATATAATTGTTTTGCATTAGTTTGGTATTTTGATGTTGATATTTTGTTGATAAGTGGGTTTTAAAGTTTTTGGTGATATTATCTTTGGAAATTTGGATAATTGCATTTTTCTTGAAGATATGCTTTACTCGGGGCACCCTGAAATCTGCAAATAGCGTTTCTGTTGAATATGTGGAGAGTTTCTATAGAATTCTTTTTGACCACTTTGATCTGGTTTAGAATATTTTAAACTGCTAATTAAAAATAATACATACATATTAATGAATTGAAATTAATGAGTACTGTCTGGAATTAAAGCCTACCTTGTTATGGAACTCAATAAACTAAAGTTAAAGTCAGTTTTGGGCGATTTTGTGAAGTTTTATGTATACAAAAATCTACATATTTTATGAGATTACAAAAAAATTGTTTTCAATTTCACACAAATCATTATAAAAGAAACAAAAACTTCCGCATCTCCGGTGCGATAAGTGTAGGAATATATTACCCATTCTATGTGTTTAGTATAATTTCCTTTTCAACATATAAGACAAGAAGTTGTAGATGAGGAAGACTCGTTGCCCTCTACCGCAGCTGGCAATTTCGCCTTCTATTTAACTCTGCTACTGCGTCAGAGATCTTGGTAGATTCCTCAAATCAGTGGTCACCAAACCAACTAATTTTGTTGAATTTAACTAGGCTGGTGTGAGGAGACCCTTTGACCTCCCCAAATGGTCTCATCGGTCTTGACCCATCGCCTTGCGCCACAACGGGAGGGATAGATCATTCGTCCGTCACTTCTGGACACATTGATCCCTAGATTCCCACCATTTATACTGTTTTCCTTCCTAGAACTTCCTCTCCTAAAGATCCTCCAAACAACATTCCCAAAGGTGACATAAGCCCAGAGGGAAATTATTTTTCTCAAGAGAGTGTCAACACCGCACCGTGGAACCGCATAATACTCCAACTAAATGATCTATCATCTGGTGCCTGTGGGACTATAGAATTCCCAATTCTAGTATGTTGTGAGACTAAAGATAGTAAGGAAGGGTAGGAGATATTTTATTCTCGGACCACCGACATTATGCAAATCTATAATTGTATTTCAAATGAGTTTACAAAGAGACGCTACAAAAGAACTTATATTAGGATTCTGAAGACTGCTTGCAATAGTTAATAAAACATATCCTAATTCAGAATGTATTAAATTACATGTGTATTTATTATATTTAACAATTAAAATCAAAATATTGGATGAAAAATAGTTGAGTAGTGCCGGTATTTCAGTACACCTATTATAAGTCAGATTGGTTTATCAGGAAACCTCACGATTGCAACTTGAACGTAAACACAAACTTAAAAAGCAACTGAAATACCAGCTCAAACGAACAAGGTGAAGAGTTGTGGTCCGGCCAAGTTGAGAGTCACGAATGCTATTTTTGTTTATTGGCGCACCTGGACGGTTTTTTGCTAATGGCGTTAGTGTATCGTGAAGAGTTGTTTGGTTAGGTTATGTGTGTGGCCAGCTTTACGTTTTTTTTTTAAATTTTAACCGCACAAGATTCCCAACTGCTTCCAACCATATGGAGAAAGTGAGACTATGTCATCCGCATTTGGAATACGTTGGGAGTTTGAAGGTAGTGGGGATGGGAATGAGATGGGAAAGAGGAAAATGTAGGAACTTCCTGGCTATTCAGATCTGATCACCAAACACGGCCAAAGCCATTTCAAGCAATGTTTCAATTCTGAATGGTGGTCTTACACCAGAGCGTTACTGAGAGTATCTTCCACTCTGAAACGTGCCGCAAATACACTACATATTATTTTTAATTTGTGATATAACACAAATTAATCTAATAAATTTTAATTGCCCACGCTGGGATTTGAACCCGTGACCTCCAGCTTGCTAGTCGAGAGCCTTACTCCTCGATCACGGAGGCCGTCATACATCAATGGTATTATTTAGATTTACGAACACGACCCATGTGTGTCAAAATGTGCGCTTTTAAATTGGACTTCTGCGAACATGTATAGCTGCAGTCCGGACATGAGAATGGTTTTTCTCCAGAATGCGTGAGCATATGCCGTTTTAATGTTTGCTTTTGCGAACTCACATAACTGCACTGGGAACACGAGAAAGGCTTTTCCTTAGTATGCGTGAGAATGTGGGCTTTCAAAGTGGACTTCATGGAACTTGAATAGGTACAACTGGGACACGAGAATGGCTTTTGCTTTGTATGAGTTAGAAGGTGCGCGTTATAAGTTGATCTTAGAGAAGATGTATAAGAGCAGTTTGAACACGAGAATGGTTTTTCCAATGTGTGCGTAAACATGTGCCTTTTTAAAGTTGTATTTCTTGAACTTGAATAGCTGCATTCGGAACATGAGAATGGTTTTTCGCCAGTATGTGTTAGAATATGTTGTTTTAAGGCTGTCTTAAGTGTGCAAGAGAATTTGCATTCGGTACATGAAAAGGGTCTTTTTCTAGTCTTGGTCATCGTGGAATTTTCTTTCTTCTCAGTAGTGGGAGAATCAGGTGTACAAATTTGTGTGCTGACTTTATGCTGATTATTTTCGTGAACACGTTCTTTACCCTTGTTGGTCTCCTCCATTTTGTAACGTTTTACCTCTGTAATGAGAAAATATCAAGTTATCAAAATTATTTTCAATATCTTAGCTTTGGCTAACACAGCCTTAGTTAAAGTAAAGTACAAGAAAAGAAGAGACAAGGTAAGTTGAAAGATGAAGAAAAATAAGATTTCTAGAGATTATTATTATAATTAGGATATAGGATCTAAAGTCACTTTTTATTTTAAGTTTAAAAATTGTTATTTTTTTCCTAATACTTGATCTTCATTGTTGTTATTATTTAAATTTACGAATCTGTATATTACGATTACTGTATAATAATGACTAGCCATTTAATAAATAAAGATTCGATATTTTAAAATTGGAAATTCCTATGTCATACGGCATATATTCTGGTCTAGTAATGGGTAATTTCTATCACCTAAGAAATTAAAAAAAAAGTACTATAGGATTCATATGTCTTATACTGATTTATAAATGTGGAAATTCTAACTATACAATTGTAAATGTTCTCCAAAATGCCCTGGAAAGAATCTCAGACTTGTGATGTCCCGATAGAAACCATTCATCTGTTCTGAATGCAATTACTAATGTTATCCAAATTGACCCTGGTAACAAATTACATCTTTGCGATTCTTTCAAGGATAAAGAAACCATCCTGTCACTTCGAATGCAATCAACAATGTTCCCAAAATTTGTTTTGACAGCATCGCCATTCCATTGTAAGAATATTAGGTATGTACTAAATACACAATTTGACTTCCTGAAACGGGAATCCTTCCCAGTTGGACAGACAAAGGTTCATTTTGTTATGTATAGTTTGTAATTTATATATATAAAATAAAACGAAATAATAATTTTATTTTTAAAGAAAGACAAAAATTTCCGGGTTACGAATAATCTTGCAATATTTGAAAATTTTCTACTACCACTACAGTGAGACGATAATGTTGCTTATGTAATGATGGTGGACTTATCCAGCCGAGAAATTGAACTGACGTCGCTTGGGTGGGACCCAAACAAATGCCAACTCAGCCACTGACCGTTTAATAAGATACACTATATGGAAGATGGTAATAACATGAGGTGGCTGAATATTTCAACCTGTCATTTAAAATTTTCGATATTTGTATATATTCATTACAGAACTAACTACCTAATACATGCACCTAGAAACAAATTCACCTCGAGTATTTTTTGTTATATTGAATATCAGAGATGAGAGAGTTAATCAAATTTGTTGTAGTTTATGTGAGAGTTTTTATTGATATTCTTAGTTCCTGTTGACATTTTGTTTGTTTTGTTGCTTACTTTTTTCATTTATTTATATTTTCTTGAATTATTTTTTTAAGAAGTATTTACAATCGGTTAGTGGTACAAAAGACTTGTAAAATTACAACGTAAACTAGCTGACGTGTACCCGGCGATGCTGGGGGTTATACTTAGGAGATAGACTAGATTTGCAGTCTGCTGATCTATTATTGAGTATGGTATCATAGCATGGGGAGACGGCACTTCATCTGCACTAGACCCAATCATAAAGGCTCAGAAAACAATTTTAAAAATAATGCTAAGGCTACCTATAATTACAGACTCGAATCTAATTTTTAATATTATGAATGTGTTTGATGTTCGGCAGCTATATGCAAAAACTATCCTAAATCATCTATACCTACTCAAATATATATAAATACTACGAAAAAAGTTCAAATACACGATGTACTCGAAGCAACAACAAAAACTTACTACAAATAACGATAACACATACTACGTTTGGTCAACGAAACTTTCAATACTTGGCGACAAGACTCTACAACATTCTTCCAGACAGCATAAAACAATGTGATTCACAAAAAATTTTCAAAGATAATGTAAAAATTTGGATCAAAAATAAGAATAGGGCCTTCACCGGTGCATTCACCCAAATTCGCAGTTATTAAAGTCACCACATTGTTGAGCGAATACTTCATAATATAAGTATAGGTATGTTCAAAGGTATTAGGAACTAACACGAATAATTCTGCCTCAACACAGGCTAGCCTAGTTAGGCGGTATTTTAGAAACCTCGACTGTACTTTTATTTTCTTTTTACATTCACAATATTATGTTTGTATTTTTCTGTAAATTTTATAACCTTAAATATAAAAGTTACAAATCAATGTACACCATAATATGTATGTATAGTTGTAATGTGTAAACTTTCCTAAATAAAGATATTATTATTATTATTAGACATATACCATTTCTGACATTTATGTACGCTTTTTTAAGATTTTTTTATAATTCCGTCATACATTATTTTAATGTATCTCAGGTTTAGCAAGCGTTAGCAATGTAAGAGCCCGAAAATATATTTTTTACTTTTCTTTTCTCTACTTTATATCAGTGTAATATGCATGTATTATATATATATATATATATATATATATATATATATATATATATATATATATATATATATATAAACCTTCCGGAAAAAAATCTCTAAATGATAGTAAAAACCTTATCGAAATTCATTGCTTAGTTTAAAAGAACTAAGCGCACAAACAGACGCGGATAGCGACTTTATTATATAATTTTTAAAGATGCACACTAGAGCGTGTAATAAATAGACATTAAATGTAAGTTACGAGATTCATACTTGAAATATTCTTTATGTAGCTTTTTACTATCTACCAGCATCACTTAGAATTTATAACAAATATTTATTTCATTACCTTATTTCTATAATCAAAATTTTTTTTATATTTTTCTTTTTATCTAACACGAACTTATACGCACCTAAAAATTGAGACTTTTCCAGGGCAGAAATTCTGGGACTAGCTACCATATATATTCAGCATTTCCCAGAATGCTGACGGAGGAAAATAATTATCATTGAGATTAAAAGAAATGAGACAAAAGATTGTCACAGGAGTAGGTCAGTAATAAGTGTATAATTTTTACTACTCCTATTCTGAAAAAAAAACTAAAAAGGGTGTTAACAAATAAATAAATAATAAAAAAACTAAGCAACAAAAAAAAATTGTTCTATGTATCGTGTCCTAAATCACGTTCAACGAAAACAATCATGTAAATCCACATCAGGGCGTCGATAATGAACACTATATGGTCGGGCATTTTACCGCCAAATTGGGGGCAAAGCGCGGGTGTTTTTTTTTAATTTTAGCGTCAAAATTAGACTTTCCGAAAAATATTCATATCTTATGATCTATTTGATATTTTTCGATGAAACTTTCAGTGTTTTACTTTTAAAAGATGTATCTATTTATTTACTTAGCAATGTATGTGTAATTCCATTTTTTAAGAACAAAAACTTTCTACTTTCTTGGGAATCATAGAAAAAACAGTATTTCACAATCGAAACAACATATCGAAATTTATTCATACAAAATAACAAAATTATTTAGAAATTTTCAGTACATATAAAAAAAACTATAACCTAATAGTGCTTCAATTGGGGATAGCGTTCAAAACACTTTCCTTTATGCAGGGGCACATTGCAAAACTTGCACATGTACCGCGTTTCACTGCGTAGTTTGTAAGCGGAACATACGCTACAACGATTTTTTTTTTTTTTTTGTGTTTCAAACTCATTGTATTGACAGGTAGATAGATAAGGTACCGCCGACAATAGAAAACACATGACCCCGCACCCATTTAGAACCCCTTGTTTACAAGATTCCCGCTACTTACCGCTTTGCGCAACAAAACGAGTAAACTCGTCTCCCGCGTCTTACTGTAAAAAGGCGTATGACGAGTTTTCTCGTTTCCCGCAAAGAATGTGTTAATAAAGACAAATAAAATGTTGATTTCGGCGCCCGATTAACATAGTATATCATTTTAATCGCCGATCTCATTCTGCAAAAAAGTAACATTAAAAAGTTTTTTTAAATCATTATATTATTTTACCATTCTTGGGGTTGTCTTCGTTGGACTCCGAACATTCTACCTTGATATTCGGGGGATCCATAACGATCTTCGTTTGAAGCATTTTACCTCCGTCTTCTTCATGTGGCCCTGGTTCTGTCTTGATGGTGGGAACACCTGTGTTGACATCCATGGTACTGCAGCAAGATTAACACTAGTGCACGGTTCGGCGTTATGCAATTAGTATTGTATGTTGACGTTGACAGTTCGAAAAACACTGCTAACTCCACTATCGTTAGTGATTGTCCGTTGAAAATAACCGTTGGAAATAACGCTGATATTGACGCTAACAATAGCAAAACTGATTTTGGTAGAGTTGCCGAATTCGGCCGCACACACATTTTCAAAAAAATAACACCTTGTTTCAACTTAATTATTACTTCTGGAAACAACGATTTAATAGGGGGAGATGGAAAAACATTCACCAAATATGTCTTTATATTCTTAGTATGGGTTATTTAAATAATTTGTGCGTATTTTCTAGACGTCAAACATAACTCTGATCACACAGACAAGAACAAATGGGCGGATAACTGTCAAAACCTGTGGAATTTTTCACTATGATTGATAAAAAATGAAACTTTAATGCATCTTTTACCACCTCCCCAAACATAAATAGTTGTTTTTTGTAGTAATTAAGTTGAAACCAAGAGTTATTTTTTAATGGTTAATTACTAGTTTATAGTAAATTTGGCAACTGAGTCGATAGAACAATTTAACCAGCGATTGTCAATCGCACAGGGCTACGATCGTTCAGCCGCTTCAGCGTCTATGCACACAAAAAAAATACACATCATTCCCAAATCGGCTTCAATTGCCACAGATTACAGTGAAGTAGCAATAAATTGTCAATCGCATCAAATACGTAGATTTACAGAATTGTTGACAATATTAGAAAGTTATATGGTATAAAACCAAAAAAATATTCGAAATTATGCTAATAATTTCATTCACGAAGAAACTGTTGCACCTATTTGTAAAACAATCATAGTTAATATTCGTATGCAGTTACAGATATTCTATTATCAACCATTGACGCAAATTTTCGTTAAAACGTTCAGCGTTGATGCCATCTAATTTTTATTTCAAACGGTTAGTTATAATTAGCAATGAACACTTAACAACAAAAAATAATGATATGTTTTAACAAGAAGCTAACTTGCAGTAACTTAATGACAGTTCGGGAGTTTACGTAATATTTCTATGGTGTTGTTAGTGATGCGCAGAACTAAAAAATGTTGAATAGTTACTTTTTTGTAATTTGGGAAAACTTTTCAGTTGAAGGGACACAATTAAAGTTAAATAAAACGGCACGACTAGCCACATCAAAATCTTTTTTTTTTCAAATAAAGGTACAGGCATAAAAAGAACACGTTTGATAGAGATTCAAACTGGTTCGGAACTATTTTGAAACAATTAACTTATTCATTTAGTTATTTAACATGCCTTGAAGGCTTTTGTATGTATACACTGTTATTGGTAAGTTGTTCAGAAGTATAATAATAGGTGTACATAACATAATAAACTGAGTGTGAACGATATAAGCAGGTACAATTCAACTTATTTGTAAGAAGTAAATAGTATTATACACAACATACAATTTGCAGAGATTAAAAAATATATAGTGTACTATGTGTGCAAAACTGTGGCTTCTCTAAGCTTGAATTGTTTTAATAGATCCGTATTTATCTGAAGTGACCTGATCTCTAGACGTGTTGAATAAAGATAAATCCTAGCAAGTAATATTTCAACAGCTTCCTTGAGGAAAATTTTCCCAAAAAACAGTCCAATTCAAATTATCCTACGGTGGACCTAAGACCCGTACAGTTTACCGTTCGTTTTTAGGTATCAAAAAGAAAACACAAAAATAATTGATCAGATTCACGGTGGACATTGAAATTTTAGAATATGGACATTGTTCTATTACTCCTTACCTTTTTAAAATTCACGGGTTTGACTCCTCAGATTGTACTTTCTGTGGTCTAGAAGTGGGAACTATAGATCACATATTTTTTGGTTGTCCCTCTCTAAACAAATATCATTTCTTCTATTCTAAATGATGGAAAAGATAATCGGCAAGTATACTTACCACCAACATGTATACTTGACACACAGGAGCCTCCCTGTCTGTGTAGTGTAAAGTCAGAAGTAGGTACTGTGTCGCCACCCAGTTGAGCAGAATTGTGGAGCGGGTTAAGGAAGGGATTTATTAATGCGGGTCTGGAAGAGGCCCAGATTATGTGAAGGAGGAAAAACAGATGCCGTTAGCTCGTTCCACATACAAGTCGATTTACGCCGATTAAAACGAGTCGAAGAAACAAACCGTTCAACTGGGATCTATACTGCTAGCTCCTTAGAGTTAGGTTATTACTCCTTAAGCTTCATTAAAATACCCGCATAATAAACTCAGCATGCCTATATTGTGTCTGTGGATTCATGGCAATAGTTCTGTTAACAACGGACCCCAATTTCATGTATTTTGGGGCTTCCGCGTAGAGGTGGCTTCCAAATTCAACTGTTTGGCGTACTTGAGATTTGTACAGGGTCGACAGCTGGCCACTAGTCCTGCACAAGATGCCCAGATTCTTGGAAGTCAGATTTATTCGGGCTTCTATAGAGCCCCGATACTCTAGCCGGTCTGATATACTAACTCTAAACATTTCAATGCAGTCTTTATTCACTATAAACTACAAAGAGTTAAAACAAATTAGGGCGAAGAAAATAACAACAGCTTACAGATGCATGTTCCTGAGGTGTGAAGGAAAACACGAAAAAGAGAGAATATAAAGGTAACTAGGTGAAGTATTTTAATTTATTATCCACAGGAATTATTTACAAATGTTAAATTATGACAACAAGACAATTGAAGTAAGATTAATTAATTAATTAAATAAATTGTTTAAAAGGTTATATTTTGTGTTTATGAGAATGATATCACCTAGGTATGAGTAAGAATGTCAAGTTTGATTTATCTGAATTTGAATAGTTACAGTACGTGCATTAGAATGGTTTTTCATTGGTTGTTTCATTGCGAATGTGTGTTGTACAGTTTGATTTGTGTGAACATGAATAATTGCAGCAAGATCATTACAATGATTTTTATTCGATGTGAGTGCGAATGTGCACTATTAAGCTTGGTTTCCGCGAACATGAATAGCCACAATAAGAACATGTGAATGGTTTTCCTTCAGTATGAATACGAATGTGTGTTATTAGGCTCGACTTCCGCAAACATGAATAGCTACAGTAAGAACATGAGAATGGTTTTTTCTTGGTATGAGTACGAATGTGTCTTATTAAGCTTGACTTCCGTGAACATGAATAGCCACAGTAAAAACAAGTAAATAGTTTTTCTCTAGTATGAGTACGAACGTGTGTTATTAAGGTTGATTTCCGTGAACACATATAATAACAGAACGAACATGAGAACGGTTTTTCTTTAGCAATGTGTGACTTACATGAACATGAATTATGAATGTGAGAACATGACGATGGCTTGTCATTGGTATGAGTACGAATGTGTCTGTTAAAGTTTGATTTATCTGAATTTGAATAATTACAGTAGGAGCATGAGAATGGCTTTTCTTTCGTGTGAGTACGAATGTGTATTACCAAACTTGATTTCCGTGAACATGAATAATTACAGTAAGAGCATGAGAATAGTTTTTCATCAGTATGAGTACGAATGTGTCTAAAGAAATTCGATGAATGTGAAGTTGAATAGTTACAATAAGAGCACGATAAAGAGTTTTCTTTAGAATGAGAACGAATATGTGTTATTAAGATTGATTTCCGTAAACATGAATATTTACAGTGAGGACATGAGACTGGTTTGTCATTAGTATGAGCGTGCATGTGTTTTATTAAGCCTGACTTCGAAGTAAGTTTTCGGTCGCATTTGGTGCATGAGAAAGATTTTGAATTCTTTGATCCTTTTCCGTTGCATTTTTGTTTATCTGAATTTATGGTATTAAGACTCATCGCAGCATCTAGAAAAAAAATTACACACTGGAAATTGGTTTTCGTTAAGCTACTGCAAAAAAAGCTTATCGGCATGAGTAATGTTGAACAATATTATATCTTACTAAATTAATTTAAATAAAAAATAAAAAATAGCAACAATGCATGCCTGTTGTGAAAGCTCAAACAAACTACGCTACATTTTGACCCTACAATAATGTTTGCAATGAAAACGGGTTATTTAGTTATAAACGTCTTTTTTTACCATTAAACGGGAATGTAATAAATACCATTTTTTATGCATAACTGAACTATTCCAGCCACAATTTTATGTATCTGGAATAAATATAATGTAAGATGTTCACTCACTCGGCATAATTATCACCCTCCTAGTATCTGGGAGATGATGAGTACGGTAGTTAGTCCCAGAAAATCTGCACTTAACTAAAATCCGATTTCTGTTATTAGGTAATGGTGTCCGAAAGCGTATCAATGCAAGCAAATCAAATTATGCATCATTGAAAATTGTATACAGAAAACCAAGTCAGTGAAAATCTTTCTGACGTATTCAGATAATTTAATTGAGTGTCCTAATTTAAAGAAATTAAATATTCAGATTTTTTAACTGACTATCATAGTTCAACAATTTGCATATCCAGATCATTTAACTGAGTATCATAGTTGAACAAATTTTAATATTCAGATCGTTTAACTGAGAATTATATTTAAAAAAATTAGCATATTCAGATCATTTAACTGAGCGTGATAGTTCAAAAAATTTGCTGAGATACTCATTTCAAAATTTAGAAACCGTGAAAAATATTTTTTTGTTTTCTTCCAATAGCTTTTACATGATTACTGTAATGAAAGTCAAGAAGGTTACGCGATTCATGATTTAAAAAAAATGTCATTTTACCCGACTTAACGTGAGTTTTTTCAGTGTGCTCCAAGCATTCCTTTTTAACATCATTGAGATCGATATCGATTTCTCCATATGAAATTCCGTTTACGTCCTCTTCTAGGATTCCTGGTTCTGTTTTAATGGTAACTCTCTCTGGAATAGAATTCTCCATTTCTTCTTGCCTTGGTTATCTGGAAATCGAGAGAATATTTCAAACAGTGGCGTTACAATATGTGTAGTCTTGTTATTGTCTCACTAAATTAAAAGAAAATGTGACAAGCAACCAACATTTCCGGTAAATTCTTAATTTAAACACTGTCCATGCATGACAAAGATAGACATTTGAAGAAAATAAACGATAGGACCGGGTAGCATTTTCACATGTCGAGTACTATATACTACACCACGAGTGTGACTGAGATGACAAGATATGCTTATTAGCTTACACTAAAACGAATACGTAATGCTTTATGAGACAACTTCTGTCCTAGGTGGACCTTCTCATACTAATTCAACACTCCTCACACACCAACACCAAACCAGAATTTAATACCGACATACACCAGCACAAAATCAAATACACTTATCGTTATCTACTTACACAACTAAATTTGGAATAAATTCCTTACAATACATCGCTTATAAGGAATACAACGCATTACCTAGTAACCTTAAACTTCCAGCACCGAACAAAAAAACATTGGCAAAAGCTCTTAAAAGCTATTTCTTCAGCAGTTTTATTAATCAATGACACAATCTTTCTTTGGAACTTCTGTGTTTATTTCTTTTAATGTATTTATCAAATATTTTCCATTGAACTATGATATCTGTGTAGTCTAATTAAAAATCTATATACACTGTTAAATTAGTTTTCTTGTATAAAAATGAGTTAATTTTATTTTATTAATGTTGTCTTTCACGAAATGTGTTGTTTAAACTCACTGGAAATAATATATTATTAATATTGATTTTTATTATGTCATGTATCTATCTATATACATAAAAATGTTATGTTCATTTGTTAAAAATCTGCGAAAGTTCTTCACCCATTGCTTTGAAATTTTGACACAACGTTCCAATCAGTACAAGAGTAGATACTTTCTGCAATTCTTTTATTTTGGGTGAATCTTGTATTTTAACCACTGACGTATAAGTTAAAAGTATTGTTGGATTAGGAGAAAAAAAATATTCCTTACAAAAGTAATTACTTACGATAAACAAGTAATATTAATGCAACATCATAAATATTTATGGATGAATGTGTACTTACGGCTGTGTTTCAAATGCGTTGGTACCACCGGAATGTGTGTTTGAAACAAACTGTTACTCAGTATGTTTTGGAGAAATCAAAATATGCGCCGAAAGTTGATAATTTATTTTAATTTATGCTAAAATAATTGATAGTTTTAATAAAAAATATATATACGCACTCCAGAGCATCTCCAGAGACGTGTGATTTTTGAGGTTATAAATCCTGTGATACATAGATATAAATAGATCGATAGATGCATAGATATATCATAGATCAGGGTTGCCAATGCACATGTTCTATAATACCCACAGTAGACGTCCAAATTCACCACAAAATCCTCACAAGTTCATTTACCCCCAAAATGTCAAAAATTCCATTGAAGTTAGCATTTATTTTGTATTATATGGTAATTTTTTTTAGTTTTCCCTTTTGTTCAGGGTTTAAAAAAAAAATTTCTGCAAATAAAAAGAAATTATAGTTCATTGTAACAGTTATTGTAAATATTTTTGAAAATATGGTTGGATATTAAGAAATGACCAGAATCCATGCATTTTCCACACAAAAAAGGTTCCTCCTGAAAAATACCCAATTCTTGAAATTCCCCGCAATTTGGGGAATTAGGAACGAATTGACAGCCCTATTATGGATATGCATGATGGTAAAAATTTGGCCGGTGTTTCCAGCGCGCAAAATATCATGGTTCCTGAAATTATTATTTTCAATCACGTCATTTGTACCTGCCCTTCGGTAAATAACTTACAAACTGTCCATTGTATGTAAACAGCGATGTCTATTCAGGGTTGGGTAGTAAAAATGAGCATCTTAAAATATTTAATTTTGTTGCTGTGGCACTTAAAAAACTGATCTACAATTTCGATCACCATATAACCAACTATCCCGATTGGTTAACCAATTATTGGCTGCATGGAACGTTAACCATACACAAGTTGTACATTATAAGGACATGAAAAATAGCATCGAACCATCATTTGCAAAATACTGCAATCATAAATACAACACTTTTCTTCATTCAGTTTTATCTATGGTTAAACACCGTTATCACCATTTATTGCTTACGTCACATATTTGTAGGTTATGTTTGTCTTGACTGCGTTGGCATCTTTCTATTTGTCGTAATATAAAGGCTTATGAAATAATTTATTGAATATTGGAGACCAGAAAAATAGATTTTTCTATATATCTGGGAAAGAGCGTATTAAATACTACGAATACGCCCGTTGTCAT
The DNA here is from genome assembly GCA_026573805.1 of Hesperophylax magnus. Taxonomy (NCBI): domain Eukaryota; kingdom Metazoa; phylum Arthropoda; class Insecta; order Trichoptera; family Limnephilidae; genus Hesperophylax; species Hesperophylax magnus. The sequence continues at coordinate 1,463,427 of JAIUSX010000231.1, forward strand.
TGAAGTGTCGTGCGCCATGGATATCGCTAGTCCTGATGGAAACATCAAGATAGAGCCAGGCACTGAAAAAGCAGACGGAGGTGAAACGACGGATACAAAAGACGTCCAGGATGTTAATAAGAAATGCTCGGAGCAATCCAAGAGAATGGACCAACTAGCCGGTAACAAAAATATATAAAACTTTACACATCTGTGCATTCAGGACGTTAATGTTGAAAAAAATGTCGATAATTCAAGGATCACTGAACACGGTTAATACGCACAAGTTTTTTAAATGTTTTCTATCTGTCAACTTAATAACAATGAGAAACAACTATTTCAGTCACCAGATTGGAATATGATGTATTGATTTCGTTCAACTTTAAATTTGTTTCTTCACTTGTCGGCCTTTATTATTGATGTGACAGTTTAAAGTTAGTTGTTAGTGTGGAATTCAACAAGTTTTTCCGTTAGTTTTGATTTTTTATTATTTAATCGAAACTAAAAAAACTATTTTTGATTAAAAAATAACAACAAGATAAGTAAATTTACAGAAAATGGGGACATGCTTAATACGGACATTTTGTTCTGAAAATACTTTGTTGTAGTTAGATAATAGTGAGAAGTAAGTATTACAGTTTCCGGAAATGGAAAATAATGCATTTTTATAGTTATTCTATTAAAATTAAAACCGATCTTTACCTGTCTGCCGTTGTTGATGTCAAAGTTTTCATTGATTTTTTTTAACATTTATTATTTCATAACATGGCGTGTAGAAAATACGTCATACTGTCCATATTTCTTTCTAAATTTGCTACTAAAATGCATTATTTTCCATTTTAGGACACTGAATCCCTACTTCTCATTGTTATCTAACTAATTCTCGGTGGTTTTTGTGTTTAAAGTGCATATAAGCCGCGGTGCGTCCCTTTTTTCTGTAGTTACCAAAGTAAACCAGCCTGATTTATTTTAATATTACTCTGTCAAAATATGGCGTCAAGAAAAGATGTCAAATTTTCCGTATTTTTAATGAAATAGCTATAAAAATGCATTATTTTCTTTTTCCGGTGACTGATTAGTAGGTTTTCATTGTTATATTAAAAGAAAAAACTTGGGAAAAAATTAATCTAAAAGCTACAGAAGACATAAATAATCTAAAAATATGGTTTGACAATAACCTCTTGTCGTTAAATAGTGATAAAACATATGTCATTCCTTTCGAAATTAACTCTAACATTGTACCTCCAAATCTTCAAATATTCTTACATAATCATTCTCTCGCACAACCCTATACTAATCACTGCCAACAAAAATGTTCACTTCTGAAAATAGCGGATAAAATTACATATCTTGGAATAATCATAGATAAAAACCTAAAATGGAAAGATCACATCGACCATACAATAAAAAGAGTTAGGAAGTTAATTCATATATTCTTGCGGATACGAAACTTTTTATCAACGAAAAACCTATACTCAATATACTACGCATTAGTACAGTCTATTCTTCAGTATGCCATTATCAGTTGGGGAGCAGCTTACAAAACTAATCTGACCCCCATAGAAATTGTTCAAAAACTAATAATAAAAATTATACTAAAAAAACCTCCAGACTTCCCAACTGACAGCATATTCGAAGAATTCAAAGTTCCAACATTTAAAAACTTATTTATAAAAAATTCAATTATACAAATTATAAAAGAAAAAGATAAATACGCATTCATAACTGAAAATCGTACTAGACTTAAACATGTATTTGTGTGCCCCAAATTAAACACTTCTTTTGCACAACACCATTATACTCACCATTAAAATTCTTTTTCAATAACCTACCAATAGAAATCAGAAGCATTAGGAACAAAATTCAATTGTTGAAGTCCATCAAAAAGTATTTTAGAGAATGTCACACTAAAAATCTTACTTGTTTTTCTTCTTACTGAATACATATATGTTTACATATTTTAGTTAACGGGTCTGATTGCCATGTGTCTATATTACCTACACATACATATATATTGAAATACATGATTAAAGTAAATAGTAATTATAATTATATGAAATGTATTAACTGCATTGTATTAACTGTACACGTGACTTTATTTGTACATAATATGTGAAATGTTAACTCTTCTTCCATCCACAAGCTAAGGCTTTTAATGGAAGACCAGTAAAATTATAATATAAAAAATGTAACTAACTAAGAAATAAATTATAGCTTAAAAATATAATTGCAACAATGAATTTAATTTGTACATATTAACCGTGTCCAGTTATTCTGGATGTTTGCCTAAATCAACTTGGTTTTGAATCACATTAATTCGACTTCGAATTAACGTTTTTATTTCAGACACACATTTTTATTTATTATTCCAGGAGCAAGTGGTGATGAAGAGTATTGCGAGGAACTACGTCATTCCAGCGAGGATAAAAATGATAATTTATTTTCCCACTGCAATGCTTCAAGTTCTCAAGAGTCACAGATAAAAAGTCACGTCCTGACCAAGAGTAGGGAAAAACCATTCTCGTGCTCAAAGTGCTGGTATACTTCTTCAAGAATCGCAGATTTGAGAAGACACATTTTCAATCACAGCGGAGAAAAACCCTTCTCGTGTTCCGAGTGTAACTTTGCATGTTCAAAAAAGTCATCTTTAACAAGACACAGGCTGACTCACACTAAAGAAAAACCATTCTCATGTTCTAAATGCAGTTATGTATGTGCAAGAAACTCAAATTTAAAAGATCACATGCTGACTCACAGTGAAGAAAAACCGTTTGCGTGTTCTGACTGCACGTATTCATGTTCAAACAAGGCATATATAAGAAGACACGTGTTGCTCCACAACACGAGGATACCATTTGCGTGTTCCGACTGTAACTATTCTTGTTCGCTTAAATCCGATTTAAAAAATCACATTATGCTGACTCACACTAGGAAAAAGTCATTCTCGTGTTCTTACTGTTACTATTCGTTTTCATTAAAGTCACATTTGAATAGGCATGTTCTGACTCACATTGGTTTAAAACCATTTTCGTGTCTTGATTGCAACTTTTCATGTTCTGGGAAACATATTTTAAAAGCTCACATTTTGACTCACAGTAGAGAAAAATCTCTTTCGTGAGACGTCTGCGCTATTCATGTTCAAGTAGATCAGATTAATAAATTATAATTATTTATATATATATATATATATATATATACAAAGGCTGCTGCACAGCGGGAAAGAGCGACTATCGTGTACTTTCTGCGATTATTTATGCTTACGGAAATATCAATTTCAAAAAAATCACTTAATGTTTCACACCAATGAAAAACCAATCTTGTTCCAGAATGTGAAATTTAAGAAGACATTCTAAACTGTAAAACCACTTTCGTCTTCCGACTGCAACTTTTCATGTTCTTGTCGGTGGCTTTTAAAACAATACAATCTTTCGAAAGCTCTTGTAAAAAAGTCGCAATTAAAAATAACAGAGTGGATTAATATTTCATAGATGATATTGTTATTGATAAGAGTTGTATTCGTGGGAACAGATATACTGTAGAACGGATTAGTACTTAAAAATAATTTTGTGTTTACATTTTTTTTTTTGTTATAAAATTGATAAACATATGCACATATTCACCTATAAATTGATTCGTAGCTGAGTATTCGGCTCGGTAGAACTCCTAACTGGAGCTATAAATCCTACCGATCCCTTAATATAAATATTTTAAAAATCTTCGTAATCCTATATGTATTTAAATGGCTGATTTTTGCATTTTTATATATAAATTCTTTGACAGATCTAATACACTTAAATTTTAAATGAGGGAGTTAGGTATAATGCCAGTAGCCGAAATAACAAATGGCAATATTTTAATAGTCTGAGAATGCCAAATTCTTTCAACCTCATTTCCTAAACCTGTGTATTTTCCAGAAACAGATTTTTGAATATTACAGGAATTTGGAATAGCGACATCAATGATATAACGTTTTTTTTTATTTATTTTGTAATGTAAAACTATATTGGGTCTATTATGAGTAATCGAACGGTCGGTTAGTGTAGTTTTATCATAATATATTTTATGCAATTCATTTTCTAAAATTGAATTCGGTTCTTATTTATAACATGGTATTATATTCCTTTACTAACTTCAGTATACTATGCCATGGTACATTCACACCTTTCCTTTCTCTGCTGTATCTGGGGTTTTGCCTCAAAGAAATTGATAGCTGACCTGCAGGTGGTTCAAACCGAGCTCTCAGAAATGTGTTTGAACTTCCATGGGACACTCATGTTAGGGACATCTATTCAGTTTCTGGTATCCTTCCAATTACAATCCTTCCTAAATATGAAATCACAAGCACCATCCTACAAATTACCCAAAAATCAACTCACACCAACATCAAGCCACTTTACAATCAAGACATCCACAACCACAATACTCGAAATAACAATAAAATCCGCATTCCTCAAACACAAACTACAAAATATGGGTTAAAATCACTGAACTATATTGCCTATACACTATATAATTCGCTTCCAGATATGTACAAACACATCCACCATAATAAAAAATTGGAAAGCAATGCTTTAAAAGAATATTTTTTTACTACATTTAAAAATGAAAATATGTAACTGTGTTGTCATTTCTTGTTGTATCGTATCCATGTTTTTTTTTTTTTTCTCTTTCTGTACCTGTTTTCAATTGTTTTTTGTTCTACTTAACGTGTCATTATTTTAATTTTTATGCTGTATTGAATGTGAAACTTATATTTGATATCAAAATACCGTTGAAAAATTGTACCTACTACCTCCTACATATGAATTGTAAGTTCCTCCTGTCCTAAAATGAGTTCTGTTACTCATCAGGATTGCTCTACCAAGAAATAAACACAATAAAAAAATAAAAAAAAATATTACGGCAGCCAATCAAGTTATGCTTACTTACCAAACTTCGGTGAATTATTTTTAAAACTTGATTGTGCATAAATGTATACTCGGTTGGTGCTAATATAGAACATACCGAAATAATATGTTCTATAGTTTCCGGAAAAGCCAAACTTTTTGTATATAAATCATCAATTTTATTTGAATCTTTGATTATATGTTTCCTATAATTTTAAGTATTAATGACTCTATCCTGAATAGCAAGAATAAATCCTTCTATTTCTGCGCTCAACTCTCCAATAGTCAACTATTTTTTTGACGAAAATTTGTCAACATACCTTTGGTTGAGATAATTGAAGTGTTTTCCGTGAATCATTTTATTTGATCCGGAATCTAATAATTCCTGGTTGGGATTTATAAAAATGTTAGCATTCTCATCGTATAAATTTATAGGTGTAATGTTTCTATCTGCCTTGCAAATTGTTTTGTGCATTTCTGAGCTATTAACTTTCCTATGGAAAAAGTTTTTAGCATTTCTACCTGGTTGTGTTTCAATTTTTTAAATATTATTATTATTTTTATTGATACTTTAAAATAACTTTTTTATAAATTATGATTTTGTTATGTGACCCTCACTGAGTGCTCAACCCGTGCTGCGGCCCCCATTTAATTATTAATTTTATGTATTTATAAATTTTATACAGCCATGACTAGTAGGTAATATTCTTATTTTGTAACATGTTCGCATCTGTCAAATCTGCAACAGTGAATTTCGCTCCCCAATATATCTAACGAAACAAGAAGAATTTGCTAATACTCGCATCTTCAAGTGTGTAAAAGTTGAAATCAGTTTATGAATTCATAATTCAATCAATTAGTTTTCTACATTGGAGTGCTTGCTGTTAAATATCGTGATTTAAAATATAACAAAGTCCAACACCGTAAGCAACACAGATAGTTTTTGACATTACCTCGTGATTGGTCAATACTGTTGTAATCGGCCTCGTGATTGGTTAATAGTGTTGTCATCTACCTCGTGATTGGTCAATAGTGTTGTCACTTTTGACGACTTTTAAAAACATCAACATGAAAAACCCAAGGGCGAAGCAAAGTTCAGATGCGTGCTCTACAAAAACCGATCAGAATATCAATATCAATGTCGAACCACTCAATAAAGATGATTTTCAACAATACACCAAGTGCATCGATGATAAACTCGAAAAACTGACGGCAGCTCTGGAACATAACCTAATTCAAAAATTTAGTGATATAATTACAAGTAAAGTGACAATGGAATTGAACTCAATAAAAGAAAAATTTGTCATGCTCGACGAAATAAAGACCTCACTGGATTTCCTATCTACAGAATATGATCGCTTATGCAAAGAAGCCAAAGAAAATTCCGCAACAATAAATAAATTATGTGTCGATAACCAACGTCTCCAAACAAACAATGATATTCTTACGAAGAAAATTGATTCTCTTGAACAATTTAATCGGAAAAATTATATAGAAATACAAATGGTTCCTGAGAAATCTAATGAAAACCCAGTGAACTTGTTTAAAAAACTTTGTTCAGCAGTTTCATTCCCAATTCGGACGGAAGAGATATTAGCTTGTCATCGTGTCCCTCAATCAAACAAAAGTTCCATTCGACCTAAAAATATTGTAGTGGAACTACCTAGCAGCTATACCCGAGATGCTTTACTGTCTGCAGTAAAAAACTACAGTAAGAAATACCCAAATTGCAAACTCAACAGTGAACATCTGGAGATTACTGGAAAAACCCCTGTATATGTATCGGAACAACTTACTCCCAACAATAAAGAACTTCACGCCGCAGTACGTCACGCAGCCAAGGAAAAAAAACATTAAATTCATTTGGGTACGGAATGGGAAAATATTTATTCGAAAAAATGAGAATTCCCCGGCAATATGGGCAAGTAGCAAAGACGTGTTGGAGAAAATCTAATTTCTGCATACATATACACATTTCTACATCCCTCTGACAATCACAATGGAAATGTCTTTATATTATCAGAATATAAGAGGCATTAGAAGCAAATGAGATCAAATCTCTATAAACACTCTCTCCTCAAACTATGATGTTATATGTTTAACAGAGACATGGCTAAATTCCTCAATTCAAGATGCAGAGATACTGGATAAACGATACACTATTTTCAGACAAGACCGAGAAAAACTAACATCCAGAAAGAAAGACGGAGGGGGAGTTTTAATAGCTATCAAGAAAAACATTGTAGCCTATCAAATATATGATGAACCCTCTAATATTGAACATATTTGGGTAAGAATTAAATCAAACGGATCAAATAAAAAATTTACTAATATTTGTATAGCTTATCTTCCACCAGATATTGCAACTGACGCATTTACTAATTTCATCAACAAGTGCCAAGATATCTGTATTAAATCACACATCAATTCTCATACATTAATACTGGGAGACTTTAATATTCCTTCCATTGAATGGTCAGTTAACGCCAACAATGATAGTAATTATGTTGAATCATTTGGTAATCAAAAATCTTCATTGTTATTAGAATTTCTACATTTCTCTAACTTACATCAGTATAACTATACAAAAAATGTTAACGGTAGAATACTTGATCTAGCTCTCTCTGATTTTACGCTTAATGTTCAACCTGCCCTCGCTCTTTCTAAAATTGACGTGCACCATCCACCAATTGAAATGGATCTAACTATTAATACAATGCACAATCTTAATGATAACCTTGAACGTCCTTTATTCAATTTCAAGAAAACTGATTATCTGAATTGTACCAAAGAATTATCCCTAATCGACTGGACCCCAATGGTAACACTAAATTGTAATGAGTCTCTTCAATTCCTATATAATAGCATCTGGCCAATTATAGAGAAACACACACCAAAAAAAGTGAATAAAAACAAATATCCTATCTGGTATTCTGGTGTTGTTATCCATCAAATCAAAGAAAAAGACAAACTTAGAAAAAAATTCAAAAAGTTTGGGAATCCTAGAGACTATGATAGTTTCACAATCCTACGATCAGGGGTCAAAACTGGAATTCACAAATGCTTCCAATCTTATATTAATTCTATCGAAGACACTTTACACCATAGTACAAAACCACTATGAACTTATGCTAAATCAAAAGGTATGACTCACTTAATTCCTAAAATAATGCACTTAAATGAAACTGTAGCAAACAATGGTCATGAAATTAGTGAACTTTTCTCAAATTACTTCTGCTCTGTTTTTAATACAAATGATGTATCAAATCAACATGTAAATTGTGATTCTCAAGAAAGTACCTACTCGTTCAGTCATGTCGAAATTTCAAAGACTGAAATATTCAACGCTATGAAATCACTAAACTTAAACAAAGGTCCAGGTCCAGATGCCATTCCGCCATTATTTATATCGAACTGTGCTAAATCTCTTGTTTATCCTCTTCATGTTATATTTCGTAAATCTCTTAAAGAAGGTGTTTTTCCTGATCTTTGGAAAACAGCACGTATCACTCCTATCTTCAAATCTGGGAATAAAAGTGACTCTCTAATTATCGCCCAATAAGTATACTCTCATGTTTTGGAAAAATTTTCGAATCCTTAATCTATAAAAGCATTTTTACACATTTTAAACATATTTTAAGTTCTGTTCAGCATGGATTCGTATGCAAAAGATCCACTACCACAAATTTAATCGAATATGTAGATTTTTTATGTACCAATTTTGACAAAAGAACACAAGTAGATGCAGTCTATACTGATTTCCGAAAGGCTTTCGATAAAGTCAGTCATCCTCTTCTGATCCAAAAACTAAAAAGAACAGGTTTCCATGGCAACCTCCTGAGATGGATTATATCGTTTATCTCTAACAGGAGTCAATATGTACAAGTTAATAGTTATGAGTCCTCTCCCAAACTTGTCACATCTGGTGTCCCTCAAGGATCCCATTTAGGACCACTACTCTTTATTATATTCATAAATGATCTAACGGCAAAACTTTTTTGTAAATGTTTACTATATGCGGATGACTTAAAAATTTTTCATCCCGTGAATTCACAAGAAGACTGCAAAACTTTGCAAAAAGACCTCCTCACATTGTCTCAATGGTGTATAGATAATAACATGGAATTAAATATTAGCAAATGTAATATCATCTCGTTCACGAGAAATGTCCGTAAAATTGATTTCCCTTACACGATCTGTGATGAAATCCTAAAACGAGTAGACTCCATTAGAGATCTGGGAATCTTACTTGACTCGAAGCTAACCTTCAGAAACCATTACCAAAACATTGTCAATCAGGCTAATAAAATGCTCGGTTTCATCACCAGAGTCACTAAATCATTTAAGAACACCAGTAGCTTCAGAATCTTGTACTACTCATATGTAAGAAGCATCTTAGAGTACGGCTCTGTGATTTGGTCACCACATTATGCAATTCATAGCAGGAAAGTGGAGTCCGTTCAAAAAAAATACTTAAGAATACTAGCTTACAAATCTGGAGTACATCGAAATCTCAGTAACTATGCTGAAAGACTTACTCACTTTAAAGAAGTCTCACTCGCCAAAAGAAGAAACATATCAGATATAATCTCTCTGTTTAAAATCATTAACAATATATATGATTCATCTTTAATTAATCAAATTAACCTTAATATAAGACCCAAATCCACAAGAAACCCTGTAACTTTTTGGATAGATACTTGTCGTAGTAATACAAGTTTTTTCAAACCAACATTGAGAATGACTCGATTGTATAATAGATACTGCAATCTTCTAGATTCAGATATATTTTCAAACTCAATTAATACCTTCAGAAAGAACTTACACATACTTATACCTGATGATCTCCTCACTTAGAGCCATTTTATTATTTCATTTTCTTTACCAATCACCTACTTATGCATTAGCTCCACTATATATGTTTCGTGCGTGCATATGTGAATATATGTTTGCATAGAATATGCGTACAGTGTACACACTTATGAGTGTGTTTGTATTTAAATTTGTATGTACGCATCTATGTATGTGTATACGTATATATGTATGTGTATTTAAATGTATGCATGTATGCGTATACATATTACATATATATATAATATATTAATAAGTATGTAAGTTTCTTCCTAATAATTGATTTCGATCCTCCTTGTTTTTATATACATTCTTGTAATTAAATTTATTATTACTGTAACTAACCAATTACTATTACACAAATAATATTGAGATGAATGTTGTGCTCACCTATAATTAGAAACATCATTATAACCATGTATAAATGTAAATTACTGTTAAAATTATGTGATGTATTCTGTTGGCGAGCCAATAAATAAATAAAGATAATAATTTACATACTTGCTATATAGACTACCAAAAGGCTTTCAATAGTGTCCCGCACTCGTGGCTGATCAAAGTATTAAATATATATAAAATTAACCCCATTATTATTAGCTTTTTGGAAAATATTATGTCCTTTTGGAATACCAATTTATTATCAATTTAAAAGGTAAGAAAATAGTAATACCGGGCATTTCAATTAAAAGGGGAATTTTTCAAGAAGACTCATTGAGTCCTCTTTGTTTTTGCTTAGCATTGAATCCTCTATCTAAAATTTTAATTAAAAGCAAGTTTGGAATAAAAGTTAAAGGTAATTCAAGGGAGAGTAGTACAATTTCGCATTTATTATTTATGGATGACATTAAATTATTTTCGAATTCTGAACAAAATTTAGAGAAAATGATCGAGGTAGTTAAAAACTTTTCATATGATATCAAAATGACTTTTGGTTTAGATAAATGTAGAACGATCCATATAGAGAAAGGCAAAATTGTAGATGGGGACGAGAGTATATTTAGAAATTTCCAAATTACCAGTATGAAAAGGGATGAGGTTTATAAGTATTTTGGATACCCACAATCAAATAAATTAGACCATACTAGTATTAAAAATGATATTAGGATTAAATTTCAAACTAGGATCAGGAAAATTTTAAAATGCAATCTATCTGCTAAAAATTTAGTAAAAGCAATAAATACTTGGGCAATACCTCTATTAACGTACTCATTTGGCATAATTAAATGGTCTAATACAGATTTAGATAACTAAGATAAATTAGAACTACGCTAACAAAGTTTCATTGCCATCATCCAAATTCAGCTATAGAACGAGTTAATTTACCTAAAAATTTAGGAGGTAGAGGTATAGTTAAAATAACTTCTTTGAAACATAATCAGGTAGAAATACTAAGAACTTTTTTCCATAGGAAAGCTCATAGCTCAGAAATGCACAAAATAATTTGCAAGGCAGACAGAAATATTACACCTTTAAATTTATACGATGAGAATGCCAACATTTTTATAAATCCCAACCAGGAATTATAAAATTCCTGGTCAAATAAAATTTTACACGCAAAATACTTTTATCAGTTAATACAATTATCTCAACCAAACGTATATTGACAAATTTTCGTCAAACAAATGGTTGAGTATTGGAGAGTTGAGCCCAGAAATAGAAGGATTTATGCTTGCCATTCAGGATAGAGTCATTAATACTAAAAATTATAGAAAACATATAATCAAAGATACAAATGAAATTGATGATTTGTGTAGAAAATGTTTGGCTTTTCCGGAAACTATAGAACATATTATATCGGGATGTTCTATATTAGCACCGTCCGAGTATACATTTAGGCACAATCAAGTTTTAAAAATAATTCACCAAAATTTGGTAATTAAACATAACTTGATTGACTGCCGTAATATAGTACCATATTATGAATACGAACCAAATTTATTTTGAGAAATCGAATTTTTTAAAATATATTACGATAAAACTATACTAACAGACCGAACAATTAGTCATAATAGACCCGATATAGTTATACATGACAAAATTAAAAAAATAACTTATATTTTTGATGTCGCTATTCCTAATTCCTGTAATATTCAAAAATCTGTTATTGAAAAAATAATAAAATACAAAGATTTAGAAAATGAAATTAAAAGAATTTGGCATTCTCAGACTATAAAAATATTACCATTCGTTATTTTGGCTTCTGGCATTATACCTAGCTCACTCATTAAAAAATTTAGGCGTATTATATAGATATATCAAAAAATTTAAATATAAAGATGCAAAAGTCGGTCATTTTGAATACATAACGGATATACATAGGATAACGATTTTTTTTTTTAAATATTATTTTGAAGGATCAGTCCACCTGATAGGCCCTACTGGAATATAGGCCCTGTTAGAAGTTCTACCGAGCCGAACCCTCTGATATTAAAATATCTGGAGTCGGTGAATTATTTTCCCATTTGATCTCTGGTGAGTTGACATGTTGTTCTTGTATTGTTTTGTATTTATTTTGCTTATATAATGCACTTACATAATGTTGATTGCCTAGATGATCATTTGTGGAAAAGTGTGAGGAAGGGTTTAATTTTTCCTATGGGAAGATTTAACACGGACAATAAATTCGGAAGTTTAAAAAATTTTTTTTTTTTTTTATATTAACTCCACACAGGAGGCCCTGAAGAAAATAATTTCCCTCAGGGCCTATGTCATCTTTGGGGATGCTGTGTGGAGGGTCTTTTTGTGGAGAGGAAGGAGTGAACATGGGTCTTGAAGAGTCCCATGTTGTAGGAGGGAGGAAACACAGAGGCCGGCAGCTCGTTCCACAGCCGAGCTGTTGAACTCAAGAACGAATCGTAGAAGTGACCCGTTCTCATGTGACAAAAATGTCAACCGTGTACAAATGTTGGGCGCGCGTTTGGCGTGTATCCCGACTACGCACCGGTGCGGAAGAGATCAATGACGCTAGTTACTCAGAGAATCTTCCATTGTAATACCGATAGAATAAGGACAGCATACCTACCCGACGCCTGTGCTCTAAAGATTGCAGTCCGTTTGTTAAGATTGGGGAATCTATCAAACGGACCGCCCGTTTTTGCACAGAGTCAAGGGTTTTTTCAGGTATTTAGGGGCTCCGGACCAGAGATGGCTGCCAAATTCGACAGTAGGGCGCACTTGTGATTTGTACAGGGTCAGCAGTTGTGTACTATTAAAGTATCTGCGGGCCCTGTACAGTACGCCCAGCTTCTGAGAGGCCAGCTTTACTCTGGCTTCGATGGAACCCCCATACCTGAGCTGGTCACTTATAGTTACACCAAGCATGTCAATGGAAGGCCTGTTCGGAAGATTGCTTCCGTTGAAGGAGACTAGATTATCATTTGGATCCCTTTTAGACGTAATCAGACAGGATTGGGTCTTTGAAACATTTAATTCGACGAGATTATTTTTACACCAGGAGGAAATACTCTCGAGATAACCGTCCATTCTCTGCTTCAAAGCCCTCCGAGCCGTTGGAGTTTGTGTGCCCTTTGGGGGTTTGTCAAACAAAAAGCTATCATGAACTGTACTGTCATCCGCGTAACAATGAATCGGTGCACATGTCAAAAGGTCATTGATGTGCAACAAAAACAAAGTCGGAGACAGAACCGATCCCTGTGGGACGCCAGCATTTATAGAGTGTGAGGATGAGGTGAAACCGTCAGCAACTGCCTGAATCGACCTATCCCTTAAAAAGTCAGCAATCCACGTACACAGGGATGCGGGAAGTCCGTAAGAATGCAATTTGTTGACAAGTCCTCGGTGCCAGACCCGGTCAAAGGCCTTGGATATGTCTAGTGCGACCGTTTGGGTCTCACCGTGACGTTCCAGGCACCGCCCCCAAACATGCGTCACATACGCGAGAAGATCACCGCACGAGCGGTTCCGCCGGAATCCGTATTGACGGCCGTTGATAATTTTGTTCTTCTCGAGGTATGTGAGCAGTTTGTCGTTGATCACACGTTCCATCACTTTGCACAGAACTGATGTGATCGCTATGGGGCGGTAGTTGGCCAGGTTGAAGCGGTCACCTTTCTTGGGAATAGGGTGAATGACCGCTTTTTTCCAACCAGAGGGCACAGTGCCACACTTAAGGGACATTTTGAAGAGCTTTGTCAAAACTGGAACTATTTCCGCCGCACACCTCTGCAATACCAGGGCAGGTATTCCATCAGGTCCACTAGCTTTGTTAACATCGAGCCCCCGTATAACGTGGAGTACATCCCGATGCCGGATCCTCAGCTTTTTCATATAGAAGCCGCAGTGAGGAACCGACGGCGGAACAGCACCTCCGTCATCGAGGGTCGAGTTTTCCGCAAACATTTTCCCTAAAAAGTTAGCCTTTTCGGTGGCGGTGTTTGCTAGTGAGCCGTCAGGTCTGGTAAGAGGTGGCAAACTGGGTTTGCGAAAATTCCGACCTATTGAGCCCGCAAGGGACCAGAATGCTCTGCTGCCATGCGGGCAGGCAGCCAGCTTTTTGCTGATCTGCAGGTCGTGTTCGAATTTTGACCTATTAATGATTCTATTGCATTCCTTTGCCGATTTTTTGTATGCTGATCTGCTTTCGGGCGTTCGAGATGTGTTGTAGGCTCGGTAAGCCGCGTTTTTTCGTCGAACTGCTTCGGAGCATTGTCGACTGAACCACGGCTTTGAGCCCACACCAGTTTCTTTAGTAGTCGATTGTATGAAGCCATCCATCGCCGATTTGATGACTTCACCAATCTCCTGGGCACATCTTGAAGGGTCCGAAGTCCGAAAACAAACAGCTGACCACGGAAAAGCGTTGAAATGGGCCCGCATACCGAACCAATCTGCTGACCTATAGTGCCACACTTTTCTCCTCAGCCTCTCATTTGTTGGTCTGAGGCTAACGGGGATTGATGTCGTCACTAGGCAGTGGTCAGATGATCCCAGAGGCGCTGTGACGTCAATCTTATAACCGTGTGGCACAGTAGTTAAGAATAGGTCTAACAGATTGGAACGGTGAGTCTGGACATCAGGAACCCTTGTAGGCTCCTGAACCAGTTGCTCTAATCCGTAGCAAATGGCAAAGGATTCCGCCTGTCGGCCAGCCGAGTCCGTTGGGCCTGAGAACTTCAACCGTGGTTCGTTATGAACATTGAAGTCCCCCAGAACAATAAACTCGGCCGAAGGGTAGCGGAGCAAGAGATCATCAATAGTATCTCTCAAATGTTTGAAGAGCTCGGAAGTGTCTGATTCGCTATGGTTCGGTGAGCGGTATAGACATGCGTAGAATCTTGCCGTACTGGCAAGATTGACGCGCACCCACATTACGTCGAATCTGGAGTTTTCCAGACTCAATAGTCGTACACAGTTGACGTCAGCTCGACTGTAGAGGCAGACTCCTCCTTTGAGACGGAACTTGCTTGCGAGGGTAAAGCCCGGGCAGTCCAGATAGGAGGAGTCTGGCGGCTCGGCTATCTGAGTTTCGGATAGGAAAAGAAGGTTGGGACGTTGGGACAAAAGATGGTGATGAACAGAATTTAAATTAGTGTGCAGACCGCGAATGTTGGCAAAATTTACCAACAGTTTTGGCCCGCACCGGGGACGCCTGCTACTCGCCGCTGTAAAGATGTTAAGTTTGTTTTTTTGTATATTCATGATTTTAATATTTTCTTTTTTAAGGGTATGAGGGGAAAGGAAGGTCTGGAATGGAAAGGTATGAGGGGTGGGTAGGAATCTGGGGTTCAGGCTGTCCAGGAGTGATGAGCGTTTGGTTCCAGACCACTCACTGCGGTGCTAGGCGATAGGCTGGGAGAGTCCGGCTGGAGAGGGCATCCAATGCGCCCCAAACGCTGCTGCTGGGTCCCCTCTGGTCATGAACCGGCACAACAGCAGTGGCAGGGTTTTTTCACTCGCTGATGGGGCAGCCCACCCTTAGTCGTGAGCCTGAGGGTCGGGCCCCTGTACTATCGAGCGGCCCGGACAGCGGTAACCAGTTGTAAAGGGTCTCCCTCAACCAGCATCTCCCAACCGGCCCGCCACGCAGAAGGTCGGCCGACGCACCCGCCACCAAGACCTGGGCAAACCTTAACCCATGAAACCGGGCACCCCTGCTAAGTCACCAAACGTAGCGAACCACTTGGGGTGACCTGTGGCAGAGGTGTTGGTCATCCAATAAATGGTTCCCAGGGCGGCGGTACCCATTCCCGCCTACCAAATTGAAAGAATATAAGTAAGTAGCAAAGCTTTGAGATTGCTTCACAACACATAATTTGTATAGCGCCCTTCGTGGCAGCAGGATGCATCCTAACGCGTCCTCCAACCGCTTTGTGTTTTTTTTAGTATTTTCAAGGGAAATGAGGCAACATTCATTGGAAATTATTTTTAATATCAATCAATCAACAATTTAACTTAAATAAAAATAAAGTAACCACTTATAAGAACTTTATAATATGTGATTTGAGTGCAGTGTTTTAAAAGTGAATATTCGGAAATTTTTCTCAAAAATATTGGACATTCGAAACGAACGCCGATCGGTAAATGCACCTCAGATGTTTTCAATGGAATTCTCGGAATCTCTGAAGGCCCTGGCAATTTTTTTGCTAAGCCCAGGGTAATTTATTATTCCGACCGTCGCTTTTTATTGCGGACAGAATGCACCACTTCAACAATCACCAGGAACAGAATTACATGAAGATGAATGATGGACTTGCCGAACGTCACAGCAGCGCTGCCAGGTTCTCTTATCTATGTGAGGTGTCAGCGCTTTATTAGCGGCAGACGCATACCTGGACGCTTTTGCTGGACGCGGTGGACTCCCCCGCTGCAGCAGCTGGTCTTGTTTCTTCACCACCTAGGATTCGTGCTGAAGAGTCTCCATCTTCTATCTTCGTCGAACGTCACAGCGGTGCTGCCAACGTCTGGTATCTCTGAAAGGATAGTGTGTCAGCGCTTTATTAGCAGCAGACACATACCTAGACAGATGACGAACCTCTTGCTGGTTCTGTTGGTGGACGCGGTGGACTCGAGCTGTTCCAGTTTCTTCACCACCTAGGATTCTTCCTGCAGGGTATCCATCTTCTATCTTCGTGTCACATGTTCCTATACTTCATTTTACTTTACTTAAATTCACTTTGTTTTTGTAATATTTATAATTTTTGTAATACCTGCATCAACTGTAAAGCGCCTCTGAGGTGATATCTCACAAAAGCGGCGCTATAAAAATTATCCAATAAATAAATATGTGATCAGGAATCGCCGGTTAAAATCCTTCACTGCTGGTACACCTTGAATATAAATAAATATATTCTAGTTAAGACTGGTTCATTTACCTTTTGTGGCCGGTTCGAAGGTCGCAATCAATAATAATTTATAAATGAGAAAAGAACTTGTTTTTAACTGTCTTCTAAAAAATTAAATGCCAGTAAAAGGTTTGTGCTAATGTGTCCCAAACTATGCAACATTCATGTGTGAGGGTTTAACTAGTCTGTTCGAAGGCCAGACTCGGCCGACCTTAACGGTACGATTGTCCCTCGCGCCGATATCAGAGTATGACGGTGCTAGTGCGTTCAGTGCTTTATTCTTTAAACTTCCATATTCGAATATAAAGCTTGTATTATTTTCTTTCTTAACCCGTTCAGTTCATATTACTAACTATGGTGGTAAGGGAGATCCAATGATTTTTATAAGAACATATCATATTTCGTAACGGTACTGAAATTAAAAAGATTTTGAAATGGTCTAATAGCGTAATGAAAAGAGAAGCTGAAAATATTTCTGCATGTCTTAGATTGAAAAAACAAACACTTCAATTGGAAATTATCATTACAACAATAAACACTCGGAAAACGACGGATTCCTTTCGTTATTACTGCAAACGATTTCGAAGGAGATTTACCTGAGCACTTGTTTCAAAGTAAGCTACATACTCTGTTATATTGTCACTGTCATATATATATATATATTTTTGTGTACTTATTTAAGTCCATTAGTCTTATAAAGTAAGTACTGCGACAGTATAAACGTCACTTTGCCGTTGTAGCATCATGTAGTGGAAAACATAGGTAAAAGAGATTTAAGTTTGTGGGAATAAATAAAAATTAAAGCGAAAAATGCTTGTGGATGACAGTTTCTATATTTCAAGGAGTCCATTTCAAATTATTCGCAGACGACTGTCTGTTTTATAAAATAACTTAGATGTATTAAATATTTTTGACAGATAAATGACTTTTTTCTAAATATAAAAAAACGTCATTATATAAGTTTAACTAAAATAAATGCAATATTCACTGAATATAATATAAGGTGATATAATTTAAAAAAAGAATCGACGATCCTTAGACAGAAAAGGTATCAGTATTTTAAACCGTTATTCTGTAAACCATTTTATTCTTTTCTAGACCACATTTTGCATCTTCACACATTTAATTAAAATAAAGAGTCGCTGGTAAACAATAAATAAAAAATAATACAAAATCAAAATAATTGTTAGACGTTAAATAATATGTTAGCATGGGAGATAACTCGAGAGCAAGAACTATGGAGTTCCTCAAGGATCCTTACTGGGGCCACTCATATTCCGAATGTACAAAAATGATATCTTGAATGATTAGCAAATATTACAGAATGTTTTATTAATAATACTGATCAACTATAATCTAGATGCTCCACGAAAATACTATCCAAAAAAATAACTAATTAAAAATTAGAAAATTGTATGAATAAACGAGAAACATACAACTTTTAAGCTACAAAATACAAAATGTACCAGTACACACGAACACAATATTTATAAAACACGTCACACGAACACTATATTAGACAATATATAAATTGTACACAAATACAGTAATGACTGAAAGTAGTAAGAGAAGCATAGGTCATGAGGGTTTTAATATTAACATCCCCATAAGAACATGAATAATTAGTAACATAATAGTTACCAAAAATAAAAAATTTTAAAATTTTCTTCACTTTGATTCAGCATGTGTTTCATCAGGTTGTAGTTGCTAAGACATTTTTTTATTTACAGATTTACAGAAGAAAAGCATGTGGTTTTGAAAACAAATCAAAATAAAATGTTTAATTTTTAACGTAACAACCCAATTCCATAGAGAAAAAAGTTTCTCGTAATTGAGTTGGGGAGTATTGCCATTACAGTATACATAAGGTAAAGAAAAGAAAGAAAGTTTTTATCTATAAAGTAAGAAAAAAACAAATTAATATAGCATGAAAACAATAAGTATAGATAATGAAATGTACCAATTTAGCAGTTACTTAATTAGATACACAGTAAATTTTAATAAATTTTAGAATATGGATGTTGTAAAATAAATATAATATCATTAAATTTTGATTAATAAATAGGAGGTAGGTGGTAAGTACATGGATTTATTTTATTCAGTTGGAATAAAGCAGAGCTGATAATATTGCAAGAGTAGGTACATAATAAATTGCGACAATAAGCAATTGGTTAGTTAGAATTCTGATATAATATTTCAAGAGGATATGTTTAAAAAAGAAAAGTATATTAATATATTTTTTTTTGTTAATTAATGATGAAATGAAATAAAAAATTATAACTAAGTATGAAATATTAAAATTTGCATTTGATCAATATGAACATTTAATCAAAAGATACGTAAAACATCGTTATATGAAATTAAATCTTATAATTATCATTGGGTTGATCAAGTAGTTGTTTTATTTGTGATTGAAAGACTTAATAATTTTGATTTTATTTGGGAGTGCACTAAAAAAAATTAAACCTTTATAAGGGTAATGGTGTTGAGAAGCACTCATTTTAAATTATGGGATTACGAAGTTGCCATGTGATCTTGACCGGTTTCTTATTTTTGGAAATGTTACTGTAGTATTGGAATGTTTTGTGTGAGAATAATAAGAAAAAAAAACATGATTTCTTAACTATCGACGGTGAGTCAGCAAATAACTCGTATAATATATATTTCAATAAAATGAACAAAGATCATGAAAAACTAAACATAGGACATTTATAAAGTTTTTGTACCGTAATACTTCGCATTTGAGGAGATGAATAGTTCTATTCGGCACAAAACAGATCAGGCCAATAACACTTTCGAGAACGTGAATAGTTGCACTCGGAACATTTAAAACGTCTTCCTCCACTGTGAGTCAGCATGTGGCACGCTAAACCTAGCTTTTGACGACATGAGTGGTTGCATTTGCAAAATGAAAAAGGTTTTTCTCCACTGTGAGTTGGTTAGTGTTTCTTCATATTTTCAATTCGAAAACATGAATAGTTACACTCGGAATATATAAAGTTTTTTCTCCAGTATGAGTCGGCATGTGCCACTTCAGATATGGCTTGAAACATGAAAAAGGTTTTTCTGGACAGTGAAAACGAGCGTGATTCATTTTATCGAATAAATGAAGAGTTGCACTTGAATCATTTTAAACTTTTTTCTCTACTGTGAGTCAGTTTGTGTCTCGACAAATTTCCGTTTTGAGAATATGAATAATTGCACAAAAAATATGAAAAAAGTTTTTCTCCCGCGTGAGTCAGCACGTTGCACGTCAAATATTTCTTTTAGGACATGTATAATTGCACTTAAAAGAATTATTTGGAAGACGACAAAGTGTTTTCACCACTGTGAGTCAGCATATGTCTCGTCAATTTTGCCTCTTGAATAAATGAGATTTTGCACAAAGAACACGAAAAAAATTTTTTTCCACAATGAATCAGCATGTGGCTTTTCAAATTTCCCTTTTGTGAACATGAATAATTGCACTCCAAACATGAAAAAGGTTTTTCTCCAGTGTGAGTCCGCATGTGTTTCTTTAGAGAGCCTCTTTGAGAACATGAATAGTTGCACTCCAAACATGAAAAAGGTTTTTCTCCAGTGTGAGTCAGCATGTGTTGCTTTAGATAGCCTTTTTGAGAACATGAATAGTTACACTCCAAACATGAAAAAGGTTTTTCTACAGTGTGAGTCAGCATGTGGCTAATCAAATTATCCTTTCGAGAGCATGAATAGTTACACACAGAACATTTAAAAGGTTTTTCACCCATGTGGGTCAGCATGTGTATCTTTAGAGAGCCTTTTTGAGAACATGAATAGTTGCACTCCAAACATGAAAAAGGTTTTTCTCCAGTGTGAGTCAGCATGTGGATCGTCAAATCTTTCTTATAGAAAGATGAATAGTTGCACTCGGGACATTTAAAACATTTTTTCCAGTGTGAGTCAGCATGTGCCTCGTAAAATATTTCTTAAAGAAAGATGAATAGTTGCACTTGGAACATTTAAAACATTTTTCTCCATTGTGAGTCAGCATGTGGCTCGTCAAATAATTCTTTCGAGCGAATGAATAGTTGCACACAGAACATGAAAAGGGTTTTTCATCCATGTGGGTCAACGTGTGCCTCGTCAGTAGGTACTTAAGATTAGATGTATAACGGCACTCAGAACATGAAAAACGTTTTTTGCCACTGTGAGTCAGCATGTGGCGCTCCGTGGTTTCAGTTGATTGTGTCTTCAGACCTGATGATAATTTTGAAAAAAAAGGATTAATAGTAAGCTTCATGTGACTTATTACTTTTGTGTCAGAAAAGAACTCACGTAAGAGTAAAAAAATAGGTTCCCACAGGAACAGGTGACTAATTTGTGCCTTGCACTTATTCATACTTTTGAATTGAAACCCCGACTTTCAAAAAGATTAACTTTATAAAACAATTTTATTTATAAATAGTGTTTGCAATGTAATGTCAAGAATTAAAAATTATTATTCTAACAAAGACTTTTCATAGATTATAGTTTTTAGCTACAGAAAATATTCATTCAGCGGGGATCACACTCATCTTCAAATATCTCAGCAGTATTTTCAGACGTGTTGCTGCAGGATAAACCATTTCAGAGGCCGCATATAACAGAACACTCCAATACTGCTCGGTTGTTTTTTTTTAGGAATTTATGTGAATACGGGAAATCAGTTCGACAAATGTTTATTATTATTTCTGTATTGTAAGCTGTCAGTATTTTCTACGAAATTACTTCTGCAGCAACCAAATCAAACACATTCTACCATTTAGATTTCACTTTTGCGCTCCATTCGCGTATTTATGTTTTGCGATATTCATAAACTTTATATCGAAAACATCGTTCTTCACAATTTCAGTCTTCCAGAAAATTTAAGTTATTTTCTAACTGCCTTAGACATGTGGTAATAATAATGGCAAATACCATCTTTGGATACTTTTTCGTTTACCTTAAAATAAAAAGAAATTATTATAGTTTCAAAAAAAATATAAAAATGAAATAATTTTTTTAAACCACAAACTCACAATTATTTGTAGGTAGTTTTATAAGGAGTTCCATTTTGGATTTAATTTTTTCACATGTTCTAGTTTCGGCGACATAATGGATTAGAACTCCCTTGGTAGGTATTTACTACCTGAAAAAATCAGGATTCAGGTTTTTTTGTCTAGATTAACTGGACTACTAAGAATGAAAAAAACATTTTACCTGCTGTCTGGACAATTCTTTCTAAGCGTTCTAAGCACTCCTTTTTAACATCCGGCAGGTCTATGTCAATTTCCGTATATAGAAATCCCCCTTCATCTTCTTCTCGGGGTCCAAGCTCCTCCTTGATGGTAACAGACTCTGTATTAAAGCAACCTGAAAAACAAAACAAAAAAGTATTTTAACCGTCAATCATACACAAAAAGCTTGTTTTTAATTAAAATTAAAAAATTAAAATTAAAGTAAGTTTTACGACAAAAGATAACATTGATTGACCACACAGGAGCGAAAATTAGTGAAAAGACTTTAAGCTTAATATAGGAAAACATAAATATGCTAGATGTTACTTCAAAGACTGATGTTTAAAGAAGGAAAACATTTGCTCTTGACTACCTTCAAAACACGGTTTTATTATTATAAGTCAATGGTTTGATATTTTCTTTCATAAATATTTAGTTGATAGACACGAATTTATGTCAAGAACATATAAGGGTTTATTGTGAGCAATACTTGAGCTTAAAGAGTTTTGTAGTTTAGCAGTTATGGCAAAGATTTATTTTATAGTAAATACGTCCTGTTTGCACGACATTTCGAAACGGACATGGATTCCGAATATCCTAATTTAAAATTCTACATTTTATACGTATGCAATGCTACTAACCGTCTGTATGAGTACTTTCCGCATATTGCAAACATTCCTTCTTTATATCTGGAATATCGAAAATTATATCTGTATACGGCATTTCATCTCCGCCTTCTTCCTGGGGCCCAGGTTCCGTCTTGATGGAAACAGTCTCTTGATTTGGTAGATCCATGCCACTGCTGTGGTGGCGTTTGGTAATTTGTTCTAGCCAAACAAATATACCTGAAAAAGAACATAGTTGTGACGGAACCCTACTTTGTATCTGCCGTGAAAATTTGGTTTGGCTTGTAATATTCTGTAAAAACCAAGAAATAGTATTCATAACACATTATTGGAAATTAGGATATAATTACGTGTGTACCTTGACCTTGAAGTTAAAACATTTGAAAACGGTTGAAAAAGTCGTCGTTAATGGTCAGATATATTTATATTTAAATAGGAATTACCGTTCCGTTTTGGGTACCGATTGGCACCAGTTAAACTAGATAGTTTTAGACATTTGAGCATGACATAAGAACAGTGGTCGCTACCAAAATGAAGACCAATGAAAATAAAAATTATCACTTACTAATATCAACTATAGTAACTATACTTAATAACTATCACAAGTATGGGATTATGCGTTAAACTGCGCGGGTGACTGGATGAAACAATGGACGTTAAAGAAAGCATGTGTCAAAAAATTATGAGTTAAAATAGACAGTAAGTCATAGACAATTATTTCTATAATTTAATAATAAAATTTTACAAAATACAATATTCTACAGCAGCACACATAAGCGTAACTACATTACCCACTCTCCGATACAACGACTTCACACCATAGGAAATCATTACTTGGGTGATGTTGACATATTCAATATCAACTTTGCAAGTTTGGTGGAAAATTTAAAACATTTATTTCAACAATACTCCTAAACAAAAAGACAATTTTACCAAAATTCTATAACATAAAAGAATAAAACATATACACACAACACAAAAAATATATTAAACACGAAACACGCACAAACACATAAATCATTATAAATACAGATTTACATTCTCTTTTAATATTTTTTTTTCAGTGTGATAATTATATTTCAATTCTCAACCTTTATATTTAGTTTAAATTTATCTTTATTTTAGTGTTGTTTTTCTTTTTTTTAATGTATAAATTCTTATAGTATAAAATGGGGGCCTCAGCACGGGTAAACAACCCAGTGAGGCCAACATTACTGAATTAAAATATTAAATTCTGTAAAATAATGTATCAATAATAATAAAAAAAAAAATTAAAAAAACACATCATGTAAACCTACAAATAGCTGTTATTTTCTGTTTTTGATTCTTGTATTTGTATGACTTGTTGCATAGCTTTTATCAAATGTAATTTTATTCTTATTTTTTATGTTTCAAAGTATCTGTCAACTTAAAATTATACTACCAACCATGTAAAAGCCCTCTAGGCGTTAAATAAATAAATAAAATAAAAATAAATAAATTTCAAAAACCCGATCTCGTCGATTCATTCCAATAATATTAGTCTTGTGTACTATAACATCATGTTGTTGTACTTCAAGGTTCTCAGAAAACGTATTTTATAAGGTTGGCTCATACAGGAAGTTTTCGAAAATAAAAATGCATTCGGCCGCTCGTGAGCTCGTGACGTAACCTCATAAATCATAAATAAACCACTCTCTAGATCGATATCTTCGGGCTTTTCGTATGGCGCCATTTTGTCACCCCCTTAACCACAGACGACCACAGATAAAACAGTCGTATGGTCCAGACAGGTCAATATATTGTGGACCATAAATAAATCTCAAGGCCATTTAAAAAAGTGCAAACATAGACAATATGACTGCACCCAGCTAACATCGTTCATTCACTAGCCCAGTAAAATTATTTAAATATTGAAGACAATATTAGTTATTTCTAAACGAAAATCTGAAACATAAAAATCAGAAAAGGAAACGGTCACATCTGGGACTCGAACCCAGGACCTTTACTGTTTCAGATTTTCGTTTAGAAATCACTAATATTGTCTTCAATATTTAAATATTACAATTTGAGGTTTCACTCAAAAAGTTATTCCGAAAAATAAATAAACAGAAAAATTATATTTAAAAAATAAAAATATTGGAATGCAGTTAAAGGAAAATAAATAAAACCCACAGCTATGCACACATAAAAATACTTTTTATTTTCAAAAAGACAATGGACAGTAATACAAAACAGGGTCAGTGCAACCGATGTATTGAGCATTGATTTATCATTGAAGTAGAAGATAATACTAATATATCTGAACAAAACATGAAACAGAACAAGACACAGAAAAATAAAAAGTAACGGTCTCAACTAGGAATCGAACCCAAGATTTCTGTCTTACTGCAACAACTTAATAGGATTTATTAGGCGTCTTGGAAATTACCGTTAATTTTTATCGCAGCATAAAGCATGCTTAGCTTCTTTTTCTGTTACACAAGTCGCTAAGGTAGAAAGCGAGAGATCAAACTACAATTTTTGCTCTGAGCCAATGAGATCTGAGCTTTCAGCCAAAATAGCTTTGTCTATAAGAATTTGGGTTGAGGATAACTCCTCCCATCAGGGTTACAAGGTCATGCGAGAGTTATACGCCCCTGTCATAAATGAACCACTTTCTAGATCGATATCTTCGGGCTTTTTGTATGGCCCCATTTCGTCAGCCCCTTAACCACAGACGAGCACAGATAAAACGGTCATTTGGTCCAGACAGGTAACTATATGGTGGACCATTATGAAATCTCAAGGCCATTTAAAAAAAGAGCAAACATAGACAATATACCTGCATTCAGCTAACATCGTTCATTCATTAGCCCAAAAAAATTATATTTTAAAAATAAAATACTGGAATGCAGGAAAAGGAAAATAAAAAAACCCACAGCTATGCACACATCAAAATATTTTTTATTTTCAAAAAGACAATGGACAGTAATACAAAACAGGGTCAGTACAACCGATGTATTGAGCATTGATTTATCATTGAAGTAGAAGATAATACTAATATATCTAAACAAAACATGAAACAGAACAAGACACAGAAAAATTAAAAGTAACGGTCTCAACTAGGAATCGAACCCAGGATTTCTGTCTTACTGCAACAACTTAATAGGATTTAATTTGACCTTGCACAAAAATACAAGAATATATACAAAAAATACAACGTGTTGAAAGATATGTCAAGTAATAAAAAAAAGAATTAGACGCAGGGCCGACCCTGTGCGGGCGCAATTGGAGAAGTCCGCTTCGGGCACTGAATTTCAAAGGGTGATAATACCTAAACTAACGTAAGATTATCTTTCATAAAAACCACGCTACGCATACATACAAATCATCAAAATATTATTGATTACAGTGATCGCCTATCTACTATCTAGGTCCTAGGCTTCTACTGGTTTTGACAAGGAGTGCTAAAATTTTACTTGCGCCATGCGTCATTTGGCTCAGGGCCGGCCCTGACTAAACGAACAACAATAGTAACGCCTTTTGACTTTTACATGGTATAATTTAAATAATACATAAACCATAATAACAACAAAAGATATTATAAAATAGAAGTTAAGAACATGTAATCAATATTTCTATTTTGGATACTGACAATTCGTGGTGGAATCCATTATCTCTAAATAGGGGGAGGGGGGCACATTGATACAGTATCTATATCTCAAAACCGATAAACGCTACACAGTCCGGCACATCAATAGAATGCTCAAGGACATTCACAAGAATGACAGTTGTGACACTGCTCGCCGCCAGTTTGCCGGGCGTATAACTCTCGCATAACCTTGTAACCCTGATGGGAGGAGTTATCCTCAACCCAAATTCTTTTAGACAAAGCTGTTGTGGCTGAAAGCTCAGATCTCATTGGCTCAGAGCAAAAATTGTATCTTGATCTCTCGCTCTCTACCGTAGTGACTCGTGAAAGAGAGGCTGTGCATGGGTTATGCTCCGATAAAATTAACGGTAATTTCCAAGACGCCATTTCAAAGGTTGAAGTTTTCGGATTTTTACGTTGTAAGCGTACATATTTTGAATTTTCTTTTACCCATCTTAAAATAATGTTGCTTGCTAGAATTCGTCGAGGTGATAAAGTAAACCCGTGCTGTGTTAAAGGCTGCTATGACAGATACTCGATTCGACACAAATATCCGATTTATGTGACTAAGGAGAGTGAGTTTCGTCCTGGAGAATTAACCGATTTGATTAATTGATAATCCGGCGTTAGCAAGAGGTGCGTTTGTTTGTAGTTGTCATTTTGCGATCGGAAGCAAACATTCGGTAAAACTGGGTTTAAGAAAGAATGCGTTGCCAACGCACAATCTTCCAGGTATCGGACATTATCCCGATCTACCTCCACCTAGATCTACTGAAAAAAGACCCGTTCCCGTTATATTGACGAAAATACAGGTAATAATCTCTCTTAAAATGTTGTTCCTAATGCTGAACCAATTCCTCACTGACTAATAATTTAATTTCTTTCTTTTTTAGACCCTAATCGTGTTCCGACAGGATCTAATATCACGTATTATGAAGTTAAACAAGACCACGATTACTTCAAACAAGGTATTTAAATCTCTTCTGAATTGAATCTTGTACCTTATTCAGATTTAACCAGTATTTTCTACAATGGTGCTACTGTTTTCTGACAACAAAACTGGAAATTATTGCAAATCTTTGCAGGTAAATTTTAATAAATTTCTGGTGCTGTGGCAATAATTTTATCTAACTTTCTTAAACAGATTGACTGGTCATTCTTGGACACTGATGCTTTTTGTATATAGTTATGCTATTATCCATGAATTATGTTACACTTGCATACATCAATTGTCAATTTCTTAGAGTACGCTTCAACAGTGTGGATCCTCATTTTTCCACATATAAAGCGTTTAGAAAAAGTTGGTGCTCATCACCAGAACATCGAAAGTGAATAATATTGTATGTGTTGTTCACAAGCTTTGATTAATGAGTTACATATATTTATTTCAGAGCATAATGTCTTCCCAGGGACCAGCGGCATTGCAGTTGTTGCTGCCAAAGGAGTCCCAGAATACTATGAAGGTTTAATACGTTTCATATTGAAAGTGAATAATATTCTATATGTTGTTCACAAGCTTTGATTAATGTGTTAAATATATTTATTTCAGAGCATAGTGTCTTCCCAGGAACCAGCGGCATTGCAATTGTTGCTGCCAAAGGAGTCCCAGAATACTATGAAGGTTTAATACGTTTTATATTGAAAGTGAATAATATTCTATGTGTTGTTCACAAGCTTTGATTAATGTGTTAAAAAAATATTTATTTCAGAGCATAATGTCTTCCTAGGGACCAGCGGCATTGCAGTTGTTGCTGCCAAAGGAGTCCCAGAATACTATGAAGGTTTAATACGTTTTATATTGAAAGTGAATAATATTCTATGTGTTGTTCAGAAGCTTTGATTAATGTGTTAAATATATTTATTTCAGAGCATAATGTCTACCACTAATTGGCTAATTGAACAAAAAATACCTCAAACTTACGGGAGCCGAATTGTTTAATCTCCAGACAATATGTTCAATATTCAAAATAATCATTCATAATTTTCAAGCCATGTTCAACGTTCACCTTTAAAGTCATAATATGGGCTTAATATAGCTTCAATCTTCGAAAAATGATCTTTAATAATTTCCTGTTACACGTATTAAACGAAATGACCAAAATCGAGAATTTTTTAGAATTTGCCTGTAAAAACAAAAAAAAACGTCTCCTGTAAAATTTGCTAAATGGTCTATTGAACATACAAGAACTAAGGCAGCGAGCTGTAAAGAACAATACTTTAAGGCTCATTTTGTCAGGACAGGGCTTTGGCAGATAGTCCTTTTTTTCTCCTGAGGAAACGTATCGACATTTTCTGCATTCCAACATTTATTTTTAAAATATAATTTTTTTGGTCTAAGGAATGAACGATGTTCGCTGGGTGTAGTTATATTGTTTATGGTTACACTTTTTTAAATGGCCTTGAGATTTATTTATGGTCCACGATATATTTACCTGTCTGGACCAAACGACCGTTTTATCTGTGGTCGTCTGTGGTTAAGGGGGTGACAAAATAGGGCCATACAAAAATCCCGAAGATATCGATCTAGCTATCTAGAGAGTGGTTTATTTATGAGTTTGCCGTTGGGCCCAGGGGGGTATAACTCCGCTTAAAAACGTCAACACAAATTATAGACATGGTAAAAATCTATTTTTGTGACGTAGGCGATGCGTATTTTTTTTGTTTCTCGCTCACTTTACTATAAGACTCGTGCGCCAGAAAGAGAGGGTTCGCAAACGGTGTAATGCGTGTTCTCGCCGCTAGGTGGCCGACTCATGCTTCCCGCCATTTCACTTCCTCTAAAAAACTGTAAGAAAAGTTTGACAGATGCCGTTGTTTGTCATCATAAAATTGTCAAATATCTGGTTGTGTGAAACAGTTGATTTATGGGTGATAAATAACATTTATGTGCCTACATATAAAGTCCTTAAAACGTGTTGTGTGAAAGGATGTACGGACAGAGACTATTCGACACAAGTTTCCAACCATAACCTCTGAGAGTACATTTCGAGAATGGTGTTCAGCACGTATCATGACTATATCCTAAAAGGTATTCTATACTACATCAGCCTATAATAATAATAATATGTTTTGTTAATTCGGTTAATCTAATAATTATATTTATTTCAGAGCGTAACATCTCAACCAGCAGCGTACCCGTTGCTGCACAGGGGATGCTAGTAGAAAATGAAGGTACATATCTGTTTTATATTAGTTAAAAGGGAATAGTTTTGTTCGTCTAATATGTCAATCCTTACTTCAATTTCTCAAGAACTATGATATATTTTTTCCAGAAATAAGTGCAGGACCCAGTAATGTCTTCTTTGCAACCAGCAGTGTCGCTCTTGCTGCACAGGGGATGGCAGTAGAACATGGAGGTACATATCTGTTTTATATTACTTAAAAGGGAATAGTATTGTTAGTTTTGTTCCTCTAATATGTCAATCTTTACTTCAATTTCTTCAAGAACTATGATATATTTTTTTCCAGAAATGAGTGCAGGACCCAGTCATGTCTTCTCTGCAACCAGCAGCGTTGCTCTTGCTGCACAGGGGATGGCAGAACATAGATGTAAAATATCTTGCATAGGTGACCCATATGATCCCACTAAGAAATTTGCTATCAACGCTCTTGAAATTCATTATGTCGTCGAGTATGTACTGAATTATAATTGCGAAAATTTATATCTTGTGCCTGTTATTGAAGAAACCATTGCCAAATATATATGTTTTGATTGGCTTAATTGTAACGAACATAAAATTTTTTTATTCAATTCATTATCAAAATTACTGTACCATTTATAATCAATGCATGGTGTACCGATGCCAATAGAAAATTAATTGGCAAGGATACACTACCATACAATGGACCTGACTCCATGAAGAAAATGGCAGTACTGCAACATTTAAAATATGCTAAATATAGGAAGAAATGGTTGTCACAACTAATTTATTTTAATAAGTTAAAACCAATTAGGACCACAATTTGTTCCTATAAGCGTCTTTTAAATATCGTAGTACTGCCATGCTCCTCATTAAATCAGGTCCATTGTATGGTTGTGGTGTATCCTTGCCAATTCATTTTTTATTGACATCTCTATATGAGTAGTAGAATAATAACGATAAAATAAATATACAAGTCAAATATTGTTATCGTTTGTAATTTTAAGCCAAATATTCTCTGATGCGGAGTTTACATTATTCAGTTTGGCTGTATTAGTCTGCAGCCCATTTTCAGTCACCGACTAGTGTTAATAAAAAAATAGACGAATTAGTTTATTTCATATGTCTAGTTTATATATAGTACTACTTTTTTATTACATACTTGACATCATAATGAATATTCTCTCAACACCTTCTTTAAATTTTACTCTTGTATTTGGTGTTTTTATTTGTTATTATTATACCCTATTTATTTATCAGGTGCCAATATGTATTGTTAAAACAATAACCTATTGTTAAATTTACTTTTCTGTTTACACTGTTACATTCTTTATGTTGTGTACTATTCCTAAGTTAAAAATATCTAAAAGGCATATAAAGTTTTATGAAAGGTATAAATATTTAAGTAATAAGATAAGTAGGAGGGAAACAAAAATAATAATAATGTAATTAGACGCTAAAACAGTAGGTTGAATCGTTGACTGCCTTATTGACAATATTTTTTTCAATTGCCGTTGGATGTTGATCGAAAATAACTATCATTTCCAACAGCTAGTTTTATATTGATACAGTAATTTCACCTTCTAAATGTGTTTTGTGCTTATATTATTGTATTTCATGTTTATATTTAAAAAATAAAATTATTGTAGGTACATGTAATTATGAGTTTGCTTTTCAGCTTCCTTTTGATAAAACGCTGTCCTGAGAAAATGAGCTGCAAAGGAAGTTACTTTAAAGGTCATTTCTTTCTTAGGACAGGGCTTTGTCAGATGGGACCTTGTGGTCTTGGGTTACATTTTACTTATGTTTTAGGCTAATGAATTGGGTTTTAGGTAGGTTCCGAAGCAGAATTAAATTGTCTATGGTTGCGCCTTTTTTTAAATTTCCTCTATCCTTTGTCGATGGTGTGCTGTGACGTCGGCGATGCGTGGTGTATTCAAATTTGCCAGATCTAAGGTTAAAACATGACCAAACCAAACGTATGGAAAGAGGGCGGAGTTATCAATCTATAGATAGTTGATTTATGGTTGGGCCTCAACGGTCACTGACGTGTTGGAAGTGGCGTGCGCCGCTGCCTACAAAAAAATACGTGAAATGTAATTGTATCTCAGGAGGACACTCTTAGTTGTTTTTGTTATTATTTGTTACTAAAGGTAAGTAAATATAGTTATTATTGTATTTTAAAATGTTTTTGATTGCAAGATTATTATATATTTGATAAAATTAATTGTTTGTGAAAAAAGTCCTTTGGGGCACTTTGATACGGTAATGTGCGGGGTACAATGATACGTATCAATCTGCCCCTTTATTGTATTAAAGTGCCCCGTCAAAAATAATAGTTTATTTAATTGTTTTTTTTTTTCTTTTTTTCAGAAAATGGTGCGCACGTACAAACCCAAAACTGAAAAAATATCAATGAAGAAAACATTGAAGATGCGATACGTGAAGTATTGTCAAAGACTTTATCTAAACGCAAAGCAGCCGACAAATATGGCATCAAAACTGCAACTCTACATCATCGCATAGAAAAAGCCAGAAAATCATTTGAAGAGACCAGAACATTATCTACAAATGAAGCATCCTCTTCATTACAAGCAGAATCTTCTTTATCACAAGCAGGTCCATCTTCACCACAAATAGCACCATCCATGGAGATAGCACAAATAGCATCACTTCAGCATAGTGATGGGAATGATCGATATATTTATATAATCGATTTTTTTTAACCGAAACATCAAAAGAATCGAATGATCCATTCGAATGAATCGCTCGGAGTGCGGGAGCAATAGCTACGGACAGGGGCAACAATTTTTCCGTCGGGGGGGGGGGGGGGTAAATCTACATACATACGTACAATTAAAATATATTATAAAATATTATTATACAAGTTTTTTAAGTACAAAGAAAAATATTTTTATGTACATTATTATTGTGCTGTAATTTTCATTTGCTGTACTTTGATATCTGTTTTATATAATATTATAAGCTCCTGCTGAATAGCTACTTAGTGTAGCCAGTGGGTACAAATTCCCATTAATAATATTTATAATGTACCTCTTAATAATAAGATAATAATTATATGCCGTTTTGTTAAAAATAACCTCTAAATCTCATGTACGTTGTAGGCGTCTACTAGAACCCAAAACAAACCATTCATTCATTTGTAATTTGTATGCAATTCACAAATTATTGTTAAGTAAATAAAGTTATTTTACTACAGAAAGCGTTTCATTTTAATTACTAACTAAGAGACACCGATGTTAATTTCTTTCATGTTAATTTCAAATAAATTAAATATATTTGTTCGTAGCATAGGTAGCAGATATATTATGTTTATATGAACGAACACATGTCACTTGATGAGTTTAATATATACTGAATATTGTATACTGCCCGAAGAAGCTACGGTTGTAGTGAAACCCGATCAGCATTAAATATAAAAATGGTGTTTGCTAAGTTATTGGTTTATTTTATTTTAAATATACACTACCCGAATGTCCCGAATAGATGATACATAAACTAAAAATAACATAGGTAGGTATTAAACCTTCAATTGTGAAAAACTATCACCATGAAAATCTTTTACACATAAACTATACCTACTGGAAACGTAAATCGTCACCTAAAAGTATTAATTCATAATTTACAATTCACACACGAGGTTGATTATAACATCAACATGCTTCAGTAGGCAGCCAACAATGTACTTCGTTTGTCAAGCAATCTGAGATATTTTGACATCTCGAAATATAACCTCTCGAATGTGAGAATCGATTTGCGTTTTCGAACGAATTCTGACAGTTTGAAAACGATTATCTCGGACTGAACATTCGAATGATTTCTGACATTTCAGAGCGATTGTTTCGATTCCACTTTCGATGACGTTTCAAAACGATTGTCTCGGAGTTGCATTCGAATTAATTCTGACCAATCACAACGTTTGGCTGGCATCGATTATTTCTGACCAATCATAGCGACGAAATTCGATGACGTTTCAAAACGATTGTCTCGGAGTTGCATTCGAATTAATTCTGACCAATCACAACGCTTGGCTGGCATCGATTATTTCTGACCAATCACAGCGACGAAATTCGATGACGTTTCAAAACGATTGTCTCGGAGTTGCATTCGAATGAATTCTGACAATTAATCGAGATATTTCGAATGGTAAAAAAGATCGAGTAAACCATCGATGATTCATCGATTCCGCCCATCGCTACTTCAGCACACACTACTACTGCAGCTTTATCATCAAACACTGCTACAGCTACTTCATCAAACATCTATGGTTCCAAGTATACCGTTGCACAAGTTTTTTCAACCGAACAAGAAAAGGCATTGACTCAATATTTATTGAATTGCAGTAAAATGCACTACGGCCTTACATTGAAACAGCTTTTGACTTTGGCATACGAGTACGCAGAATCCTCAGGGTGTAATTATCCAAAATCCTGGAAAGAAAACAAATGCGCTGGAAAAGATTGGGCAGCTGGCTTCAGGAAGAGAAACCCAGAATTGAGTCTACGAAAACCAGAAAACACAAGCGCAGCAAGAAGCTTTGCTTTCAATAAAGCTGTTGTAGCTCAATTTCATGATAATTACGAACGCATAATGAGACAATACAATTTTACACCCGATCGAATAATAAATTTAGACGAAACATGCATAAGCACAGTCCTTTCCACTCCTAAAGTTATTGCTGGAAGAAAACAAAGACAAGTGGGACAAATATTTTCTGCAGAACGCGGAAGTTAGTTACTTTCTGTGGTATTATTACTGCAACTGGTTCTTCTCTTCCTCCAGTTTATGTCTTTCCAAGAGTTCACTATAAAGATCACTTCCTAAATGGTGCTCCTGATAGAAGTCTAGGGTTGGCAAACAGAAGCAGCTGGATGCAAAAGAAACAGCATGCAAAAGAATTGAAAACAGCGAAAAATCTGTTGGGATTAACTGAGCCAAAAAAGAACAAGAGAGTGACTTCTTTGCCTGCAGAAATAGATTCCGATTCAAGTCAAGATGAAGTCGTGATGACGAGTGATAGTGAAGACATTGAAATGCCGTCGGAATCGGAAGAAGAGGTCATTAATGAAGAACCAGTTGATCCTGAACACATAAATATTTGAGATTTCCTTCTAATTAAGTTTGAGAAGAAGAAAACTGTGATTCACTACGTTGCCAAAGTTGTATTTAAGTATAATGTGACAGAATATGAAGTATTGTATCTCAGAAAAAAAGCAGGGTCTTCTAAGTTTATATTTCCAATTGTGGAAGACAAAGCAAGTGTGGATGTTAGAGATGTAGTTTTGCAATTACCAAAACCAACTTTCTCCAAAGGCACATCTCGAACATCGTCGCTTTATTCATTTTCGGTAGGCTTAACTCGATATTATATCCAGTAGATTGTTTTGTAATTTATATGAGAGTTTTTATGATTATTTTTGTTAAATTTTTGATGTTTGTTTAATTTTTTAAGAAAAAAATTGTTCATTTTGATAGGAGATTCTAATATTATATTTTCATTAACAATATTCAATGTTAAAGTCTGATTACTTAGTAAGTATATAACTGATTATATAATTAAGAAAATAACAGAGAATTAGTGTTAGTGGGGCCAGACAACATTCCAGCCGAATTATGGAAAGAGTGTGGGGAAGTGGGACATAAATGGCTGTGCAACCTGTATAATAAAGTACTGACCGGAGACCAATGCCAGAAAGCTTTAGGAAAAGCTATCTTCTTCCATTTTACAAAAATAAGGGAGACTCTAGGAAGTGCGACAATTATAGAGGGATAAAGCTTATGTCTCACACCATGAAAATATATGAGAGGATTATAAACACACGAATTAGGAATATTGTAAAAATACACGACGATCAATGCGGCTTTGTATCGGGGAAATCAACAATAGATGCTATTCAAACAGTCAGAATCATAGTTGAAAAATATCGAGATGCAAAAAAAAAAAAGATTTACACATGGTATTTATAGACTTGGAAAAAGCATTTGACAGAGTACCCCGAAGCCTGATATGGGCGGCATTGAGATCTCATAACGTACCAGAAGGATATGTGCTCTCCATACAAGATATGTATACAGACGTAGAAACACAAGTGAGATGCACATCAGGGATGTCACCAACATTTCCAATTAAAGTGGGGGTACACCAAGGATCTGTCCTCAGCCCATTGCTATTCATAATGGTCATGAATTACCTAACGAGTCAAGAAATGAACAGTATTCTCAAGACTATGCTTTTTGCAGATGATGTAGTACTGATAGAAAAAAATCATTGTGATCTACAAAATAGCCTGGAAAGGTGGAGAAAGATCCTGGAGGATAATGGACTAAAAATTAGCAGGAAAAAGACGGAATATTTGTATTTACCATTTGAAGACCCAAATGCTGTAACTCCTTCGATGCAATTGGATGGAGTAACATTAGCCTACTGTGACTCATTTAAGTATCTGGGCTCACTCATCCACAGAGACGGAGGATGTGCAGCGGATGTCAACCATAGGATAGGAGTGGGATGGATGAAATTTAGATCCGTAACAGGAATTTTGTGCGACACGAAAATGCCAATAAAACTTAAAGGAAAGACATACCAGACTATTGTTAGACCCGCGATAATGTATGGCTCCGAATGCTGGACTATGTACAACTCCTACTCTAGGCAACTCGAATCAGCAGAAATGCGAATGCTTAGATGGACGGCAGGAGTATCATTAAAAGATAACATTAAAAGCTCACGCATTCGTGGTAGCCTGGGTGTCACTGACATAAACAGTAAGCTAGAGGAACGACAGTTAAGATGGTATGGGCACATAAGACGGAGACCACCAGACCACACAGTGAAGCAGGCAATGTCCATAGAGCTTCAAAGGCAGTCATCCAGAGGTAGACCAAAGAACTCCTGGATGACCCAATGCTCCAAAATCCTACAAAGAAACGGCCTAGAAGAAAGCGACACTCAGAACCGAAGAAGCTATAACCTGAGAACGAGAAGAGCCGACCCCAACAGCCTACCTAGGCAATGAGTTGGGATAGTGCTAGGAAGAAGAAGAAGAACAGAGAATTAGTCTTGTTCTATGATGACAATATTGTTTTTTTTTTGTGATTATATTCCTTAAGTAACTTAAGATACTGATTATGGCTAATGTGCACTCTTAATAAAAAGTATTTTGCGATCACAATCAATAAAATTGTTTTATTTCTTAATTTTAAGTAATAATACAGTTTATATTGGGTATTTAGTCAGTTTAAATTTTCATCTCATATGGATCTAAAATACCTATCAAACTGCCCCACCCCATGTATCAAAGTGCCCCACTGGTGGGGCAGAATGATACAAATATGATTTTTTCTTAAAATCAGTTTATCTCTATACGTCGCCAGTTTTTGCGGTTTTTGTGTAGCCAAAATATAAGCTGACATATCAACCAATGCACACATCAAAACAAATATTTAAATATAATGCTTTATGGTCCTCCGAAAAGAGATTGAATTTTTGTGTATCAAAGTGCCCCCCCTCCCCCTAGTATAAAATAAAGTGACATTCGCGTCTGTCTGTTTGTGCGCTTAGTTCTTCTTAACTATGCGACTGATTTTGACAAGGTTTTCACAATCATTAAGAGAATTTATTCCGGAAGGTTTAGATAAATAACATATGTATTGACACAAGTTGATAAAAAGCAGAGAAAAGTCGATATAAAGATTATTTTTGGCCGCTTGCATTGCTAACGCTGGCGAGACCTTATGAGAATATCAAAATAATGTACTACGGAATTGTATACCTTAAAAAGACCTACATAAAAGTTTGTTATATATATATATATACAAATGTTATACATATCGCAGCTGCCGTCTGGTCCCCAAAATCTCCAAGTGCGTCTTCCGTTTCCTGGGAAAAAGGGCTGCCGTCGGACAAATGCTGCTCAAAATGCCCTTCGTCTTACCTAGAAAAAGACAAAATTTGAGGCCAATGATTACACTATTCTAGTATTGTACACATATTTAATAAATTTCATGGATAAAATTAATTAAAAATATTTTAAGAAAAAGGGGACATTTATGGTGATGGATTTTCACTGTCGAACTTTGGAACTTTCTTATATGGGAAAAAATCGTGTTTTATGCAGTTTCTGCAGAATTTGTAGCGACAGAAAACAAAACTTCTTGAGCGAGTTTCACTGTAATATAAATTAGGTGTATACCTTCAGAATATTCCTTCAAATGAGGATTCCACACTTTTGAAGCGTACTGTAGGTGACTTACATCTTATAAATATTAGTTTAAGAATAATAAATTTAAGTGTTAATTATTATTGCCACAGCACTAGAAGTTATTCAAGTTCTTCTGCAAGGGTTTCATATAATTTTCACAGCTTTCTCGTCAGCAAACATCATTGAAAAAACTGGTTAAATCTGAATAAGGTACTTACATGATGTAATTCTGGAGAGGTTTAAATGACCTTGTTTGATGTAATCGTGGCTTTGTTTAGCAATTTTAGTCTCCTAATACGTGGTATAAGATCGCGTCGGAATACGGATAGGTCTGAAAAGGAAAATTAATCAAATTATTAGCCAATGAAGTACATTCAGGAATCAGGAACATTGTATCAAAGAACGAGAGGTTAGTACTTGTATTTAACAACGGGATCCGGTCCTTCTTTCAATTGGTGGAGATAGACCGGATATTTTATGAAGATTGGAAGATTAAGCGTTGGCAACGCATTATTTTTTAATCCCAAAAGTACCGTATTTTTGCTTTCAATCGCGGAATGACACACACAAACAAACGTATTTCTTGCTGCTTCTTCCTAGCACTAAATTATCGAATCCGTTTGAGCAACCTTTAACACAAAACGGCATTAATTTATCACCTTGAAGAATTCTAGCACGCAACATTATTTTTAGATGGGTGAAAGAAAATTCAAAATATTTACGCTAAAACCTTCAACTGACTTCAATCTTCGAAATGGCGTCTTGGAAATTACCGTTAATTTTTTATCGGAGCATAACCGATGCTTAGCTTCTCTTTCTGTTACACAAGTCGCTATGGTAGAGAGCGAGAGATCAAACTACAATTTTTGCTGTGAGCCAATGAGATGTGAACTTTCAGACACAGCAGCTTTGTCTAAAAGAATTTGGGTAAAGGATAACTCCTCCCATCAGGGTTACAAGGTCAGACGGGAGTTGTACGCCCCTGCGTAACCTTAATGGTGCTGCCACACGCAAAGCTCACATCAACAGATAATATAAAGCACAATAGCGCTCGCCATACAATCCCATACAGACCCGACACACGTAAAAAGATAACGCGCTATAAGTGTGGTTCTGAACTTCGCTAACCGAATTTATTTTACGTATCCGCTCCCGAAGCGATATTTGAAAAGTTATGCGTCCCCCTCTCCGCCGTAAAAAGGAGAGGGGGTCATTTTAATTACGGAGCTACCAACTAAGTTCTGTGTTCCCTTAGTAAAGTTGTCACTTTGACAGATGAAATTATGTTCCTCGGCCGCTCTCGAATTCAACTGACCCCCTCTCCTACCATAGGAAGAAATATTTGATAGCGTCGTGTGTCGGTAGAAAAGATGATGCGCTGTACATTAACTTTTGATGTGAGCTTTGCGTGTGGCAGCAGCTTAAAGCTGCTGCCACACGCAAAGCTCACATCAAC
Organism: Hesperophylax magnus; assembly: GCA_026573805.1. Taxonomy (NCBI): domain Eukaryota; kingdom Metazoa; phylum Arthropoda; class Insecta; order Trichoptera; family Limnephilidae; genus Hesperophylax; species Hesperophylax magnus. Next base: position 1,502,717 of record JAIUSX010000231.1, read on the forward strand.
AGATAATATAAAGCACAATAGCGCTCGCCATACAATCCCATACAGACCCGACACACGTAAAAAGATAACGCGCTATAAGTGTGGTTCTGAACTTCGCTAACCGAATTTATTTTACGTAACCGCTCCCGACGCGATATTTGAAAAGTTATGCGTCCCCCTCTCCGCCGTAAAAAGGAGAGGGGGTCATTTTAATTACGAAGCTACCAACTAAGTTCCGTGTTCCCTTTGACAGCCATGACATAAGCAGCCTAATAATGCATTTCTTATTTATTATGTTAGCTCATATCGTCATGTGTGCTAGTAAATTTAGAAACATAAAAAAAACTTTATTTGGCAAACATACTTAACATATATTTAAAATATAAATATTATCAATATTTGAATTTGAAGTAAACAAATTTTCACCCTTTCAAAATTAATCATATTTTTAATCTCAGTATGTTTATATGGTAATATCATTCGGTTTTTTGATAAAGTTGGACGGCTTGGACGAAAGTTGAGCTTATTTTACAATAATTTATAATATGTCGCTTTCGTCGATCGGCGTGCGAACTGCGAATTTCCTGATTCGACGGAGAGGTTATGTCAGGTTATGTGAAAATGCGCTATTTACGCGCAGATTGTTTAAAATCTAAAAAGTTTATAAATAATGATGTGTCGCTCCACCCACATCCGTCGATCAAGCATCGAACCAGCTAACGTCAACTGAGCACTGCTGGCGGTATCATCATCTGAGGATGAGCTGTCCAACAGATCCAGCAATAGGCGACAAGTATCATCCATTTTGATAACGTGCTCAAGCTGTCAGTAAGTAAAGTTGTCACTTTGACAGATGAAATTATGTTCCTCGGCCGCTCTCGAATTCAACTGACCCCCTCTCCTACCATAGGAAGAAATATTTGATAGCGTCGTGTGTCGGTAGAAAAGATGATGCGCTGTACATTAACTTTTGATGTGAGCTTTGCGTGTGTACCACGCTATGTTCAATAGACCATTTAGCAAATTTTACAGGAGACGTTTTTTTTTTGTTTTTACAGGCAAATTCTAGAAAATTCTCGATTTTGGTCATTTCGTTTAATACATATGTGTAACAGGAAATTATTAAAGATCATTTTTCGAAAATTGAAGCTATAATATGCCCATATTATAGCTTTCAAATACTTTACTTTTATCTTAGTTAGTAGTTGACTTAAAGTATTACTTTAAAATATACAACAGTCAACAGTCCTTGAGTTGATTTTTCACAAAAACAGCTCTATATAAATCATCCAATATTTTGGAAGTTTGAAAACAATGCACAAGTACAAAGGTACCTACCGCTAATATACTACTATCGGTTGTCGGTGCATGCGTGATGTTAAATATTCTTACATCGTACGTATTACGGCCTCCGTGGTCTAGAGGTACTCTTGACTAGAAATCCGGAGGTCGCGGATTCAAATCCTGGCGTGCGCAAGTAAATTTTATTTGACTCATTTATGTTATTTTCACAAATTATTAATTTAAAATAACATATAGTCTATTTGCGGCATGTTCCAGAGAGGAAGATATGGTGTAAAGACCACCATAAGAATTGAAATGGCTTAAGCCGTGTTTGGTGATCAGATCTGAATAGATACTCACATACCATCTCTCTACTCCTTCATCCTCCTTCCTCTCTTTCTCCTCTCCATCTCCTTCCCCTCCACACTACCTTCAGCCTCAAAATATACTAATATACCCCAATTGGGGATTCCATAGTCTCACTGGCTCCAGATGGTTGGGAGCAGTTGAGACGGTGTGCGGTATTCCATAAAAAAATCCCGAGTGATGCGTAAAATTATTGAAGTTCAATTTTCAGTTGAAAAATTGTTTTTTTTTAATTATTGTTTCGTTACCTACATTTGATAAATGTAATTTTTAAAGTTGACTTACTTTAGAAATACTTTTTTTCTTTCGGAAGGTCTTATTTGCCGTGAGCTTATTATTTATGTTGATTATCGTGAATAAAATATTATTTTTTTTAAATACTTTCAGCTCTTAAAATCCTAAAATTATAATATCCCGCGATTTGGTTATGGGTGTGTGCTATTTAACATTACATTTATTGTTGTTAGTCGTTTGCCTAGTTGGTTTTATTGTAGTTCCTACATAAGAATATGTTTATTGTTTTTTATGTGACTAAAAAAAACAAAAAATCAGAAACTTTTAATTGAATGAATTCAAAATTGAAATATTTGGACTTCGTTTTCATCAACGATCTCAGCAGTGATAACGGACAAAATATGTTTCGTAGATGTCTTTCAATCAGACTATGAGGACAGTCGACTTTTTGCACATTTCCATTTCCTGGCTCTTTTGTTGTATTTCTTGAATAAAAATAAGTTTTAATGCACCAATATAATTTATTAATACTCATTTTAGGTAAAAGTCCTAAGTTTGTAAATAAATAATAAATGAAGCATCCTGTATATTTGCCTAGCAAATTCAGGAAGTACATATAAAATATGGTGAAAAAGCCTATAAATGACATAATTTTAAGACTGACCTTTCTATTTGAGCTACTGTTCTAAGGTTTATTGATTTTGGAGTCGGTGAAGTCATTTTTTAGTTCAATAACAGTATATATTCGCAATTAAACGTATTTTTAGTGGAACAATTTCGTTGTTAGAAAACAACTAGAAATCAACATGGCCGCACATTTTAACTAGCCGGCTCCTGATTGGTTGACAGTGGAGATTGAACATTCAAGACCTCAACCTTCTGCGGGATGTTGAACAAATATCTATCAACTTTTAAAAATATATTATATTCCTAACTTTGAGTGTTTGAATGTTCAATATCCAGGAGATTGAACAAATGAGAACAGAAACATTGTTCCTTGAGTAGATATTGGCACTCGAAAAATGCTTAAAATGTCACGGAAAAACCAAAAAATGTGTTTTTTTTGGGCTTCATTAATGCGCAATAGGCTAATGAACATATTGGCATTCATAACTCAGTTTTTCAAAAAAAGGTCTATTGAACATACGAGAACTAGGACAGCGTGATGTAAAATAGTAACCGTTCAATTTACGTACGGTTTACCGAAAGTCGTACAAACAGGGCTCATCAAAAAGAACTAGTTTATGAACGACTCATCGCTATTCCATACTGAGCTGAATATATTTATTGATTAAGGCGATGCACTACGTAGTAATTTAAAATCAAGTCTTTTTAAAAGCCCAGAAAAAAATAATGTATAGGCCTATGAAAACTGTTTTAAAGATCAAAATTTCCTACTTACGAACCCATTTTCGGTTATGGTTTTATTGTATAATGTGGCAAATTAATTTATTTATAAAATTATCGAAAAACATTTAAATATTTGTGCCTGAACATCCACAAAATAAAATAGAAGGCACTTTTTGGCCATGTTTTTTTCTTGCATAAATCGAAACAGGTGGATGGTGTGAAGCGGGAATTTAAGCCTTATTGCCAGCTACGTAAGGTGTGTTATTGATAGCGGCTCGATTCAAAATACTACACGACGTAGTGCATCGCCTTAAGGGAGTATTTCACCACCCTCTTGATACCTTATTGTTAAGATAATGTAGGTATATATTAAAAGAGAAAATATATTTGCGAAAATGGCTTAATTTTTTTTATTTAATATAGATATAACAAAAAACAACAGTCAAACTTCTCGGTGTCAATTTAAATTCAGACTTTTCTTTAAAAGTCAAATAAATAGGACTGTAAGCACCGGTTTTTTCACCTAAGACAACCCAAGTCTGTCCGAAGAAACCTTCCTACAGAAGCAACAAATTTACTTATCAACTCTTACGTAGTCTCACGTCTCGATTACTGCAACGGCTGTAATCGAGACGTGTTGAACTGGTTGGAAAAAAGCGGTCATTCACCCTATTCCGAAGAAAGGTGACCGCTCCAACCCGGCTAACTACCGCCCCATAGCGATCACATCAGTTCCGTCTAAAGTGATTGAACGTGTGATCAACGACAAACTGCTCACATACCTCGATAAGAACAAAATTATCAACGACCGTCAATACGGATTCCGGCGGAACCGCTCGTGCGGTGATCTTCTCGCGTATGTGACGCATGTTTGGGGGCGGTGCCTGGAACGTCACGGTGAGACCCAAACGGTCACACTAGACATATCCAAGGCCTTTGACCGGGTCTGGCACCGAGGACTTGTCAACAAATTGCCTTCTTACGGACTTCCCGCATCCCTCTGTATGTGGACTGACTTTTTAAGGGATAGGTCGATTCAGGCGGTTGCTGACGGTTTCACCTCTTCCTCACACTCCATAAATGCTGGCGTCCCACAGGGATCGGTTCTGTCTCCGACTTTGTTTTTGTTGCACATCAATGACCTTTTGACATGTGCACCGATTCATTGTTACGCGGATGACAGTACAGTTCATGATAGCTTTTTGTTTGACAAGCCCCCAAAGGGCACACAAACTCCAACGGCTCGGAGGGCTTTGAAGCAGAGAATGGACCTTCCTCCTGGGGTAAAAATAATCTCGTCGAATTTAATTTTTCAAAGACCCAATCCTGTCTAATTACGTCTAAAAGGGATCTTAATGATAACCTAGTCTCCTTCAACGGAAGCAATCTTCCGAACAGGCCTTCCATTGATATGCTTGGTGTAACTATAAGTGACCAGCTCAGGTATAGGGGCTCCATCGAAGCCAGAGTAAAGATGGCCTCTCAGAAGCTGGGCGTACTGTACAGTGCCCGCAGATACTTTGATAGTACACAACTGCTGACCCTGTACAAATCGCAAGTGCGCCCTACTGTCGAATTTGGCAGCCATCTCTGGTCCGGAGCCCCTAAATACCTGAAAAAAACCCTTGACTCTGTGCAAAAACCGGCGGTCCGTTTGATAGATTCCCCAATCTTAACAAACGGACTGCAATCTTTAGAGCACAGGCGTCAGGTAGGTATGCTGTCCTTGTTCTATTGGTATTACAATGGAAAATGCTCTGAGGAACTAGCGTCATTGATCCCTTCGGCACCGGTGCGTAGTCGGGATAAACGCCAAACGCAAGCCCAACATTTGTACACGGTTGATATTTGTCACATGAGAACGGGTCGTTTCTACGATTCGTTCTTATCTTCGATAATAAAAACATTCTTAGTATTTTTGAGTAAGTTAAGCTCAAAATATAAGGAGTTTAAGAATGGCTCCAGATTTTTTGTAGAAGGTGATCTATATATTGCGAGAACTGTTATATCCTTATCAATTGATATCCTTAGACAGTTTGCGTTATTAATATTGATCTCTCTGACTTCTACTTCAGTATCTTCTTTAATGTATGCAATAACACCATCACTCTTTGTATAATTCATTAGTGTGGAGTAAGAGACATATTTAACAATTTGTAGTGGGTAGTGTTTATCAGTTAACCAACATTCAGTAAGGATAATTATGTCCAGACGCGGCTCGTGACTGTAATTACCAGCAGTGCATTTCACTTTTAAAATGTACCTAGTCTGTAATTTAGGTGGAGCAAATTTATTAATGGGAACACCTACTGCAATTCATTCTATCTTCTAAGTTATATTTGTAAAATAACGGATTAAATAATATAAAATTATCTTGAAAATAAAGGACACTCAATTCATCGTTGAAAATATAGCGAAACCGTTTGATTTCACCGCGAACGAGTTCCAATGTGTTAATGTTGTTGCGTTAACATTGAACATTAGTATTTCTTAGCGAATCCATTCCAAACGCATTGGATTACGCATGATCAAAGTGATGCAAAATTCACTCGCCGTCAAAGCACTTCGATAATGCACGGATGGGTTATGTATCTGCACTGCTCTAACACGTAATTTGACGTTAAGAGTGTAATCTGTCTCGCTCATGTCACCGTTTCGGCTACTTCGGGCTGTCTCGATACCGCCCGATGCTGTTTTAGTAGTATGGTAAAAGTTGGTTCTGTGCATATTGGGGTATGCACGACCGCTTGCTGTTGCGCGGGATTTTTTTTACTAGAAGATAGCTCAAATAATGACCTGACGGGAATTACGAATTTCTTACATCGATCACTGGGGTACAGATGTCGTTGTAATTTGTTATGTGGAGATTGAAGACAAGCAGTGCAATGCACAAATGCACGTACCAAGGAACCGCCTCTGATTATGTCCCAGGTTAAATTTAAACTTTTAATTAATATTTGTAGCTCGTCAAAGTTTTTGTTTATGCTTCTAATATTTTGATGCAGTATGTTAAAATTTTTGTTCATTGTTGATAGGTTAGGTAAGTTTGCTTTTTTTGCACTAGGTTCCGTGGTTAATGTAGTGTCAGCCATTTTTTTATTTTTATAATAGTTGTTATTATGAGCCATTTTATTTATATGATGTCAAATCGTCTATATGTTTAACGTAAATTATTTTTTCGTTTGCATTTCTTCTTACCATTATTTTTCACTCTTTGTGCCAGACGTATGAATAGTTTTTTTCCTTTGAGATTTGTTTGGTTTTCCAAAGAAGTTCCTTATGGTAAGGGCTTAGTTCTTCAGCTATGTATATTGGTTCAGTTGAAATATCTTTGATCGCGGCATAATTGATGTTTTTTCTATTTGCGATAGGCTTGTTTCTGTCAATTTATCTGAAAATTGCACTAGTATTTTAGGTGGTGCATTGATTCGCCTATCAGGTATCCTTTTTACCTCAATAATTTCGCCGTATTTTAGGTCCACTCCTGCCGCCGCTGCCTTTTTTTTAACCACTTCAATTTGCTGTTCCCCATTTTTTTGTGGAATGCCTGCTATTTCAATATAATTAGAGCGGGTTTTGTACTCCATATCTGAAATTTTTATTTCTAATTGTTTAATTATAGTATTTTTCTCCTGGTTCTCTTTTTTCAGGTTTATAAATTCATTTTCAATTTTTTTGTTTTGTAGGATTGTTATATCTAGTTTTTTAATCAATTCATCGTATTGAGTACTCATAAATTCCATGCTTTTTTGGGTGTCCTGTTGTTGCTTCTGAATTTTTGAAATAATTTATTTTTTCGTAGCATCTATTTTTTTTTCTAAAATCAGTGTAATTTTTTCTATGCTGAATTTTTCTTCATTTTCAATGTTGGTACCCTTTCTTCTAGTGTTAGCCATTATTTACTGTTAAATGTAACAACCTGCCCCGGTTTTAGATATTGAAGTAGAGGTACAGTACCGATGATGACAGTAAGAAATTTTGTTTTTATCTATGGATAACTATGGAGTGACAGTTTTATAAGTTTTATTCTCATTTTTTGTAATCACTATAGTTATCCGGGATTACGGATATTAAATCGATTTTTTGTAATCTAACTCACGGTTTCGAACACCTTTCCACACAAATCACTCTCTTTTGGTATAGATATTATAAATAATAGGATAACTTATTTGCACTTGTATACTTACGTATTTGTAGTCCATAGATGTAATTGATTAATTTATTCATATGAATTTAATAAATCAAACCCTTACCTCTGTTGAAAAAAATAATGACCTGGGTATCATTTTCGACTGTTAATTTAACTTTATATCTCAAATAAACTCAATTAACAATAAGGGAATGAAAATGCTTGGATTAATTCTTTGAAACTCCAGAGGCTTCAGAAATATTTCAACCTTGAAAATTTTGTATACCTACATCTTTAGTTCGAAGTCAAGTCGAATATAACTCCTCGATCTGGTCCCCACATTATAAAATACATTCAGATTAAAATAGAAAAAATTCAACACAAATTCAACACATTAATTTTAAACTCGGTATTCGCATTGAAAGTATAAACTATAATAACTTAATTAAAAAATAATATTTAATAAACTTCTCAGATCGAAGAATTATATCCGACCTAATATTTATGTTCAAAATTGTAAATGGTAGTGTAGACAGCCTTCATTTAAAACCTAATTGAATTTCATGTACCTACCCATAAGAGCTACCCGTTCTAAAACCTAGTTTAAATGTAACAATTCTAGGACTGAGCATTTCAATCACTCGCTTGTACCTAGATTACATGAAGTTTAGTTAATTAAACTTCACAGAAGCTAGGTGGAAGAAGGCTATCATAATATATCTTCTAAATCATTACTTCACTTATTCAAAATATGTCACTCATTATTGTAATTAATTAATTATAATAAGGTTGATACACTAAATATAACCAAAAAAATCGCCTCCGATATAATTTATATTCTACTTGCCGGTTTTAAATGAAAATATGAAAGTTTTTCTTGTGGGTACACATTTCAACAATAACATTCATAGTGAATCGACATAATGTAGTTTTTTAACAGTAACCTTTTGAGTCCGAGGAAAACATGATTCAAATAATTACATTTGGTAAAAGAAGAGAGAGGTTTGAGGAGAATGTATGACTTGGAAGTGAATAATTGAAGACGTGGCACAATCAAGTGAAACAAGTACTGATTACAATACAAAAATTGAATCAATAAGAGCGGGGTGCTATATATTAGAGATTAATGCCAGACCAAATATGACCGATGTAGCTACTTCTTCAGCCACAGAACAAGCTTTCGGATTTTGAAACTCGGGGATTTGAAATTATCTAAGTACTCTTCGAAGAGATGAAATAAACTATTGGATGTATTACCGATACGGGGCCATTTACATCAGAGAGAAATGACATTACTCATAATATCAACATATCCAGAAACACATCGCAGCCATTAGAATCAATGATATATAAATAAATATACAGCTGTGAATGAGCTCAATTAATCAACGATTTTAATAGAAGAGAGAGCGAGAGTGAAAAAATAGCAAATAATAATTCTACTGCTGTTACAGTAGCTTTCATTGCATCAAATTCTCCGGAAAGAGAAATAATAATAACAGTTTAAAGAAACTACAGTAATTTTGACTGCAGTTACTAACATGTCCGATACATCTACACTCTGATTTTGTACAAGTTAATGAGGATAAGAACCAGCCTAATGCCTCAGTATTTCATTATGAAATACACAATCTAGCTCACAGCACGGACTCATTTAACACCACTGCAAATATGATAACTACAATAGCGCTAACTCCTCAGGAATGTGAATTGATGTGGATGCTTTACAAGCAGGCGAATCAACCTGAACAATTTGGTCAATAGTCCTATCAGAGTCATTACAAACTGCAACGACCATCATGGAAGTGAATCATGAACAAATAATGCAATTTTTGGTCGAGGTGAAACAACTTATTTCTTACCGAAGGTTCATATTACATGTATATTATATTTATTAATAATTTTGCGAGCCACACCGGGTACATGTCAGCTAGTCGGGCACTTATATGTAACACACAATCAATTATCAAGTTTCAACCACTAAAATTGTTCCTTAAGGTTGTAAAATATAAGATTATATGCCGACGGACAATTTTTTTACATAATAGAATGACAATTGGTACGTTAGTACCAGAAAACGCTGTCAAAATCCATTGCGTAGTTTAAAAGAACAAACAGACATACGTAAATATCGACTAGGTTTTGTCCTAATTATAGATATAACGTTTTGGAGCGCAATATGGTTCGAATGTTGATATAATTTAATTTAAATATTTTTCATTAATTCAAATAATACACGGTTTTCCAATAAGAGGTGTTATTTTGAATAGCTCGCTATTTCGGTAGATGTTACTTTTAAAGCTGTCATTTTTTGACATTTGACAAGTAGAAACTACGCCATTAATTAAAATGGAACAATACACGCTATAACAACGCATTGAAATTATTAAAATTCACTAAGTGAATCAAATGCAAATCATCTTGAGTGATGAGGCCCATTTCCAACTCGGTGGCTTCGCCAACAAGCCAAATTGTCGCATCTGGGGCTCGGAAAACACAGGAGTTATTTTTGAAAAATCTCTATCATCAACGTGTGACTGTTTTTTGCGGTTTATGGTCCGACGGAGTCATTGGACCTTACTTTTTAGAAAATGAATCTGGAGCAACAGTTACGATGAATGGATTGCGCTATCGAGAGACGATTAATGATTTTTTTGGCCGGAATTGGATGGTATTGATCTGGACAACGTTTACTTTCAACAAGACGGCGCTAGGTGCCACACAAGCGACGAAAACATTGATCTTTTACGATTGAATATCAAAATAACACCTCTTATTGGAAAATCATGTATAATAACAATATAGTTTAATATAATTTATTGCATTTCAAAACCTGTTTTCTGATTCAATTTTCTTAACATTTACCCACACAAGAGGTCCTGAGCCTTTGTCATCTTTTATTAATTATTTCATTATGTAACTTGGTTTAAAATAAAATAAAATTTAGATATGCTAGAGTTTTTTTAGAGTTACTAATGATTAACTCTCGGCTGTTGCAATAATATGTATGAAGCATGTTATCAAAACCAGTTTATAATACTTTTGATTTTGTATGTTATTATGGATATACTTCTAGCCAAATTTTTTTTAAACTTTAATACCTAATGCGGCCCTGTACCTATTTACCGTATTACTATGGAGTAGTAGAGATAGTTGATTGCTCCAAAGACTACAAAAAACACATGATCTAGTTTTCCTCATTGGTGAAAAAATTCTTTAAAATACGTATTTCTTTATTTGTTCTTGGGCCATTTATTATGTATTATTGTAACCATTTTATTAAAATATTCATGAAACAACAATACGCAATTACAAATACGCAAACAAAGATACACAGCAATAGATTAATTATTGTCTATGACTTCATCATTGTCTATGCAAAATTAATCAAATTTTTGACATTTCCTCCATACTAGTCGTTGCGTCATGTTTCTAATCTGTAATTCTACATAATACATCTTTAAATTGTGATAGTTACTGGTAAGTAATAATATTTTATTCATTTTGGTAGCAGCCGTTATTCCAAATCTTACTGAACGACCACTGTTCTTTGATTTGAGCTATGGTAGGCTCAAACGAACAACCGCCCTGTATCTAACGTGACCTAGTTTCTTATGTCAAATTAGGGAATCCATTTGCTGAACTATTCGAGGTGCGTTTAAACTGTCAATTTGACGTCTACATATATTAAAATTAGTGCTTCTGTAGATTCATTAAATTTCTAATATGATTTAAGCAGTATTAGAGTGATACAGTAACACTGCGTATGCTGCAATGATAAGTCATCAAAATAACAAATCAGCACACCTTTAAAAAATTATATAAGGTCAATAAAAGTGATGACACAAAAACAAGGTTAGATATTTAACCCATTTAACCTGGTTTTTTCAATCACTTTTCATGACTTTCCATCACTTTTTAAATGTCTGTTGAATTGTCATTCTGATGAGTTATCCAGTCACCTAATTCAACACATTCATAAGCCGTTATAATTTCATTAATAATACAGAAATCAAATAAAAATAATTCGTTATGTACCACTTTGCGTATAAATCATTTCTAAAGTTTTTCATAAAAGATGGTTGCCAGGCAAATAGATGTGGCTTCAATGCCATTCTATAAAGTCGCACGAATGCTCTTTGTTTTTCTAATCAATTGTTACTCATATAGTGTATTGACAAAATCAATTATGGTGGACGGAAGACTTATTCTTTAACTATACACTCATTAATACAAATAACTTCGACGCAGCCGGTTGTAAATACGTTGCTAAATTATATTGGCGGATTAGGGGTTTTTAATTTGGGTTAATATTCGGAATCGCTGGCCACGGATAATACGAAATATTTTTTTAATAAAACCTTTTGATTCACTCTTATTATAATAAAAATAAACTTACTGCATTTGGGAAATTTTCAAAATTAGCATTTTATTTTTTTAATTATGTAAAATGAAAATTCGCTATCGTTGTATGGGATGACAGCCATTTCAAATAATTCCTATCAATTAGTATTACTGATTCTACATAAGTGACGAACTTCATGTTAAAAAATATATAATCGACATTAAAAAATGATTTTTTACTCTACTAGCCAGTATAAAGAATACAGTTGATACGAAAAATGTGAAATAATTAATAGTTTAATTTAAACAAACCTTTCATCAGAATAACTTGAGAGTCGCGCTGGTATCCTGATTTTACGTCTGGGACCAGCACTCACCATTTCCGCTTTTCGACAGCTATATAAAAGGTTGGCAAAACTTTTATATGGTCCTAAACTAAACACTTCAGTTGCCGAACACCAATATAACCACCAAGGAAAATGTTTCTTTGGTAAATCACCAGCAGAAGGATTAATGATAAAATTTGTTATACGTTAGATTTGTAACAAGGTGTGTCCATCACTTTACTTAAATCGCATCTATGGTCTTGGATTGTGGGACCTTTAAGTACCTACACATTGTCATTTTGCTATCTGTCAAATTGACAGCCCTGGAATTTTGACTTGGAGAGTTGCCAAACCTGAGGGAGGAAGAATCTGTGATTTGCATTGGAAGCAGTTGCCATTCTTTGATCACCAGCCCAGATCAGCGGGCATTCCTCTTGGCTGAGGTTCTACGAATACATTCGCCAATTTTTGTGAGCATCAGCTTTGCATATGGAGCATTGACCATTTGATTGATGGAATCGGATGGCATCTGCCGATCCTGATTGGTTAAGAGTGACCATTTTGGAGACCAGCAGCGTGAGGCTGTTTTGCATTGGACTACGACATTATTTTTTGGATATATTATAAACTGCGACTGTGAAGAGGCTGGGGCTGTGAAGAGCCGGAATCTACTATTTCGCATCAAGAACGAACTGGTATCACACCTTCATTTTACCTATGCAAGCCCTTTGCCAGACAGATTTAATAGTAGGATGCTAATTAATTTATTTTTTATTATGTCTTTTTTGTGGTTATACATTTTAGTATTCGTAAATTTTTATTTTTATTTCTAGATAAAAAAAATACCCATCCTTGCTTTTATTTGTTGCCACTTAATCCAACGCTAACAAATTCTGATATTGAGCACTGTCAAGAATTATGTTTGAGATATCAGCAACAAAAAAAAAACTGTTTCCCCTGTTTATTACAAGATTTTCCAATATCACTGTTTTGTTTTAGATATATTTTTTTTTTAACTTAAAGCTATCGCTACCACAGCAGCGCCATGGATCTACCAAATCCAGAAAATATTTCCATCAAGACGGAACCAGGGCCCCAGGAAGAAGACGAATGTGAAATACCGTACACGGATATAGATGTCGATCTCCCAAATGTAAAGGAGGAATGTTTGCAATATGCGGAGAGTATTCCGTCTGCCAGTAAGTTTCATTTCATATGCTAAGAATGTAGGAGATTAAATTCGGATGTTCTAAATTGACTGGACTAGGACTAGGCTTGTTCCTCAAGTTTTACCTCAATTTGTGACATGGTTTAAGTAACATGCTTTATTATACATAAATTAAAAAATACACATACATTCATGGAAAAACACATCATTCCATTGACTAAAAACACACTCCGTACTGAAGATGTTCAAGAACAAATGATTTTTCTTTCTTGAAGAATCAGTCCCTGAAGCGGACATCTTCGTATTTCTTATTTTTTAAATAAATTCTTAAGTGTGTTATGCAAATGCCCGCTTCTAAGTAGATATATTTAATGGTATCTTCAATGGTAAATATTTTCAGGAATTTATTTTTATATTCACCTATTTTGGAGGCTATACTTATCAATATAATACAGGGTTACCCAATAAGAGGTGTGATATTCAAAGAAAAATGCCATTTTTGAATATAAATGAATGATTATTTAATTATAAAAAGTAAGGTATGCCGTTAATAGTGAAAAATAACATCCGTCAAATGACCACCACGACCACGCCTACAGGACCATATCCTTTTCATGAAATTTTCCATAACCAAATCGCGTGTCCATCCAAAGTGTCTGCCTTATGTCCTCGATAGCCTCACGAATTCCTTCTTTGAGGTCTTGAATCGACCCTGGGCTGCTGGCGTAGACCTTCTCTTTCACGTGGCCCCAAAGGAAGAAGTCGCAAGGTCTGAAATCACTCGGTGGCCAATTGTGATCACCTCTTCGAAAGATAACACGATCAGGAAACTTTTCCCCTAAAAGATCAATGGTTTCGTTGCTTGTGTGTCACGTAGCGCCGTCTTGTTGAAAGTAAACGTTGTCCAGGTCAATACCATCCAATTCCGGCCATAAAGAATCATTAATTCCTTAATTAATATTCAAAATAACACCTCTTATTGGAAAACCCTATATATCAGTAGGCAGAATAAGACGTATAAATAAAAGGATAAAAGTCACAACTAGGAATTGAACCCAGGATCTATTGTCGTCATGGGGGATACGTCTTTAGTAAAATCAAGTCTTCAAATCGTTGTCTTAATCCTGAGTTTAGTGACATTTATCTTTTATGTGTCTCGATCTTGTTCTGTTTCATGTTTGTATTCTATTTAAATCTTTCTACTAACACAAATATGTTTTGATGTATCAACTATCGATATAAGTATTGTTGTTTTGTTTATCCAGGTAGCATTAATTTGGAGACAGTTACCATCAAGGCGGATCTTGGACCCCGAGAAGATGAAGGGGGATATCCTTACGTGGAGATCGACATTGACCTGCCGGATATTAAAAAGGAATGCTTAGATCGTTTCGAAAGAATTACCCACGCATCAGGTAAACCGATTATTGAGAACACTTCAAACAATTCGTGCTTTCCAATGTTTTGAGTTTTTATGAATTCAAAGTGCTTATGTTATCTGGTATCACTCTGTTCTCTCCGGTATGGTTTAGCAATGTACGTATATTTTACTTTTTTTTGTAAAAAAGGCGTTAACCATCAAGGCGGATCTTGTACCCCGAGAAGATGAAGGGGGATAAATTTCCGTGGCCTTCGCGATGTTAAAAAAAACTATTTAGAACGCTTTGAAAGCATTTCCCTGACTACAGATCAAACCACGTTTCTATGTAAGTTTTAATAATTCCAGCTGCTTGTTTTGAAAAACAAGTTATTTATTTGATTTTCTTAAAATTTCCGGTTTCGCTTAGTACAAGCATTTTCGGTTCCATGATCAATCAACACACTGACTTAATCACACAATTTAAAAGTGATATAAAGTCATTAGAAACGATGAAAAAAAACCCAACCTAACCTAACCTACTTAACTTATTTCACTTTTAAAATGTGTGTTAAATCGTCAGTGTGTTTATTTATCCGGTCACCATTTTTATTTACATATTTTTAACGAATTTACTGAGCCTATTTACGCTGTACGTAGGTTATAAGACTTGTTTAGCTTCCTATATACGTATTTTTTCCTAATTTGTCGACAGATCTAAAGACGCATCCTGTGGAAAAACCATTGTTTTTCTGTTCTCAAAAGAGCCATCTGACGAGCCACACGCCGACTCACAGTGGAGAAAAACCTTTTTTATGCTCCGAGTGCAACTATTCATGTTCTCGTAAGAGCCATTTGAAGGACCACATATTGACTCACAGTAAGAATAAACCATTTTTATGTTCCGAGTGCAACTATTCATGTTCACAAAAGAGATATCTCACTCGCCAGATGCTAACTCACAGTGGAGAAAAACCTTTTTCATGTTCTGAGTTCAACTATTCATGTTCTCAACCAAGCCATTTGAAGAGACATATGCCGACCCACAGTGGAGAAAAACCTTTTTCATGTTCCGAGTGCAACTCTTCATGTTTACTAAAGAACAATCTAAGGAGCCATATGCTGACCCACAGTGGAGAAAAACCTTTTTCATGTTCCGAGTGCAACTATTCATGTTCTGAAAAGAGCAATCTAAGGAGCCATATGCTGACCCACAGTGGAGAAAAACCTTTTTCATGTTCCATATGCAACCTTTCATGTTCTCAAAAGAGTACTCTAAGGAACCATATGCTGACCCACAGTGGAGAAAAGCCTTTTTCATGTTCTGAGTGCAACTATTCATGTTCTCAACCATGCCATTTGAAGAGACATATGCTGACCCACAGTGGAGAAAAACCTTTTTCATGTTCCGAGTGCAACTTTTCATGTTCACTAAAGAGCAATCTAAGGAGCCATATGCTGACCCACAGTGGAGAAAAACCTTTTTTATGTCCCGAGTGCAACTATTCATGTTCACAAAAGAGATATCTGACGCACCACATGCTAAATCACAGTGGAGAAAAACCTTTTTCATGTTCCGAGTGCAACTATTCATGTTCTCAACCAAGCCATCTGAAGAGACATATTCTGACCCACAGTGGAGAAAAACCTTTTTAATGTTCCGAGTGCAACTATTCATGTTTACTAAAGAACAATCTAAGGCGCCATATGCTGACCCACAGTGGCGAAAAACCTTTTTCATGTCCCGAGTGCAACTATTCATGTTCACAAAAGAGATATCTGACGCACCACATGCTAAATCACAGTGGAGAAAAACCTTTTTCATGTTCAGAGTGCAACTATTCAAGTTCTCAACCAAGCCATTTGAAGAGACATATGCTGACCCACAGTGGAGAAAAAACTTTTTCATGTCCCGAGTGCAACTATTCATGTTCACAAAAGAGATATCTGACGCACCACATGCTTAATCACAGTGGAGAAAAACCTTTTTCATGTTCCGAGTGCAACTATTCAAGTTCTCAACGAAGCCATTTGAAGAGACATATGCTGACCCACAGTGGAGAAAAACCTTTTTCATGTTCCGAGTGTAACTATTCATGTTCTGAAAAGAGCATTCTAAGGAGCCATATGCTGACCCACAGTGGAGAAAAACCTTTTTCATGTTCCGAGTGCAACTATTCATGTTTACTAAAGAGCAATCTATGGAGCCATATGCTGACCCACAGTGGAGAAAAACCTTTTTCATGTCCCGAGTGTAACTATTCATGTTCACAAAAGAGATATCTGACGCACCACATGCTAAATCACAGTGGAGAAAAACCTTTTTCATGTTCCGAGTGCAACTATTCATGTTCTCAACCAAGCCATTTGAAGAGACATATGCTGACCCACAGTGGAGAAAAACCTTTTTCATGTTCTGAGTGCAACTATTCATGTTCTGAAAAGAGCAATCTAAGTAGCCATATACTGACCCACAGTGTAGAAAAACCTTTCTTGTGTCCCGAGTGCAACTATTCATGTTCACAAAAGAGCTATCTAAGGAGCCATATGCTGACCCACAGTTGAGAAAAACCTTTTTCATGTTCCATATGCAACTTTTCGTGTTCTCGAAAGAGCCATCAAAAGAGCCATATGCTGACCCACAGTGGAGAAAAACCTTTCTTGTGTCCCGAGTTTAACTATTCATGTGTACGAAAGAGCAATCTTAGGAGCCATATGCTGACCCCCAGTGGATAAAAACCTTTTTCATGTTCTATATGCAACTTATCATGTTCTCAAAAGAGCATTCTAAGGAGTCATATGCTAACTCACATCGGAGAAAAACGTTTTTTTGGTTTGAGTGCAACTTTTTATGTTTTTCAAACAAAAAATTGAAGAGACATATGCTGACCCGTAGTTAAGAAAAACCTTTTTCATGTTCCATGTGCAACTTTTCATCTTCTCGAAAAAGCCATAAAAGGAGCCATATGCTCACCCACAGTGGAGAAAAACCTTTTTCATGTACCGAGTGTGACTATTCATGTTCTTGAAAGAGCAATCTTAGGAAACATATTCTGACCAACAGTGGAGAAAAGCCTTTTTCATGGTTCATATGCAACTTTTCATTTTCTCGAAAGAGATATCTGACGCACCATATGCTGACTCATACTGGAGAAAACTTTTTTTCATATTCCGAGTCTAGCTATTCATGTTCTCGAAATAGTAGTTTGACAGAACATATGCTAACTCACTAAAAGGATTATTTTTTCATGTTCCGAGTGCGACTTTTCTCAAAACAGAAATTTGATGAGACATATGCTGACTCACAGTGTAGAAAAACCATTTTCATGTTCCATGTTCAACTATTCATATTCTAAAAAAAGCCGTTTGAAGGGTCATATGCTGACTCAGCATGAAACAGGCAGTCGCCTAGTATGGTGATTTAATGTATCATATCTAATTCAATTTTATAATGTCTTATCATGTATTTTATGAATAAAATAAACAGTAGAAAATAACCTTTTTCATGTTATGAGTGCAACACATTGATTAACTAGGGAAAACCCTTCCTCATGTTCCAACTGCAACCATTCATTTTCTACAAACGGACGACTTAAAATTCACTGCTGTTCTCACGGTGGAACCTGGTTCGTGTGTTTATAGATATATATACATGTTAGATATTGTATGTTTAGATATTTATATATATATATTTATATATTTGAATATATATGTATGCGGATGTAAATGTGTGTATATATTTTTTATTTTTTTATTGTTTAACTTATAACATTGTTACATTGTACATAAAATTAGGTAATAATAGGTAATAGTGTAAAACATATGTTATTGAATTTCTATTCCACTGAAGAGTGCTAGCTCTTGAGCTTATATATATATATATATATATACTCATATACAACCGCATATATGTATGTATGAATGTGTTTTTCTGTATGTTTGTGTATGGGCACTGCTGCTAAATGGGCATTTGCAATCCAGATATTCTGGAACGAATTTCTTTTTATGTCCCTGATAATTTCATCAGAGCTAGACAGTACAGATTTATTTTTCCAAGGGGCAGGACCAACCTACCAATGATCATGCCTTTGGGGTGAATAAATACTTTGTTAAATCACATTTCTTCTGTGATTGACATTTTCAATTTGAACCAAAGAGAATTTAAGACGGCAATAACCATACTATTTAACAAATCTGGTTAATCAGATAGTATTGATGTACTTACCCATGCAAATAAATGTATGTACTGACTTCTTATAAACTGTAATTTATAAACTGTTATTTGTGAAATGTAAATGGATTAAACTGTTTTTCACAATAAATCAATAAAAATAAAATAATAAAATATATATATTTTCATGCATACGTATTCGGGCATTTCTTTTAAAGTGTGGGAGGGTTGTTGACACTGTCGCGTTTCGTATGTTTTTGTCTGGTTTTTATGAGTCCGCTGTGTTAGATTCGAACACACATGTTTGAAATATACTTGTGAATGTATTTCTATATTTATATAATATATACATATATTTATACACACATTTATACGTATATGTATTTATATATATATATGTGTGTATATAAATATGTGTATGTTTGTGTAATCTATCTTTACGCATGTCTTTTTCTGCTTTCCATTTAGGTCCAATTTCCGTTTATATTTAATTCATATGTTTACACTAGACTTTATACAAAATAACTATGTTCCATTGGTCACCATGAAACGGGCAGCCGCCAAGTGTGGTGATTTGATATTAAAAAAATATATAAATGTTTCGATTGCAACTATTCATGTTTACCCGTTTTTCTTTTGACCTTAATGTTCATTTCTGAAAACAGCGAATAAAATAAAATACTTAGGAACAATAATTAATAAAAATCTCTATTGGGAAGATCAGATCTGTCATACAAAGATGAAAATTAGGAAATTATTTCATATGAATTTTAAATTTATCATAAAAAAAAAACTTTTACTCAATATATTGAACATACGTAAAGTCTTTTCTACAATATGACATTATCAGTTGGGGAGCAGCTTACAAACCTACCCCCATAAAATTAAAAACTCATAATCATAACAATAATACTAACGAAAACCTTTTTTTCCCATTGAACACTTTTTCGTAGAATTCAATGTGAAGGAAGTTATATAAAGCAATTAAATCTATGGAAGATTGTGAACTCTTAAAAAAAGACTTAACACTTTACGTGCTTGGTGTGTTGCCAACAAAATGGAACTGAATATTGCTAAGTACAAAGTTATGACAACAAACTAAAGTTCAACCAACACATTCAATACATTTAAGTAAATCAAATAAATTACTCGGTTTTAATAAGAATAATAGCCTAATAATTCTATTAAATTCGTTAATACGCAGTGTTTTTGAGTATGGATCAACAGTCTGTAATCCACACTATATTACATAGGTATCTAGACTTGAATCTGTCCAAAGAAAATTTAAAGGGATTTTGTCTTATCAATCAGGTGTCTACCATCCACTAGTACTAGACGATTACGAACAAAGACATATTTCAAATTTGGGAGTCTAGTTAAAATCGAAACATTGAGGACCTCGTAATGCTTTACAAATTTGAGAATAATCAAGTAGATTGTAACTTAATCTATCAAATGAAGTTAAACGCCGGCCGAAATTCACTAGAAAACTTGACATATTTTGGATCGAAATTTTCGCTAATTACACTGGATATTTTAATCCTATGTCAAGAATGTCTCGATCATACAACGATCTTGCTAAACCACAAACTCTTATAGATATTTTCGAAAATAATATAACTTATTTTAAAAGATATCTCCACAATCTCTGTACCTACAAAAAAAATATTTTTTTGTCGATTTTTGATGGTTTGATATTTTTTTATTATATACCTAATTTAAACATATTTTTTATATTATTATGTCTATTAATTTTTGTAATATTAAACTTTATTTAAAAAATACTGATATTGTTGTGTTTGCTTCCGTGAATGTGCAAATGTGATTACGGCAGACGCATACGTATTTGCATGTAAAGTTATTTTATACTTCCCACAAGAATGTACTTTAAATATCCTATGATTTAAGATTTTCACGGCCAAAAGTATATTTGTTTTTTGTTTTTGGGGTGTTATGCCGTGTTGTGCTAACTCCTTATTTAGCCAAAGTTTTGGACAGCATTGCAGTGTCCATCATCAGGGCAGATGTGTTATTTAAATAACACGAAGTACCGATAACGTAACGTAATGTAATGGTAAGATAACGAAATGCAAATGCTTGGTGATCATGTCAACCAGCCTACTTCTTTTGTTAATGATTTAATCAATCAGTCTACTCCATTTACTGATGGTTTGGTAAACCAGCCTTCTTTATTTCATAATGAGGTGGTTGGCCAGCCTTCTTCATTTGATAATGAGGTGGTTGGCCAGCCTTCTTCATTTGATAATGAGGTGTTTGGCCAGCCTTCTTCATTTGATAATGAGGTGGTTGGCCAGCCTTCTTTATTTGCTAACGATTTTGTCAACCAGTCTACTACATTTGCGAATAACTTGGTCAACCAGTCTTTTTTATTTGCTTATGATTTGGTCGGCCAGACTACCTCGATAGCTAATGATTTGGAGATCCTGCCAACTTTGTGTTCTGCTTTGTGTGATTTATTCGACCAATCGTTTAGTCAATATTTTTGCAATATAGGCTCGAACTTAGCAAATAAAATCAAACAATCTTCATTTACTGCCGAAAAAACAGTGTGGAATGAAAATGTCAATCAAGAAAACTCCCACATAGTCAAGATAACAAGTGAAGATATAAGAACTACCATTGTAAATCTTTCAATAAGAAAAGGTATTTTTCCCACACGTCTTAAAATTCCTACGATTATTCCAATATACAAAAGCGGTCCCAAAAATGAAATATCTAACTATCGGAAATTTAGTCTATTACCTACACTATCGAAAATATTGGAAAAAATAATAAGAAAACAAATCGTTAAATTTTTGGATGAAAATAAAATATTATCAATGACGCAATATGGTTTTAGGGAAAACCTGGGTACTAGTGATGCTATAGCTAAAGTAACAAATACAATAATAAAAAAAACTGGATGAAGGTAAAAAATGCTTGCCAGTTTTTATTGACCTTCAAAAAGCTTTTGATACAATTGACCATGAAATACTATTTTTAAAATTAAAAAAAAGGAATAACACAAACAACTCTAAATCTACTTAAAAGTTACTTAACTGGAAGAGAGCAGTATGTACAAATTGGTAAAAAAAGTAGTAAAACTTTATCAATCAAGTACGGTGTCCCTCAAGGAAGCGTATTGGGTCCAATACTATTTCTCATTTATATTAATGACCTTATGAGTCTTCCTATTGAAGGAGACATAATGAGCTTTGCAGATGACACTGTCATTATAATCTATGAACAAAATTGGACAAGCACACATAAAAAAGCGGAGCAAGGTCTGACTGTACTCCAAAACTGGTTATAAGCAAACTCCCTTACATTAAATGTGAGTAAAACTACATACCTTACATTCTGTAAAAACAAAAGAGGTCAACGAATGATCATACACTCAAATTACGTGAATGTCTAAACAAATATCGGCAATGTTCTTGCCCGCATATAGTGCAAACTAAAACAATTAAATATCTTGTGATCGTAATTGACGACAAACTTCATTGGGATGCACACTTCGAAGGAACCTCAAAAAAGCTAACAAAACTCATCTATTTCTTCAAAAAAATTACGAAATATCTTGTCAACTACAGATCTAAAGGGAGTATATTATGCTCTATGCCTCTCTCTTTTGGAATATGGAATAATAGGATGGGGCTCAGCATCATCAAACCATCTTAAACAAGTAAACACAACTCAAGCTCCCCGTAAGGACGCCTACTACTGGTATTTTTAATCTGTTTGATGTTCCAAGTTTACAAAAAATCTATGCTGAAAAATATTCTAGTTCATCACCTAAAAAATATGCCAGAGGCAAACCCCTCTCACGAGCATAAAACCAGAGCCAAGCAAACAGACATACTAAATATTCCTAAATGTAATTCTACCTTTGGACAAAGAAGCTCTGAATTTTTAGCAATAAAATTATGTAATAAACTCCCTCTCAACATCAAACAAAGGAAAACGAAAAATAACTACATTAAGGACATCAAATTTTAACTTAAGGAAATAACGGAAGAAGAACTAGCTAATATATTAAAAACATCATCTTAGTCGCTGAAAACGTATACTAACATATTTAGTCACCCTCAGCACAGGATCTCCTAGTGAGGAGGACTTCAATGATCTGTTTTAATTGTATGTATATATTTTATTTTCATGTACCATATAAAAAAATGTACCTAATTATTTGAAAAAGTAACTAAATAAAATTAAAAAAAAAAAACAACTACATTTGCTAATGATTTTGTTAACCTGACTTCTTCATGTGCTTATGAGTTTGTCAACGAATCTACTTCATTTGCTAATGATTCGTCTTACCAGTCGACAACATATTATGACGCTTTGGTCGGTAATTTTACAACCAACGCCAGCGGGATAGCAATTTATTTATTTATTTATACTGGGTTTTTACAGATGTTCTCACTTACGTAAGAGCTATCCAGTTATAAAAGCTAAGTTAAGTTGCAGTCTACAAATTACATACACACAGGGAAAAATGCAATTAAATACAGGTTACGTACAATTAAAAAACCAAACAAATAGTGATATAAATTATACATAAGTTCAGTAAAATGACAAATAATACTAGCAGACAAGAGACACGAGAGTTAAAGTGATGCAATAATTATCTAAACATATTGTTTAGCAGTAACATAACTTTTTATTGAATTTGTATAGATTATCGACGAAAATATCTACTTCAGCACACTCAATCTTATTGTACAGTCGACACATTTGGATCAGAGGGCTAAAGTAAGTGAATTTATTTTTGTATATATTCAGGTGAAAAATGCTATGGTGTCTTAAACAATGGGAATTGGGGACATTTATTTCAATATTGCCAAAACATAATGAGATATCAAGATGGCCGTGGATAATTTTATTCAAACATATTAGGTCAGTCAATTGCCTTTTTATTTTAAGTGTATTAATTTTAAAGTATTCACGACGTGCGTCGTATGATCTAAGATGATCATTTAGTCCACATTTGAAAGATTTTTTTTTTCATTTTTTTTTTTAAGTCGGAGGCGGTTTACTTACGTTCCCCGCGAGCATTTAGGCCATAGGCCCATTGTTCTATCTCCCATTTTACCTCATTCCCTTGCCAGTAACCCGGTCCCTTTTATGAAGTTCACCAGGGCTGTCATTGGATATGTGGCGATGTCTTCTGGTTGCACACTGTGTCTTCCCAGGTATCTGAGCCTTATTCCCAGCAGAGCGGGACATTGGCACCATAGGTGAATTGGAGTCTCTTCCTCCTCTTCACATTTCCTACAGATGTTGGTGTTTTCCACTCCCAACAGTTGCATGTGTCTCCTGAGATGGCAGTGTCCCGTTAATAGTCCTACCAGTTCCCTCAGTGAGTTTCTGTCCATATCGAGTAATTGCCTGGTTCGGTTAGGGTCCGGTCCGTTTATGAGTACTTTAGATTGCCTCATTCCGGGTGCCTTCTTCCAAGCCTTCCAGTGTTGGGATTTGACGCACCTCTTGATATGTAGTTTGGTGTGGCAAGCTGCTACTCCTACGGCCGGCTCGGATCCCGCAAATGGTGCATTCGCCCCTTTCCTTGCTAGTTCGTCAGCCCGCTCGTTCCCCTCAATACCGTTATGTCCTGGTACCCAGAGCAGGGTTACTTTATTGATGGTCGCCAGTTCTATAAGGATAGTCCTGCATTCCATCACCAGTCTGGAGTCGCATCGGTTACTTTCCAGTGCCATTAAAGCCGCCTGGCTATCCGAACATATATTTATGTTCTTATTTCTGTACCCGATATTCTCCTGTGCGCAGGCTAAGATGGCTTTCATCTCAGCTTGAATCATAGTGCAGTGCATTCCTAGAGGTATACTGAGTTCCCTCTTAGATCCCTGTAGACAGACCCTGGCCCCTGTTCCTTCCTCCATCTTGGACCCGTCTGTGAACCAGATTAGTTCCTGTTTGGAGTTTGGACCTGGGACCGTGTCCCATTCCTCCCTTGTGGGGTACGTCACTTTAAACAGCTGTCCGAAGAAGTATTCGACTTGTTTGCCGTCCTGCTTCATCCCAGCCGTCGGACTAATTGCCCTCAGTCTTATTCCTATCTCCGTGTGACTGTTTCTGGGCAACTCTCCTCTCCATTGGCCATTGCAATGTAACCTGTAAGCTGCCGCCATCGCCGCCCCCTCTATTTCTATGTTTAGTGGGGGTAGGCTCAGCAGCACTCCCATGGCTAGTATTGAGGTGGTTCTCATGGCTCCTGTGATGTTTCTGCATGCAAGTCCCTGTATGTGATTGACTATGACCAACACTGTTTTCAGTGTTGTTCTCCTCCACCAGACCAGGGCTGCGTGCATGATCCATGGTTTGACAGCGGCTGTGTAAAACCATTGCATCATTGTAAGTTTGAGACACCCCACGTTCTGCCGCAGATTCGCCTAGTTGCCCACATTAGAGCACAGGCCTTTCTGCCTACAGTTTCCACCTGGTTTTTCCAGCTCAGTTTGGCATCCATGATGACTCCGAGGTACTTAACCGTGTCAGAGGGTTCTAATTCCTTTCCACAGAAGGTTGGATTGCTCCATCCTTCTAGTTTCCTTTTACGTGTAAAGATTACTAGTTATGTCTTGTCTGGGTTGACTGACAGTCCTGTTTCTTCACACCATTCTTCCACTGTTGCCAGTGTTGACTGTATAAGGCCTCGGGTTGTGTCTGCATCCCAACACCTTATTATGGTTGCAATGTCATCCGCATACCCTTGCGTATATAGGCCCCTGTTGTTGAGTTACCGGATGATGTTGTCCACCACCAGGCTCCACAGCAAGCGTGATAAGACCCCTCCCTGTGGACACCCTCGTGTCACCAGCACTTTGATGCTTACCTCACCCCTTGTCACCGTTAGTATCCGGCCTGAGAGCATGTTCCTCAGCCACCTTCTGGTGGTTTTGTCGAGTCCATGTCTTTCTGCCGCTTCATCAATGGATTTAATAGTGGTGCATGTTTTCATACTTGCAATAATGTTGATTCTAAATAGTGCTTCCATATTCAAATTTACTTCTAATTGAGGCATAGGAAAGGGTTAGAATTGATAGAGGATCTTTGAAAGGTTTTAAATCCCATCATTTTAAGTGATTTGGAATTAATGTGTAAATCAAATATAAATCTAGAATCAAGAGGAATTCCAAGATATCTTATAGAAGACACTTTTTTGAGAATAATCTTATTACTAACATAGGAAAAAAAATTTATAACCTTATTTAGAGTAAAGTTTAAAATATAACATTTAAGTGCATATCATTGACAGTACACCAGTTATTTAGTGTATCGTCCTTTTGAAGCAGTAGATGATCGGTAACAGACTTAATTTTACGAAAAATGTTGAGATCATCGCCGAAAAAATCATAATCACAGTTTAATTTCGAGCCAAGGTCATTTATGATTATAAGAAAAAGCAGGGGGCCAAGATTTGACCCCTGTGGTTCTCCAGAAGGTACAACTATAGGGGATGATTTGTATCCGTTAATAAGCACTAGTGGTGTTCTATTATATAAATATGATTTCATCCAGCGCAATTAGTCTCCATGTATTCCTATTTGTTCTAAATTCTTTAGTAAGATGGAATGGTTAACTTTATCAAAAGCTTTTTGGAAATCAGTATAAATTGCGTCTACTTGTAATCTTTCATTAAAAGAATTACACACATAATTACAAAATTTCAAAAGATTTGAGTTGATAGATCTATGAGGGAAAAACCCATGTTGCCTAGTGCAGAGAATAGGCTTAATGTGAAAAAATATTTTTTTATATCAACGATTCAAAAACCTTGGCAAAACATGACAGTATAATAATTGGTCTGTAGTTTTTTATCAAAGATTGGTCACCTGATTTGAAAACTGGTACCACATGTGCTTCTTTCCACAAGTCAGGAAAAGATCCCGTAGTTAAAGATGCATTAAAGATAATGAACAGCGGTAAACATAAAAAATCTGTACAGCAACTGACAAATGATGGAGGAATTTTATCAGGTCTAGGACCTTTAATCGAGTCTATGTTACTCAAAAAACATTTTATTTCATCTGCACTAATAAGTATTATACCTAGGTTGCTTTGGTTGTGCTCCGTAATGTTTGGCACTGAATCAGTAGGTACATGATTTTGACTTAGTGTAAACAGATGAAAAATATTTAGAGAATACATTTGCTATGTGTTCTCCATAATCAAGATTCATTACTTTAGGAATGCAATTGGTTTTTCGTAAAGATTTTGAGTGTGACCAGAATACCTTTTATCATGCAGACCACTTTCAACAGAGTTAATGTATGATTTATAACATTGACTTTTCTTACATTAGAGAATTCTCTATAATCTGATGCATTATTATATTTTTTTACATTAAGTTTAACCTTGTTTTTTTTCTTAAGAAGAACAATCAATTGCTGATTAAACCAGACAGTATATTGATTTTTTGATTTAGTAACATTTTTTATAAAATTTTCGTCAATTATTTCCCACAATTTTTCATAAAACAAGAGAACCATGATATACACATTTTTATTTTTAAAAAGTGTCATCCAATTTACGACAATAGATCTTGTTGACATTTATTATAGTTTCCTTTCCTGAAGTTATACTTTAAATCATTTTTGTTATTTAATAAGAAATTATTTTTATTTTATTTTACCTTAATTTCAAATGACGGGTGATGATGATCTAACTTGGTTAAGCCTAGTGCTGTATGCATATCTATGTTAACTTTATCAGACAAAGTAAGGTCTAATAAATTTTCATTTCCATTGAGTACATAGTTGAATTGATGCAAATTACAAATTGATAAAAGGTTGACAAGACTGTGTGCTTTCTGGCTTTTATAATTAGAAGGAGAAGGAACATTATTTTTAAACGAAGTGTCAGGAAACCATTTAATTTCTGGCAAATTCAAATCACCTATAATAATAAACTGTGAATTGGAATTTGAATGCCTTAAATATAAATCCTGTAATTTAAAAATCTGACTGCAATAATTATCAACAGTTATTCAGTTTTCGAATTCGAATCTGAATTGGAATTTGAATGCCTTAAATATGGATCCTGTAATTTATTTATTTATTTATTAACGCCGATTATAGCGGCTTTTACAAAAGAATAACAATTGTTTTACATATAAATACAGAATATACACAGATAAAAAATATATAAATTTAAGGTACATAAAAGAGATCAATAGAAATAGTGGTATCAACATAAAAAAAAAATCGGTAAACTGCAGATCCGTCCGCAGCTCAGAAAAATTCATCCATGATCTGTGTGATACACATGATATTGTTCTAATTCAGGAAACGTGGCTACTCCCGTCGTACTTGGAATTCTTATCTTACATACACCCTGAATACAACAGCTTGGGAACCTTTGCCGTCAATACATCGATAGGGCCAGTGTTGGGCAGGCCGCACGGAGGAGTGGGGGTGCTGTACAGGCAAAGTCTCAGGGCTGCCACGATCCCGTTAAGTAACTGCCGATTGGCGGGTATCGAGGTAAGCCTAACTTCCGAAACTTTATGCATCTTCACCTTGTACATGCCGACTTGCACAGCAGATCACTTCGAAGAGTACGTTGACTGTCTCGCCACCTTGTTATGATGCAGGGCTAGACTCCTTTTGTTTTAATATTTTATTCATTAATTTATTCTGCATCATCACATTTATCCTCGCCGATTCTCTAACCTAGTTAGGAACTGGGCGATTGTCGCTGGTATTGGTTTTGGTAAAATTTCGAATCATAATTTAAAATTTAAAATCTGTACCGGGCGGAAACAGAAAAACAAAACACTTCTTGGCTGGACAGTCAACGCGTGGGTTCGTAGACTGTACAGACGATGGTCGCAGTGCTTTTCGTTTTTGAATAATTAATTGTACGGAATGTAATTCCTTATTTTTGTCGCCGATGAGTGCGATCTTGCTTACGGGCACGGCGGTAAACGTTTTTGCGACCGTAAAATAACCATTCCCGAAGTGGGTAATAGTGATCTCGCTGGACGGAAGTTGTTACGGACGGACCACGCGACCGCCGTATACGATTGAACGGGAATCCGTAAAGTAACGGTCAATCCTGTGTAGGATTGGATCATACGCGATCTATATTTTGTGCCATGCATGGCTGTCAATCGGGAACTTCGTTCTTTTTGATTTCTGGAGTTTGAATCCCGACATCGCACGTGTTCGACGGGCCGAGAAAGAGCCCTATGTATGGGTTGCAGCATCCCCAGGAACGGCTACGCGCTTATAGATAGCTGGAGTTCATGGATGTGGCCAGGAGGAGTATATCCACCTTTCCAGAAGACGGATCACGCTTCTACGGAGTTACGTCCGCCGCCGAATGGGTGTGCGGGACGTTCCGTCGCTTCTCCCATAGTTTAGATACAGATAGCTAAAAACTGGTCGGTCTTTGGGGTAAGTCAAAATTATATAATTATGTTAATCTGTTGAGCTAGGGCTCATCAGCAAAATGTCCAAAAGGTTTCTAATACATGTAATATCTATCCATGCACCGCCTTTTATTTATGTACATTGAGATACCATCCTAAAACAAAAGAAACTATCATGATGCTGACACGCGACCTTGGTTGCGAACTTTCACACCTGAGATTATTGAGTATAAACATTCTAGATGATTAATTCTAACCTAGATTGGCGCGTTCTACCGAACAAAGTTTATACAATTATTATTATTTGTACCCTGGGTCAAACCCCACTTAACAACCTTGCAAGCAACTATTAACGAAAGGGATTACACCAACTCCATAATTATCGGAGATTTTAATGCAAATCCAGATTCACTTTTCGGAATAGAACTTAAATCTTACTGTCAAGAATATGATCTTATATGTGCTGATACCGAAATGTTACCAGAAAATTCATATACATATATTAGTGACGCACATCACACCACTAGGTGGCTGGACCACTGCTTAGTGACTAAAAATATCTTCAAGCAGATTCTAGACATGCAAATATATTACGACGTGAACTGGACAGACCATAGGCCTCTCGAACTTACCCTACAAACGGAAGGAATACCAATTACCGAAATTTATACATATATGAAAACTGACCGAGCAACTTGGAATCCAAAAAGTAGGCACTATGTACCCACATAGTGGACGCACTACGACACGCTGCGATTGAAGCATTTGACAATCGTAAACAAAGATCACAACGGCATAAACAAATATGTGGTTGGAATGACTTCGTCGCGCAAAAATGCGCAGAATTGAGACGCGCTATGATGATCTGGATTGAAAATGGTAGGCCCCATGAGGGCTCCATCGCGGTTGAAAGAAAGTTAAAGCGTGCAGCGTTCAAACTAGCATTAAAAAAATGTCAAAACGACTTCGAACATATTCAAATGGATAAAATAGCTGGAGCTTTACATAGCCGTGACTTCAAACAGTTTTGGAATAAGACAAATAAACGCTGCAACATACGATGTAAAATTCCGTGCAATATAAATGGAGAAACGATCACTTAAGTTATTGCTAACATTTTTGCAGAACACTTCGCCACTTCTTCTCCGACCTCTCCAATCCCCGCCAGCGAACCACCACTGAATCGTTTAACAAACGAAGACAGCGGCATATTGATCACAGCAGACATGGTCATTACCACCCTGAGACAAATAAAAACTGGGAAATCAGCGGGTCATGACGGACTGAGTACCGAACACATCAAACACGCTGGAGGACCGATTTTTCTACTGCTGGCGAGTTTGTTTACCGACATCTTGAAGAACGGATACTTACCAACTAATATGACAAGAACTATAATAACACCTGTTCTCAAATCTAAATCGTTGGACTCTACCTCCCAAGACAGCTATAGACCGATTTCAATTGCCACCACCATCGCACGATTATTCGAACGTCTATGACCCAGTTTGGAAACTTATGACAACCAAATGGGATTCATAAAGCAAACTGCTACCGATACTGCTATATTTACGGTTAAAAGAACCCTGGAATACTACAGGAATAAAAAGACCACCTCATATGCATGTTTCTTAGACATGAGCAAGGCCTTCGACAGGGTTTCTCACCCTCTGCTATGGGCTAAACTCAGAGAAAGAGGCATATCATCGGAGGTCATACATATCCTTGACTCGTGGCACAGACAGCAGGAAAACCTAGTAAGATGGAAGGATGATTTTTCCGAACCTTTCCTCCTAAAGAGTGGCGTCAGACAGGGAGGATGCATGTCACCGATACTGTTCAATCTGTACATGGACGAACTCACCGAAAGTTCGACAAGCTAAACAATGCAGGAGTAGGCTGCCACATCGGAGGACAGTGTCTGAATAACGTCAGTTATGCGGACGATATGGTCCTGATGGCACCATCTATAAGGGGACTGCGCATTCTTCTGAAAATCTGTGAAGAGTATGCTGAAGAAACAAATATGTTTTATAACCCCGCTAAAATGGTTCTATTGGTCATAAGACATGGGCAAGTCCCGAAAAATATTCCTCCAGCTACCTTGAACGGTGTGAACTTGAAGGTGACCGAAGGAACTAAATACCTTGGACACATAATCACCAGTCATCTGATGGACGATGATGATATCGATAGACAAAGGCGAGCTCTCAGCGTTAAGGCAAACATGCTCAGCAGAAGATTTCGCCTTTGCAGTACCGCAGTAAAAAAGACGCTCTTCCTTTCCTTCTGCGCTAAGTTGTACACGTGCGAACTATGGGCAAACTACAAAAAGAGTAGTATAGAAAGACTACGGGTCCAATACAACAACGCCTTCCGCACAATGTCTTTTCTCCCCAGATACTGCATCGCTTCCCGTATGTTCACGGAGGGGCGAGTTCCCGGATATGCAGCCCTTATTAGATCCAGGGTGGCAGGAATGAGGGAAAGGATAAGAAGCTCTGGAAATATCCTCACTATGGAAGCCCGCCTCACTAAATCCTCCAGCATTGACGCACACTGGAGAAAAATACTAGCGCCTAATATAGTCACGGCTCCCTAAAGGCTTCATTTTTCTATTAATTTTATCATTTTATTCTATTTTATTTTCAATTTATTTAGTTTTCTTTTCTTTGTTTTTCTGTTCTATCTTTTTGTTTTTGATTATATATTTCGTTGTATCTCTATATGGAATGTGTGGGACTGCACTAACCTCCCCACATACCGGAATAAACACTTTGTTATTATTATTATTATAAGAGGTGATACTTCCATGAAATAACGGAGAGACTGTTAACATATCAATCAGTGCTTGGTCCGAAATAATTCATATATAATATATTCTGAATTATATCGGACCGAGAACCGTACCTTGTGGTATTCCTTTTTCGGATATATCTTGATATATTGTGGAAAGCAGTGTTTTGCTAAACTGTCTCTGTTATGAAGTTATTAATATTATTTTATTAGTTTTATGCGAGAGATGATGTTAAATGCTTTTCTCTGATCTGTGAACATACTCACACATTTAACTCATATCTTGGTTTTCGTATGTGCGTTATGTGATATTTGCCAATGCATCTGTACTTTATAATACATTTCTTTACCATGGTAAAAAACTCTGGGACTTATAACCAAATGAAATAAAATGTAGGTCTCATTGCTCTAGGTCTTGAGCGTAAACGTAAACGTTTTTTTTGATTTTTTTTTTTTTAATTCTTGAGAAAGGCTCTATTACAAAATGTACAGATATGGGATAAGCCATGAAAGTTCGGAGGTATGATTTCTTAATCTAAAATCGATTGCCCGGAAATCTTCATGGCTCGAGACATTTCTTTTGTAAATGATCCACCCTTGAGAGGTTTTCTCACAAATTATTACTTGATAGCATGAGGTTATATTTTATCACATTGTGTCTATAAGTTATTCATAGGCCGTTAATTATTGATAATGTTGGAGAAATTCAACAAAGCATTTGAAATATCAAGTATGTATCACTATGTAACCAACCTAGCACAGTGTTTTCCGTTAAACGTTCCGAATCATTATTTATTTTCGGCCACCATAAAAAAAAACGCAATTAATTTAGTTTTGAAAACCCCTGAATGAGATCGGTATAACATTTTAAAAACCTGTTTTTAAACAATTCTGGTAAAACAACTATATGTAGATATAGAATACACCCGTTAGTTAAAGACTCTTCCCTTAGTTTTGAAAACCCCTAACCGAGATCGGTATAACGGTAAACTTATTCTTTCAATGATTCTGGAATAACAACTCTATGTTGACATATAATACATCCGTTAGTTAAAAACAACTCTAATCTTTTGTCCCAAACCTTTTTTTAAAATTATCATTCTGTATCTTTTTCGACCAACCTTCGATAAGATGACTTTTGATTTGACTTAATACATTGTCTTTCTCAGTTTCGCTTTTTATTAATTCTAATTACAAATTTTAACCATTATTTTCGAAATAATTTATTATATAATTATATGAACTGATTCCAATTTATCATCAGAAGGATTATTATCAATCGGACATGTACTTAAAAGGTCTGAAAAGTTATGTAATATTGCAATCTTGATGCCGCCATCTTTGGATGTTTTATCGTTACCAAAAATCCTAACTAACGGTTGATTATCCACTGATAAAATAAATTCTCTACGGTATAAATATTGATAGTTATTTTTTTTTTAAATGGGTTCGGCTTAAGTTCAATATACACATTTTATTACACAAATGTATTTTAAGGATTATCACCACCTCACTTTTTTTTTGTCTTATTCAAAAAATATTACAAAAGGTCGGAACCTTTGGTTACAAAGAGGTGTATTTGCGTCTTGATTATTTTGTGGTAAACTTCTTTATTCGAATATAAAGATTGTTTTTTTTCTTCTTTCTTACCTCGTTTATTACTAACAATGCTGGTAAGGGAGATCTGTAGAGAGATCGTGTATTGGAAAACATATGTAAAAGAGAAATAAGTTTGTGGGAAAGAAATAAAAATTATAGCGAAAAATGCTTGTGGATGACAGTTTCTTTATTTGAAGGAGTCCATTTAAAATTATTCACTGACGACCGTCTGTTTTACAAATAAACTTAGATCTATTAAATATTGGTTTCAAATAAATGACTTATTTCTAAATACATACAATCGTCAATACATCATTTTAACTAAAATAAATCCAATATTCACTGAATACAACATAAGTAGATATAATTTTAAAAAAGAATCAACGATTCTTAGACAGAAAAGGTAACAGTATTTTAAAACCGTTTTTCAGAAAACAACTTTATTATTTTCTAGACCACATTTTGCATCTCCACACATTTAATTTTAATAAATGAATAAATAAAAAATAATACAAAAATAAAATAATTGTTAGACGTTAGGATAAAAGAGTAAAAACATTAATTTATTAATATTCGTATGCAACACTAGAAACACACACAGGTATCTACAAAAAAAATATTCATACCATTAATAATTAAATTGATATCTTTAATAACCCAATTAAACACTTAAAAAAGTCGAACTTTTTTTATTGATTTTTTACAATGCTTGAAAAAAATGTGATCTTACCGGGGTACCCCGTTCTGAGGGCACAATTAATCACATCAAGCTGATAATGTGATGAAGCCCTATAAAAGTTTTTTAAAGACAATCGAAAAACGTTCCACCCGTCGACTTTTCTGGCTGAATGGGTCGTCTTGAACTTTTTGATGGCTGGGGAAGATGCATGACGTCACTGAAGTCATTGTATTTTAGATTCTGGAGTGTAGTAGCACATCCACGTCTCATCCCCCGTCAAGATATAGTACAGAAAAACTTCGCTCTTCTGTGCAAAATGATCCAGAATTTCACGCGGATCATACGGACGTGAGGTGGCGGGAACGCACGATGACATCTATACCGGAAGAATTTACTGTCACTGAAAACAATGGCCGACAAACATGCGGGACCGAACACACTTACTGTTAAACACGAGGTGCGCCAATTTCGAAACTTTCGGATGATCTTCGTAATAATATAAAATATAACGCGAAGGTATCGGAAATAAGGTAAAATATAGAAGGAAATCGCGGACACCCAACTATATTGCGTCGATCAGGTGAACCAGATACTTGAGTATGTTGAGACAGCAGAATACGTGTTTGAGATTATCTTTCCCTTTACTATATACCTACCCGAAACCTGGGCATGAGACATACTTACAACATGTGTAGAAAGAGTTTTTTTTTATTTTTATAAATTGTTTTTAAATAACAGAAAATAATATGTTAGGATGGGAGATTATTCGAGAGCAAAAACTATGGAGTTCCTCAAGGATCCTTACTGGGGCCACTCATATTCAAAATGAACAAAAATGATATTTGTCAATTGACTAAATGGCGAAATCTTCTTATACGCAGATGACACTGCCATATTTTACGAAAGCAAAAACTGTGAAATTTTAATAGAACAATCTTAAATCGATCTTAATATATTGAAAAACTGGCTTATTAAAAATATCCTATCAGATATACTAATATAGGTTAATATCTAAAAAAAAAACGGTTAAATTATCTTAAGGTCACCTAAAAAATTGACGTCGTTACATAAACAATTACAAACACAAGAAAAAAACCTACATATTCCAGATGTGAAATATAACTGGGCCTACAAACTGAAAAAAACTTGACCTTTAAACAGCACATAGAAAAGCTGAAAGAAAATATCATTCAACTAATTGATTTATTTGGTAGAATCTCTACCAACAGAAGTAAATATGGGCTTATACTTTTGCTAAATACAGTCCCACCCAAATTATCTGATGTAAATATGAAGAAACACACACATTACTAACATTACCGATAGGCAAATAATACATAGTAAAATTATTAATAAAACTCATCAACTATAACACACATGCCCCCAAGAAAATACTGTCCAAGGAAATTAAATAATTAAGAATTAGAAAATTATATGAATAAACGAGAAACATATGACTTTTAAAACTATAAAATACAAAATGTACCAGTACACACGAACACAATATTTTTAAAAACGTCACAAGAACACGAAGACTATATTATACAATATAGTAAATTGTACACAAATACAGTAATGACTGAAAGTGGTAAGAGAAGCATAGGTCATGCGTGTTTTAATATTAACATCCCTATAAGAACATGAATAATTAGTAACACAATAGTAACCGATCATAAAAAAATTTCTTCGCTATGATTCAGCACGTGTTTCACAAGGTTGTGGTATCTAAAACATTTTGTATTTGAAATATATACATATAACAGATTAACAGAAGAAAAGCATATTGTTCTAAAAACTAATCACAATAAAATGTTTTCTTTTTAACGTTACTACCCAATTCAAAAGAGGAAAAAGTTTCTCGTATTTGAGTTGGGGAGTAGTTCCATTACAATATACATAAGGTAAAGAAAAGAAAGAAAGATTTTATTTATAAAGTAAGAAAAAAAACAAGTTAATATAGTACGAAAACAAAAGTCTAGATAATGAAATAGACCAATATAGCAATTACTAAATAAGATACAAAATAAATGTAAATAAATTTAAGAATATGGATGTTGTAAAATAAAAAATAATATTTTTAAATTTCGATTAATAAGTAGGTGGTAGGTGGTAAGTACATGGAGTTATTCTATTCAGTTGGAATAAAGCAGAGCTAATAATATTGCAAGAGTAGGTACATAATAAATTGCAACAATAAGCTATTGGTTAGTTAGAATTCTGATGTGATATTTCAAGAGTATATGTTAAAAAAAGGAAAATATAGTTTTTTTTGTCGTTTGTTTTTGGGGTGTTATGCCGTGTTGCGCTAACTCCTTCTTTAGCCGACGTTTCGGACAGCGTTGCAGTGTCCATCATCAGGGCAGATCCGGTAGATCCGAAGATGTGTGAATTTTGGTTGTCACACATCTTCGGATTTACCGGATCTGCCCTGATGATGGACACTGCAACGCTGTCCGAAACGTCGGCTAAAGAAGGAGTTAGCGCAACACGGCATAACACCCCAAAAACAAACAACAAAAATGCTTTTGGCCGTGAGAATCTAAAAACTTACCCGAAAATATAGTTGTATATTGGTATTTTTTTGTTAATTAATGATGAAATTAAATAATTTATTATAACAAAGTATGAAATATTAAAATTTGCATTTGGTCAATATGAACATTTAATCAAAAAATTCGTAATAAATCGTTATATGAAATTAAATCTTACAATTATCATTGGGTCGATCAAGTAGTTTTTTTTATTTGTGATTTAAAGACTTAACAATTTTTATTTTATGTGGGAGTGCACTAAAAAAAATTAAACCTTGATAAGTGTAATGGTGTTGAGAAGCACTCATTTTAAATTATGGGATTTCTATGTTGCCACGTGATCTTGATCGGTTACTTATTTTTGGAAATGTTACTGCAGTATTGGAATGATCTTTGTGAGAATAATAAGAAAATAAAAAAAATGAATTGTTTATTATCGACGGTGAGTCAACAAATGTCTCGTATAATATATATTTCGATAAAATTAACAAAGATCATGAAAAAACTAAACGTAGGACATTTATCAAGTTTTTATACCGTAATACTTCCCTTTTGAGGAGATGAATAGTTCTGTTCGGCACAAAACAGATCAGGCCAATAACACTTTCGAGAACGTTAATTGTTGCACTCGAAACATTTAAAATGTCATTCTCCACTGCTGGTGCCTCGTTAAACCTAGCTTTTGACGACATGAGTGGTTGCATTTGCAAAATATTAAAAATTTTTCTCCACTATGAGTTGGTAAGTGTTTCTTCATATTTTCAATTCGAAAAATTGAATAGTTACACTCGGAACATATAAAGTTTTTTTCTCCAGTATGAGTCAGCATGTGCCACTTCAGATATGACTTGAAACATGAAAAGGGTCTTTCTGGACGGTAAAAACGCACGTGATTCTTTCTTTCGAATAAATGAAGAGTTGCGCTTTGATAAATTAAAACTTTTTTCTCTACTGTGAGTCAGTATGTGTCTCGACAAATTTCCCTTTTGAGAATATGAATAAACGCACAAAGTACATGAAATTTTTTTTTCTCCAGCGTGAGTCAGCACGTGGCACGTCAAATATTTCTATTGAGAACATGTAAAGTTGCACTTAAAAAAAATATTTGGAATACGAAAAAGTGTTTTCGCCACTGTGAGTCAGCATATGTCTCGTCAATTTTACCTGTTGAAAAAATGAGCTATTGCACAAAGAACATGAAAAAGGTTTTTCTCCAGTGTGAGTCCGCAAGTGTCTCTTGAGAGAGCATTTTTGAGAACATGAATAGTTGCACTCCAAACATGAAAAAGGTTTTTCTCCAGTGTGAGTCAGCATGTGGCTCGTCAAATATTTTTTACAGAAAGATGAATAGTTGCACTCGGAACATTTAAAACATATTTCTCCAGTGTGAGTCAGCATGTGGCTCGTCAAATATTTCTTATGGAAAGATGAATAGTTGCACTCGGAACATGAAAAAGGTTTTTCTCCAGTGTGAGTCAGCATGTGTAACTTTAGATAGGGTTTTTGATAACATGAATAGTTGCACTCCAAACATGAAAAAGGTTTTTCTCCAGTGTGAGTCAGTATGTGGCTTATCAAATGTCCCTTTTGCGAAAATGAGTTATTGCATAAGGAACATGAAAAAGGTTTTTCTTCAGTGTGAGTCAGCATGTGGATCCTCAAAGTTCCCTTTCGAGAACACGAAAAGTTGCACTCCAAACATGAAAAAGGTTTTTCTTCAGTGTGAGTCAGCATGTGAATCTTTAGAGAGCCTTTTTGAGAAGATGAATAGTTGCACTCATAACATGAAAAAGGTTTTTCTCCAGTGTGAGTCAGCATGTGGCTTATCAAATGTCCCTTTTGCGAAAATGAGTTATTGCATAAGGAACACGAAAAAGGTTTTTCTCCAGCGTGAGTCAGCATATGTCTCGTCAAATTTCCCTTTCGAGAGCATGAAAAGTTGCACTCCAAACATGAAAAAGGTTTTTCTTCAGTGTGAGTCAGCATGTGTATCTTTAGAGAGCCTTTTTGAGAAGTTGAATAGTTGCACTCCGAGCATGAAAAAGGTTTTTCTCCAGTGTGAGTCAGCATGTGGATCGTCAAATTTCCCTTTCGAGAGCATGAAAAGTTGCACTCCAAACATGAAAAAGGTTTTTCTCCAGTGTGAGTCAGCATGTGGCTTATCAAATGTCCCTTTTGCGAAAATGAGTTATTGCACAAGGAACATGAAAAAGGTTTTTTTCCAGCGTGAGTCAGCATATGTCTCGTCAAATTGCCCTTTTTAAAAAATGAGCTATTGCACAAAGAACATGAAAAAGGTTTTTCTCCAGTGTCAGTCAGCATGTGTATCTTAAGAGAGCCTTTTTGAGAAGTTGAATAGTTGCACTCCGAACATGATAAAGGTTTTTCTCCAGTGTGAGTCAGCATGTGGATCGTCAAATTTCCCTTTCGACAGCATGAAAAGTTGCACTCCAAACATGAAAAAGGTTTTCTTCCATTGTGAGTCAGCATGTGGCTTATCAAATGTCCCTTTTGCGAAAATGAGTTATTGCACAAAGAACATGAAAAAGGTTTTTTTCCAGCGTGAGTCAGCATATGTCTCGTCAAATTTCCCTTTTGAAAAAATGAGCTATTGCACAAAGAACATGAAAAAGGTTTTTCTCCAGTGTGAGTCAGCATGTGTATCTTTAGAGAGCCTTTTCGAGAACATGAATAGTTGCACTCCAAACATGAAAAAGGTTTTTCTCCAGTGTGAGTATGCATGTGTTTCTTTAGAAACCTTTTTTGAAAACATGAATAGTTGCACTCCGAACATGAAAAAGGTTTTTCTCTTGTGTGAGTCAGCATGTGTTTCGTCAGAAGGTTCTTAAGATTCGACGTATAATTACACTTAGAACATGAAAAAGGTTTTTTGCCACTGTGAATCAGCATGTGGCTCGTCAAATTTCCCTTTTGAGAATATGAATAGTAGCACTTCGTAGTTTCCACTGGTTGTGTCTTCAGATCTAACGATAATTTTGAAGAAAAAGGATTAATAGTAAGCTTCATGTGACTTATTACATTCGTGTCAGAAAAAAACTCACGTAAAAGTAAAAAATTAGTTTCCCACAGGAACAGGTGACTAATTTGTGACTTGCACTTATTTATACTTTTGAATTTAAACGCCGAATTTTATATAGATTTACTTTATAAAATAATATTATTAATAAATAGTGTTTGCAATGTAATTTTAGAATTAAAAATTATTATTCTAACCAAGACTTTTCACAGATCATATTTTTTAGCTACAGAAAATATTCATTCACCGGGCATCACATTCATCTTCAAATGTGTTGCTGCAGGATAAACCATTTCAGAGGCCGCAGACACTCCAATACTGCTCGGTTGTTTTTTTTTCAGGAATTTATGTGAATACGGGAAATCAGTGCGACAAATGTTTATTACTATTTCCCTTTATATCTGTATTATAAACTGTCAGTATTTACTACGAAATTACTTCTGCAGCAACCAAATCAAACACACTCGACCATTTAGATTTCACTTTTGCGCTCCATTCGCGTATTTATGTTTTGCGATTTTCATAAGCTTTACATCGAAAACATCTTTTTTCACAAATTCAGTCTTCCAGGAAATTTAAGTTATTTTCTAACTGCCTTAGAAATGTGGTAATAATAATGGCAAATACTATGTTTGGATACTTTTGCGTTGCCCTTAAAATAAAAAGAAAAATTAAAGCTTCAAAAAAATATAAAAATTAAATAATTTTTTTAAACCACAATTATTTGTAGGTAGTTTTATAAGGAGTTCCATTTTGGAGTTAATTTTTTCACATGTTCTAGTTTCGGAGACATAATGGCTTAGAACTCCCTTGGTAGGTACTTACTACCTGAAAAAATCAGCATTCAGGTTTTTTTCGTCTAGATTAACTGGACTACTAAGAATGAAAAACATTTTACCTGCTGTCTGGACAATTCTTTCAAAGCGTTCTAAGCACTCCTTTTTAACATCCGGCAGGTCAATGTCAATTTCCGCATATGGGAATCCCCCTTCATCTTCTTCTCGGGGTCCAAGCTCCGCCTTGATGGTAACGGACTCAATAATAAAGCAACCTGAAAAACAAAACAAACAAGTATTTTAACCGTCAATCATACACAAAAAGCTTGTTTTTAATGAAAATTTAAAAAAATAAATTAAAGTTAAATATTAACGACAAAAGATATCAATGATTGACCATACAGGAACAAGAATAAGGTGAAAAGACTTTAAGCTTAATATAGGAAAACATAAAGATGCCAGATGTTACTTCAAGGACTGATGTTTCAAGAAGGAAAACATTTACTCTTAAGTACCTTCAGAACAAGGTTTTATTATTATAAGTCAATGGAATGATATTTTCTTTCATAAATATTTAGTTGATAGACACGAATATATATTATGTCAAAACCAGACGAGGGTTTATTGTGAGCAATACTTGAGTAAGGAGAGTTTTGTAGTTAAGCAGTTATAGCAAAGATTTATTTTAAAGTAAATACGTCCTGTTTGCACGACATTTCGAAATGGACATGGATTCCGAATATCCGAATTTAATATTCTACATTTCATACGTATGCAATGCAACTAACCGTCTGTCTGAGTACTTTCCGCATATTGCAAACATTCCTTCTTTATATCTGGAAGATCGAAATTTATATCTGTATACGGTATTTCATCTCCGCCTTCTTCCTGGGGCCCTGGTTCTGTCTTGATAGAAACGGTCTCTTGATTTGGTAGATCCATGGCACTGCTGTGGTAGCGTTTGGTAATTTGTTCCAGCCAAACAAATATACCTGAAAAATAACATAGATGTGACGGAACCCTACTTTGTATCTGCCGTGAAAATTTGGTTTAGCTTGTAATATTCTGTAAAAACCAAGAAATAGTATTCTTAACACATTATTGGAAATTAGGATATAATTACGTGTGTACCTTGACCTTGAAGTTAAAACATTTGAAAACGGTTGAAAAAGTCGTCGTTAATGGTCAGATAACTCTATATTTATAAATAAATAGGAATTACCGTTCCGCTTTGGGTACAGATTGGCGCAAGTTAAACTAGATAGTTTTAGACATTTGAGCATGACATAAGAACAGTGGTCGCTACCAAAATGAAGAGCAATGAAAATAAAAATTATCACTAACTAATATCAACTATCGTAACTATACTTAATAACTATCACAAGTATGGGATTTTTCGTTAAACTGCGCGGGTGACTGGATGAAACAATGGACGTTAAAGAAAGCATGTGTCAAAAAATATATGAGTTAAACAT
This sequence comes from Hesperophylax magnus, assembly GCA_026573805.1. Lineage (NCBI taxonomy): Eukaryota > Metazoa > Arthropoda > Insecta > Trichoptera > Limnephilidae > Hesperophylax > Hesperophylax magnus. The sequence continues at coordinate 1,544,714 of JAIUSX010000231.1, forward strand.
AGACTGTAAAGTCATAGATAATTATTGTTATAATTTAAGGCGATGCACTACGTCGTGTAGTATTTTAAATTGAGCTGCTATCAATAACAACTCTTACGTAGATGGCGATAAGGTTTAAATTCCCGCTTAACACCATCCGCCTCTTTTGATTTATGCAAGAATAAAACATGGCCAAAAAGTCCCTTTTATTTTATTTTATGGATGTTCAGACATAAATATAAATTTTTTTCCGATCATTTTATAAATAAATTAATTTGACACATTATACAATAAAATCATAAAGTGGAAGACTCAAATAACCAATATTAAAAATCGATTAAGAAAACTCATATACATATTTATTAATTTAAGAAATATACTTAACTTAAAAACTCTTAAAAATATATACTACGCACTAGCCCATTCAATAATACAATACGGTATCGTTGCGTGGGGAGGAGCTTACAAAACCTCAATTTTGCCACTGGAAATTACCCAAAGACTAATAATAAAAATTATTACTAGGAAACCATCAGATTATTCAACCTCTCAACTTTTTCAAGACTTTCAAGTCCCACCTCTAAAAAATACATATATAAAAAATACGCTGCTTCAAATACACAAAGATTCTAAGAAGTCACACCACGCCATGGTACGCGTAGAGAGCAATAGACATAACACAGTGGGTCGCTTAAGTACGCCATTAATGCATACCAGTTTTGCACAACACTTCTACACATACAATGGAGTGATGTGGTTTA